>VWZD01009318.1:434081-455623 GCA_013396695.1 Sakesphorus luctuosus | reverse complement strand
GCTAGCTATTGGAAAAACCTGGGTGGACATATAAGCCCCGTAAGGAGTTTTCAGACGGAGGTTTGGGTTGGGCAAACCTCCCGATTGTAACGAGCAAAAGGACCTAGGTCATTGAAGTTCTTTCTCTTCTGTTAATTGCTTTCCTTGTATCTGCATCTTTCTTATCTCTGCACTCGCTCGTAATTGGTAAAAATCCACTATAATAATGATTCCACTGTTTGCACTGGATAAAAAATAATTCACATGTAAGAGGCATTTGAAGAAGCTGTCATATAAGGCTTTTCTACTTCTAAAGAATGATCTGGTCGGCAAGGATAGGAGAGGAATTCCTCACCATAATATGGATATTGACGAGCTTTTGGCAGTAAGAGGAAAAAATATCAATTATCCCTAAAGGCAAAGAAACTTAAAGTGACTTTTTTTTTGTAGGGTACTTCAAGCACATTGTATAGTAATCTTAGCTCAGGGAGAGGGGTGCTCACAAAGGCTGTCTGTGGTGTCCTAGTCTCTCTGGGCTGGTTAGTGGACCAGAATAGCCCTGGCTGAAATCAGTTGTTTAATTCATGTCTCAGTTCAGTATTTTCAGTTGAAGATCAATGAGCCTGAGCTTCATATTCAGGATTGCAAACACTGATCTTCCCTGTTTTTTGACTTTGCAAGGTCTGCTCTGGCTAATCCTAAGGCTCTTAGACTGCTTTATGGCACTCAAATATTTTAATTTTTTTGAAGTGTTATAGGAGCTCAGAAAACATATCTTCATTGTAAATCAAATTGTAGTAGGACATACCAGATGTTGCAAAATGGTAAGTGAATGCCTGTGAGTCAGGGAAGACAATAAAGCAAGGTTGCTTAAGGTGTTGCCCTGTCATGTTAGCGTGACAAACCAGTTGTAGAATCTTTCTGCTTGAACTACATGAAGGTATGATGCAACATTTTTCACACAACTCAAGATGCAGTACTATGTGGCCATTGCTCTGTGCCCACACACTTGAATAAATCTTAATTTTTCACATCCTTTCACTGTGAGCGCTCTTGTTGGATAACTCACATGGAGATACTGGGAGTGGAAAATACCTTTCAGAATACTACTTATGACAGACAACCTTTTGTATTTTTTTCATTTTACAGTGTTTAGAATCAACATTCATTTGATTTTCTATAGACAGATACATTAATTAATCATTCACTGATCTCTTTATAAAAGAGAGATGGTTTAGCAGGTTTCTTTTAGAAATATGCTAAGGTGTTAGGCTTCATAAAGTTAGCACTGAAATACATGTTTATGGGGCAATTCTGGAATCTTGTCACAAAGAGAGAACCTTTGATTTCACCAGCAATAAAATGACAGGTTAATTTTTCTGCACATAATCTTCAGTCTTTTAATCAGAAAGTGCATTATATCTTTCTTCTTCTTTTAATATTCAACATATATAAACTTATTTTTACTTTGAAGACTATTATGAATTGATACCATGACAGCTGTTTCTAGAAACAGAAAAGATTTCTGGTAGATGAAAACCATATAAAACCAAATGCATTTGGTAGACAATTAAATCATGAAGTGATTGCAGATTCAATCAGGATAAGTCTCCCAATACGTGAACTTAGTCCAGCAGCTTGACAGACTCTGAGTTGTAGTCACTGTGTGATGAAGTTATAATTCCAGAATACCTACATGAAATTAATATAAGTAATTAATCGAAACCTAACTAGATCCTTGGCAAGTGACAGTAGATAAGAATGATCTTGTTAAATGAGTCATTTCCGGCAGCAAGTAGACAGCATGTCTGTACTTATCAAAGATGAGGCAGGAAAGAAAGCCACATCAGCTGTTATGTAGGTCACTATTAATCACAATTTAAAACTAACAAGTATTTTCTGTCAAGTGTACTGTTGCACTTCTCTGCCTAATACCAAGTCAAAGTGTAATTTTCATTGCGTTTTTGGAATATTAGATTATTTGCTCTTTTATTTTTCAGCATTTGGAGAGAAATATGAAGAGGATCTAAATCTATTATGCTGGTGCAACTGACTTTGAACTCTTTTTCCCTATAAAGCCATTGCCAGAACAGTGCTACTTAAAGTTTTAGTAATAGCCATTCCCAAGGGTTCTCTAGGCCTCCGGACAGGTCTACATTTTCAAGGAAAACTTACATAAATTGACACTTTAATTTCTGTTAAAAGATATGACCTATAAATTAGAAACAAATGGAGGACATGATTCTCAGAAGAGGCAACCATGTTCCAACTCCTGTGAAGTGCTTTAGTGGTTGGATCAATTTTCTTGAACTATTTTCCTGAAATGATGGGCTTTAATTAGTACAAGAAAAACTCCATTAACATACAACTTTGACAGTCTTGTCATCCAGGGTGATATTTATTTCTACAAATATGAATGCAATGTTAAAAAAAATAGGTATTTTGAGGCACAAAGCAGATACTGAACCACATATGTAGAAGATAAATCATCGATAGCTACCATTTCCCACTGTATTTGTGGTAAAATCACCTGCCAGATCCTGGTGTCTTCCTTGCCAGGTAAGTACATTCTAAGTCGGCCTAAGAAGAAGAAAACAGAAAATCTTTGGTAAAAGTTCATTTACTAAGCAGACATCAACACTGGTGATATCCCAGAAAAAGTCCAGTGTCAGAAACTACAGAAAAGTTTTCCCAGTTTGTAGCCAGCTGAGGTATGTCATCCTTTTTGATCTGGTGCTTATCACAGTGACACATTACATGACACATTAAATCTAGTGCTCTAATGATACACCACAAAGTGCAATCAAAATGGTAAAGGACTAAGAGATATTCAAGTTCAGTCCATATCTGTGTAATGAAAGCTTTAGCTTTGAACTGATTATGAGACAATCAAAATATTCTGAGAAATATTTTAATTTCCAAGAACAAGGATCCCAATTCTTCATCAAGAATGATTTTTATCCTTAAAATAAAAGCATTTGTATCTATCAGCTGATCAGAAAGAAAAGGAGAAATTTTTGGTCTCACTCTTCTGTGTTATAAGTCTGAGGCAACTGTAAGCCCTCACAGCCTGAAATCAATTAAAATTATCTGCACCACATTCCTAAAACATAAAGTCCTTGAGGTAGGTAATCTGAAGGTTCTCATATCATATCTTTTAAGAAAATAACATGTCTAGAAAGTAGAATGCAGTAGAAGGAACTAAAAAAAGATATATTTTGGTTAGGTTTTACTACAGTCAGTGTAATTTTGCCTCACTGATTTGCCTGCCTGGAGACTGGATGTTCACTCTGTGATGCTTCGTGATTTTAGCATGGATGTAGATATGTTAAACCTAGGAATTTCTACTTTCCCATTTCAAAGATACTTCTCCTCTATTTTGTTTTCCCCATGTTTCCAGCTATTTCAGATAGTTAAAAATGTTCTTGATTTGATTTCCGTGTACACATGACAATATTTTCTATCATATTTGTTATTTCTTCAATCTACAAATTTTTTCAATCCATAATTTCTTGGTATATTCCTTATTAATGACTTCATTTTTGAAGAAATTGAATTTAGTCTATATGAATTTTTCCATCAGTGTATGATTTGTACAGACGGTTCCCTCCACTACGTGCAATAATGCCCTTAAGATGTGCTTGGAGCCAAGCTGATGCCCTGAAAATGTGCTAAATAGGGATAACACAGAAAAAAGAAGGTATGCAGACAGAAATTTCTCCTTTTCCTGTCAGAAGGGTACTGAAGCATGTACTGAAGGTGTAGTGATCATAGAGTCTATTTCTGAAATCATCTATATTTCTGACATAATTAAAAGAAAATAAAACAAGCTTGGGTGTTATTTTTCATAGTTGTTACTATTACAGGTCATATTCTTCATGGAAAGTGTTCATAATTACTTCAAATTTGAGTGGACAGTTGAAATAAATTATTTTGGTCATACCAACATCAGTACTGTCCTGCAGACTCAGAAACTGGTCCAACAGTTTTTCATTCAAAAATTATCTTCTGCACAGAATCATAGCCATTGCATCAACAGACAAAAACAAGATAAAAATTTTCTGTCTAAAGGAAAACAAATATAATAATTAGGGAAAGAGGGAACTTTAAATGATGCAATGAGGAAAAAAGTAGGCATTTTCTTACATGTTAAAGAATAAAAGGACACCCTTCGAAGGAATTGGAGACTACATAGTCTTTAGAGTTTACGGAAGTTGTTGGGATGTGTTCCAACCAACTTGCAGACTTTGGAAGAGGTACATTCAGTGCAGAATTCCTGCTAGTATATCAAAAGATACTCTAAGGTTAGTAATAGTAATGGTAATAACAATAGTTCTGACACCCGTTTTTGCTGAGAAGCCAAGAACAACATATGGAAAGGTGTCATATATTTCCTTGACTCTGGCCTGCTCTGATGTCAACAACTAAAGAAATTAAGTCAATGAAGATTTAGGGGTGTAGGTTGTTAGGGCTGTCTAAGCCACAAACAGGATTCCTGAAACTGTAGCAATTGGACCCACTCGCAGCTGTTCACCTTCCCATCAGTAGTTCTTCCCTCCATTACGGAGGCTGACTGAACATGAGGCAAGAGCTGAACTTGTTATTTTGAAGCCTGGTAGACTAACCTGAACTGGTATTTGTTTTGATTTTTTCCTTATTATGCTGGGCTAAATAGCTGTTACATAAGCAGAAGACTTTCTTCTGCAAGAGAAGCAGAGCTGGCACTAGGTGGCAGGAACTTCTATGGCTGTCCCCAGGGTGACTGGCTCTATTACTACAAAACCATCGGTGTTGGCACCACATCTCAGTGATGCAGTGTGATTAACTACAGTGATGATGGTTCTCCCCACATGATTCTCTGATTTAAAAGCAGGTGAGTTTCACTGGCTAATAAGTTCATAAAAGTTGATGATCCCAACCCTTGTGTATCAGAATTAAAATAGTCAGACATGAAAACTGGTTTTGGTTTGGTTATTTTGTTGGGGGTTTTTTGTGATGGGGAGAAATTTTTTTGACAAACTTTAGCTGCTAAACTTTTCTTCCCTCTGAGGTCAAGCAAACTCTTCTTTCATCTTGATAGGATTCACCAATCCTTACACTGATTTCTTTCTTACTAAGGTCTAGAAAATTATTCTTAATCATTAAATGCCAAATAAATTGCAGCCCAGAGGAGAGAAAGCTTATGGGGTACTTCTTCAATGCTCAAAGTGTTGTACTTGAATTTTAAAATTAGACAAGCTGTTCAGTAGCAGATGGATTTTCCATTCTTCTGTCTATTGATCTACTGATCTAACAGTCAATCAGCTGATCTATCTTTTAAACATATGGAGTAATATGTTGTCTATCTATAGATCTATAAGTCTGTTTCAGTCTTGTTCAACCAAAATGAAGTCATTTGTTCCTAAATGTGTTTCACATTATTATTGTTCTTTATTTTACTGAAAGTAGTTCTGCACTGTTTCATCAGTGGTGTGGCAAATCATTATGATAAAATAGAGTGAGTCATAAGGGCAAAAAATCAGAAATACATAAGGAATGTGGTACAACTACACCATAAATTGAAAAGACATTCCTGTTCTGTAATATATTTCCATACTGGCAGTTTTTCAGAAACTCACTAAAGAAACCCCTCTCAGTTAGCAAGCCTGGAATAAACTCTTACTCAAAACCAAAAGGTCTGACCCAGCTGTTGGCATGATTCATATGAAATATTTCACTGGCATAATTAAAATATACTTTAACATCTTGTTTCAAGTATTGTTGAATGCAAATACTGCAGGCCAAGCTCTTTCTTTCAAAATAAATGAGCAGTTGCAGAACAATAAAAACAGTTGGGGCATGTATGCTAAGACATGAAAAGCGGGATGCCAAGGCGGGTTTCTAAACCACATTCCAAGCATTTTAAATGCCTTTTGATTGTTACCACAAATCCACCAATTGTTGTGAAAAGGGTATGTGTCATCAAGCCACGGGCGAGGCCTTGAATACATCTGGCTCAATGTTTGTGGAATTGATGTTAAAACACCGCTCAGTCACAGTTATGCGACTATTCCCAGTCCCACACCACCAACCTTTTGTAGAAGCATGTCTGCCCCTCTGCTATGGGCATAAATTGATTCAGAAGATCAGGATGAATTCATGCATTCTTCTCTACATGAAACACAGTTATGAATTTAAAGTTACACCACACAGTGAAACTGCATTCTTTCACCAGTCACAATTTTATGTGTTCTCTTAAGGCTCCAGATTCCCTTAGAACTTTCCTGTCATGGAGGCATGCTGTCTTTTCATATTTTAAGATGCTGTTTTATGCCATTCTATGTACTAGAATAACAGTACAAGTAGTTTTAAATTGAAATGTTTTCTGTATAAATTTCTGTCACTCTCCAAACCAATAACAGTGACAATGGGGTTTGGGGGAGGATGTCATGGGTAGGATTCCTTTAATCCATTTTTCTCTGAATATGTTTTCTTTCTTTCTTTCTTTCTTTCTTTCTTTCTTTCTTTCTTTCTTTCTTTCTTTCTTTCTTTCTTTCTTTCTTTCTTTCTTTCTTTCAAGAGAAGTGTAAAATTTGCCTCAGCTTTGGTCAGGCCAGAAGAAAATCCTCATTAAATAACTACTGGACACGCATATTGACTTAGCAACTATTGTGAATTTGGTCTTCAGTGTACAAAAGCAAAGGACCTGATACTTTTTGTGTTCAATGGCTTCATTTCAGTTGCTCTTGAAAGTCTATTGCTGTATGTGTTTAAAAACACATATCACTGGTCCAATGCATTGTAAATTCAAGACTAGTATATCAGGACTAGTATATCCATAATTCTGTTCAGAATTTCCAGGATCAAAATATATAAAAAAATCAAGTAAATCACAGTTGATTGTTGTAATCTGATTGAGAAGAAAAGCACTTAGACTTGTTAGAATTCATAAGATTCTCATGGGCTCACTACTCAACCTTGTGCAGGTCCCCCGGATGTTATGCCTTTGTTTTGTTGTGTCAGCTGCATTGCTCAGCTCTATGACATCTGTAAGCTTGAGCTCACTGTCTGTGTCATTGACAAGGATATTAAAGAGCACTAGCTCCAACAAAGATCACTGACTAACACCAGTCCACTGGCCTCCAGTGGGACATAGAACCATTGACAACAACTCTCTGTGTCCATCCAGCCAATTGCTTATCCACCAAAGAGTCTACCCTTCAAATCCATATGTGTCCATTTGGTGATAAGGAGGTTTTGTGGGACCATGTAAAGGCCTAATAGAAGTCTAGCTAGACGACAACAGTCAGCCTTCCCTTGTCAACTTTTGCTGTCACTTTGTCATAGAAATTCACCAGATTGTTTAGATGGGGATTTGCATATAGAGATAGCATTTGATGCTTTGGAAATAACATTAAATATCATAACATACTTTGTTTTCCAATTGGGTGCAAAAGATGGGGAAACTGAACACCAGCTGCAGGCATTCACCTCTAGATAACAATACTTCTGTGATGCCGATATTGCCTTTATCCTGCAGAAAAGCTTTCTCAACACTACATCAAAGAGATGAGATTATACCTCAGGCAGTTTATTCTCTGTCCTCTCTACAAACATCACTTGGCTTTAAGAAGTAATAGAGGAAAATCTTTAATTTAGGGTAGTATTGGATGAACTTCAAATGATCCAGTGAGCCTTGATATTTATCTGTTTCTCTTTGATAAGATGTCTGAAAGAATTTCCTGCTTCTAGTGTGATCAAAAATATTGAGACACTTTCCAGAGTAGTTTCATAACTTTTCACTTCTGATGTTGCTTATAACAAGGAAGAACAGTCTTTGAAAATCTGGGGAACTCCCTCATAAACTGTTACAGGAATTTTCTGAGCTTCCTGGAAGTTCAAAATTTAGCTCAGTCAGCATTAGCAAGTTCTTGAGTCATATCTTAATTTTTTTCTTACATGTCAGATCTTGCTTGTGTTTTGTAGAGGAGGAACTTAAGAGACTAGAAAGAAAACAGCTGTCCCATCATCATCTTAGAAGTTCAACTTTAGTCTTCTTTCAGTGGCCTCACCTGAAAAGACAGGACAAGGTTGTGCTATCCAGCAAATAGGAAAAGGGGATGGAAGCATATGTGGGAGAGACTATTTATACATCTATTTAACCATATGCCTGTGTTGTTTGGGGGGATTCTTTTCCTTTGAAGGTATCTGTTTAGAAAAAAAATGTAGTTATTCTACAGAATGTGCCAATGTGGAATCTAAATGGCCAGGGAGCTTTCATTGTCTGTGGAACAGCTTATATCATTCTAGACTCTGTGCACTTCAGTGAGGCTGGAGCCATAATGTTATGACCATAAAACATTCTCAGGCTTTCAAAAACAGTCTTTTTAGATTAGTATTATTTATATTTTCATTTACTGAAATATCATATACTTCAGTTAGTGGACTCTACCTTATAGATCCATTAGGGTTAGGACAAGATCTAGAATTATACAGACAATATTTATGTTACTGTTCTCAAATCCTTTGGAGGAGGCTTGCAAACTGGAGTAGATAAAAGCTGCAATTGAATGCTCCAACACATACAAGCAATAAATAAGCCAGGGAAAATGCAATGACAACTGGAATCTGATTTTTCATCCAGACAGTGTAAATGCTATCTATATGACAGCAACAGGATTGAGAGAGGAACATTAGCTCTAGAGAAAACAGAAGTAATCTAGGGAACATACAAAGTTTTAAGAACTTCTTTTGCAGACAAGGTGAATAAAGATGCCAACACATATGACTGGAACTACATAATGCAAGGGAAAATATGAAAGGAGCCAAATATTGTTTTTCTGAATTGACATTTTAGTGGCTTAACTGGAATTTTAGAATTCCTAGTATTTTTTCTTATTGATGAGGTCACACTCAATTAGTTTCTATCACTGGAAAGGACAGTAAGATTAAAGAAAGACATGAAAAATAGAACAGAATAGACTGGAAAGAATGGGACAGAGGGGTCAAATACTAAAAGTCTGTGTCAAGGAATGGAGCCAAAAGGACGGTTTCTGCTGAAAATTCTGTTTCCAGTAAATATTATTACTCATATGGTAGCAGTCAGATTCACAAATGTAATTATTCCAGACATACAAAGGATGAATGTGACCATAAATATTTGGTCACCAAGTAGATGTTTTGTTGGATAAAAAGTCCTTTGAGATGTCTGTTCTTTATTCTAACCTGCAATATTAGACTGCTTTTTCAAAACAATCTAATAGTCTAACAGTATAATGATGCTATTTCAAAAGATTGTAAACTAAGATTTAGAACCATCAAAATCAAATGTATCTGAGCAATTTGAATTAATTTCTTTTGTGTGTATGCACATGTAGACAGTCTTTAATGATATCACAGTTATTATTTCCAGCCTCATTCAGTGCTCAGGATGGCTGTGGAGGTGAATCAGGGTTGAAGAGTGAGCAGTCAAGGGATCTGCAAGACGAAGCTGTTTTGTTCATTGTTTGCTAAATAAAGAACAATATGAATTGAAGATCCAGGGTTTTCTTGAAATTAGAAGAATCCTTGGGACTTCAAGCCTCCATCAAATCTGATGCTGTCCAAGATTCTAACAGACAATGAATAATTTGATGTGGTCCATGTTTCATGTGCCCACCATAATATCCTGATAACAGAACATTAGCACCTCCCTCCTGAGTTACATTGAGTTGTATGTTGACATTTTAGGGTTCTTAACAGTGTCAATTTATCTAAAAAACCCAAGCCCTAGACTGTTTAATGAGACACCCTAAATTAGTGAAAATATTTGACCCTTATTTAACCTTGTGATATGCAGACCAATGCACTCTTGTGCTAGAAGTAAAATTGTTCTATTCCTTTTGCTGAAACATTTCCAAGATTAATTTCTCAATTTGTGAAATATTCATATATGATAGTGATAAGTATGACTGAAAACTCAAGAAAATTAATATTCTGCCTTTGGACGAATGTTTGAATAATGTGCATGAAGTAGAATATTGGGCCACCCACTGAACAATAAAACAAATTGTGAAATAGTTTCTCATTTAGAAAAAAAACAATCTCTTCTTTGCACTTATTGAGGCAGAGTTCCCATGAGGGGAAAATTTATATGATCGTGTAATTGTGTAATTGAGTACTGTTAAAGACAGTGCTTTAATGTACCAGGAAATGCATTAAGATTTCAATCTTAATCCTCTGCTTTTATCAACACTTGAATACCTTCCTCTTAATAGTATTTTCCCTTTTTAGACCTTTTTATGCATAATTTTGTGCTTTGGTCAAAGAAATTTTCCCAGAACCACTTTTAAATGTAAATTCTATTCTTGTTAAATGTTCTTTTTCTATTCCCAGTGTCAAAATTTGTATTGACATAAATAGCTATATAGAGATGACTTGTCAATATGTTTTCCTGCTTGTTCACTCTCAGATTATTGTAATCTGCTGTTTGAACATCCAAATCACTCAAATTGCATAAGACTGCAAAGTCTTCAGAGGGTTAGAGTTTTTAGTTTACACAGGTTGGGAGTAGCAAAGGAGAAAGAATGTGATGCATAAGAAAGAAAATGAGTATTAATTAATTTGCCATTGAAGTTTCTCTCCTTAGACAAAAAGGTTGTATGCACAGCTACTGTCTTGATACAACAAGGACATGACAGGCACTTGCTTCAGGCTTCTTGGTCAGGGTCTATAGGTGTATATGCTTTTCGGTGTTTCTTTGCCGCCTGAAGGTAATCCATCTTATTGGAAGCACATGGACTCAGTAATCCAAAAGTTAATATGGCTCAAAACTGACTGATATTTTGCAGAGCCTTCCCAATAAAGTACTTGGTGACTCTGTCTGAAGAGCTCATTCTAGAAAGGCGTAGGTAACAAAGCCATGGGCAGCCACTGTGTGAACCCTCTTCAAACCAGCAACACAACGTGGGTTCCATATGTGCAAGCATAAAAGGTAAGTGAAAAATTAGTCAGCTCTCTGTCATAATTAGTAAGATGAAACAGCTGGAATGTGAAGGGCATTTAAACCTTTCTGCAAAAGGTCAGGGCCAGACTGAGAATTGGGTCATGAAAAATGTAGCTAAGCCAGCTACATATCCCTTGGCCAGATCATTCACTCTTTCTAAGCCCTTTAAGAGGTTACAAGTTTAGCACGAGGCAATATCAACTGATAGGAATCCTACTAGTGAGGCAAATTCAATGAGAAAACTGCTCCTTTTATTTTTAAGTAATGAATTTTCAGGAAAAGACAGCTGTTTGTGAACCAAAGGCCTAGCAGTTTAAGACTCTCCTCATATGTGTCAGCCGAGTTCCTATCAGTGTAGGGTATCAGCAAAGCAGAATAGCAAGTAGCCATTTCTCAGATGGCAGCAGGGTCAGGAGCCAACACTGTGTGCATTTGTAATTCTAATAACCACTAAAGATCAGAGTGCTATGCATATTGCATCAAATTTACCTTTGCAATTTACAGCAAGCTAATCAGATAACAATTTTAAAGTTCAAACAGAGAAGGAAATGTTTCCAGCAGATAACACTTTTATAGCTATTCTCATGGCAAAACAATATAAACTCTGGAATTCTTCCAGCTCAGAGGAATGTGAGTGACTTGTGAAGACATCTCCAGCAATTATGATGGCTATCATAAAAGCATTTGAGTCATTGTGATAAGTTATATATTAAGAAAAGTGACTACACCAGCAATTAAAATCCACTCATGACAAAACAAACCAAAGATTGAACTGTGTCATATTCTGGAAATGGAGAAAAGATTGACACGTAGGTTTCTATTTAATTTTTAACCTATTTTCTTGTGTCTAATGTTGGTTGTATGACAGACAGACCAGCACAGGGCAGTTGTATTCAACACAGACAGACTCTTCAGACAACTTGCCAGGTACCCTCCCTCATGTTATCAGTTTATTTCTCTCACAACAAAGTTGTATTCCAACTTAGACTGTAAGTACTATCAGAGCAGAAAAGTGTATAGCAATGTGTTTGTGGTGAGCTCTGTTTTCAAGCTGACGGTCCTACTACAGTGTGGAAGGGAATGAAGTATGTTTTTCCCAGCTGTTGCTGAGACCTACTGATTTTCCGTTCAAAATTCCAGAGGAAATATAAAGCTGCAAATTTGAGAAACTACATTTGAATTCTCCTCTAGTTTGCATCACATATAAAAGCTGATGCAAGGTATGTGTGTGAAAAGTCATGAACAGTAACAATAATTTGTCACATATGAAGCAAGACATACTCTTTTCTTTCCATAGCTTTCAAAAGAATTTTTTGTTATTTAACATTATCTCAGTGCTATTTGAAAGATGTTGGTTTAAGTCTGATCTACTTCTATATTACCCTCTGATAGCAAGGAGGTTGCCAGAGGGCACTTGAGGCCATTAAAGTAAGCAAGCTTTGCTTTTGCATTCCAGACAATTTTGCAGAACTGTTAAAAACCTACTGAGGCTACTTTGACAATACCACTCAAACACTGCACAGCTTTCACTATCTAAACTGTGCACTGGCTTCAGATTTTTCAGTATATTGCAAAAGAGCAATCACATACACAGATGTTTTGTGGCTATTAGTCATCAGTTATGTGAGATGTGTACTTATGAGTATGTTAAAAGAAAAAAAATACTATTATAATTCCTCACACTGAATAAATACTTTAGAAGGCAAGGTTTCAATGGCTTTGATTTCTTAAGAATTCATATTACACTGTAAAACAGCTGTATATATGTAGACTTTTTTCTATTGTTTCCAGAGTGTGTTAGATTATATTCTACACTTCTATCCTGCTCACAGTACTTTTGGCACACACAGGAAACAATTTACAATTTCTAAGGAACCTATTCCTGGAAGGAATCCCTGCGTACAGCCTTACCCTTGTTCATCCTGCTTCCACTGAAATGATGCAGCTGCACAAGCATGTAGCAAAGACAGATACCTTAGCAGGAAAGGAGTAGTTTTACATTTATTTGCTAAGAGCAAATGAATAAATTTTTCTTTCAGAGGGTATGAGTATTTTTGCCAAGAGAAATTTTCTCACTCTCTGTTTATAGTTCTGAAGAAGCGTTTTGTTTAAATAAGGCAAGGAGCAATCAACTTTTATGTTCTAAAAAAGGTTATCAGATGGCTGAAGTAAAAATGAGTCTTGTGCAAGGCCTTACAATATTTCGTGCATGTCTCTCAGGCTTACCAAAGTCTCCAAAGTTGAATTACTGTCATACGGAAAGTGGGACATGCCTTCCTCAGAGCTTCTCCAGAAATCAGAAGAAACAACACAAGTTCTTCCTGAAAGTTTTTGATTGGGCCTTTAATTTTTACAAATTCGACCTTATGTTCTGTAGATTTTACTTTGGAAAAAGAATTTCCCCACTATTTTGCTCTGCATTTTGCTCCCATCCCTCATTGCTTGTCTTACTCTCTTTGTGGTGCTTACTTTTCATGGGCAAACTTTTGGAACACTTTTCCCCTGTCCAGGATGTATTGCAATGTCTTCACCTGCCTCTTTCCCCAGGAACTAAGCTGGCAAAACCCACAGAGGGACAAGCTTGGATACACAAGCAGGAACAAGTACCTACCAATAGAAGGTGGAGAAAGATAGGGAGAGATCATTTGGGAGTGCCTTAAGAAGATATTGTTGCCCAATAATGAGCCTTATCCCAATTATCTTTGTAATTATATGCTTGAGGTCAGCCCAAGTTAGTTGAGCATGCGAACAAACCTTCTCCTCCTCTCTAAAAATAATAAACTTCATCTGTGACAGGAAACTGTAGGACACGGAAGGGGTTGAATTGGTAGTTGGTTACACTTGAAAAAGTTAAATTTGACTGAGCTTTTAAAAAAAAAATCAGGCTGAGTTCAGAACTGACTCACAGAGTCAGAACAACAGTGCATTCCGATGCTTAGGTATTCACAACAACAAATGTGGCAACCTGTATTTTCTTGTAGATATTTACATCTGCTAGTTCTTGTTACATTGTTCAGTCAGGTAAATTGTGCACTTGCATAAGCAAAATGACATAAGATGACTTAAGTAAATAATCAATAGACTCTAAGGAGTAAATTTTAAAGGTCATGTATGAGCTGTTCACTGATCATCAGTCCAGTTATTTTTTGAAATAACTTAAAACCAATGCTGTATAAAGCTGTCAGGGGTAGATATATTTTTTCAGTGATGAAAAATTTTGAAGTATTTTATCATTTACCAAGCAGACATATTCCAATTCAGTTTGCATGATTACCTTATTTCAAAATACAGACTAGAATTTACATGTATTAAATATTATGCATTATGCATTATTGCTGTCAATGCACCACATTCAAGACTAAGACACTTCTGGGTTAATTTTATATAATGTTTCTAGTGGATACTTTGAATATTAGGTTATATCAGTAGCCCAATATCAAATTACACTAATATATGATTATATTTACATAATAAACAAACTGTTCACCTACATTGAACAGTGACCATAATCTGTTCTTATCCTTGTCGAGTTAGTCTTGACTAATGAGACCTAAATTAATGAACAAATATAACTCTACCAGCACAGTTCCAAGTAATCCCATTGAGAAAAAAATTTGCATACTGACAAGCACTGAGGTGAAACTGTAGAAAATAAGGCTGAACATTAATTCAGCAGAAATCATTTGCATACATCAGTACTGGGAAAACATGGGGATTTTTTTTCCATGTGTCAGAACAGGTTTCTCATAAGAAAAAATATGAAATATTAGCAAAATTAAACTTGTTTTCTAGAAAACTTACAACCTTGTCCAGTTTGGTTGCCATAAATCTTAAATTGCTTTATATTATGCTTAAATGAGAGGAATGGAATAGTGCAATCATATGGTTGTTACTGGACTACAACATTCCAACAATTACATCTGTTAAAAAAGATATCTTAAAAATTCATGTAGTCATAATATTGCTGATGGAACCAAGTGTCTATTCTAGCACCCATGATGTCTTATGTTTATGGCCTAATAAGTGCCTAACTGCTGACTTTTTTTTCCTTGAGGGAAGAACTTTTCATGTGTATATGTGTGTGTCTGTGTGCATATACCCTAAAAATTGCTAACTTTGAGTATCCATTCCCTGCTAAGCATCTACCTTTCTTTACCCCAGGCTCAGAGAAATTCTATAAAATCTCAGGAAAATATGTTCAGACACCCATTCTTATGTGACTACAATGTTTGAGACTGCAAGCAATATGAGGTTTGTTTCCATTGTATAAATGTTGTCTCTGAAGTGTATGCTGAGATTTCCAAAGGTTTGTGAGACACTGATGTCTTGTTAATAATTATGATGGAGGACCTACAGGTGACTCACAGTCTTCTGCAGCAGCAGCCATAGGCCAGACAGGGCATCCTAGAGAACCTCAGGAGAACTATGTGACCCCATCTTGATAATGATTTCCAAATGCGTATGCAGTCAGTGGAGTTTAGTGGATACAGTGGCATCCACAGAGGTATTTAAAGTACTTACAGTAAAAATGCTTTTAGTCAAATAATGTTTAAATTAACTGAATAGTTCTCTGGGTTTCAATAATTGTATCAATTTCATATATTCCTGTTGTCGATAAAGAAATTCTAGACTATAATGACCCTGTAATGTCTATAATGTAGACATAAACACCTAAGCCCCTTGATCTGTGAGCTGAATCATGTATAATAGTCTGCAGAAGGGTTTGAGTGCCTGGTGCATCCCATGTCTTATCCAGAAGCCTCAAATGAACTTGCTGGAACTCATTGGGCATCTCATAGGGTCATTGTTGTCTCTGTGGGCGAATGACTCTAACCCCGAATGTCTTAAGTCAGGTGAGGTAGATCTCTTCATGACCCTCTAAAATTTATCAGAATAGATTATCATACTTTGCTATTAGTGAAGAGTCAGATACATTTTAGCACATTTTATACAATAAAATCAAGTAGAATATAACTAATAGGAAAAAGGAATACTAAAACTTCCAGGATGCCAAAAGACATTAAAATGTAAGTCTAGTTTTGGACACATTTTTAGTGGCTGTTTTTCCCAATAGAAATAACTGATAGATAGATATTTGAGTGACTCAGTGGTAGGTGCTAAGCACCTACCTTTGTGATCTAAATAAAAGGATTTTAAAGAGGCTATTTTTCATCATCATGTCCCTTAAGATAACTATTTTGATATAAAATACAGAGGGAGAAAATGAATGCAGTTACCACTTTAGTGCAAAATCTTGTGGCTTCAGAATATGCTTGGGATGTATTTGATTTCTCTCAAATTCATAAATCATGTTTATGTTGATTATGAATATCCAAAATATTCTGAAATCACTAGAAAGCAGGATGGTTGTGCCACACAGCTAGTCCTTATAAGTTGTGACACAGCACTTCACAAGCAGAACTTCGCTCCAGTCCCCATCTAGCCTATTATGACGAGAACGGTGATGAACTGCTAAGATGCAACAGTAAAACCAAAGCTAGCATACAGGTCTCTGCACCAAGCTCACAGAATGTGACATAGAGATATAAGCTTAATTCTTTTTTCAGTGGGATATAAGCCTAAACTGAGGCCCTTAGTAGCTTAAATCCCCTCAAGTGCTCAGCAGAAAGGGAGACATTCCCTGAGAGAGATTTTAAGTAGGGTCTCCACTGAGTGTGTAAGGAATCCCAGGCATGCTAAGCCCCTAATGTAGGTAATTGAAATAAGGTTCCAACATTACTTCCAATAGTCCACATAATTTTTTACTCCTTTCTGTAAATTTAGCCCTAGTGATCACCACAAAGAGATGAAGACCAGGTTTATGTTGCTGTCCTCTGTGCACCCTGTAGGTTTAGATGGAAAAGGTCTCAGAGTTATAGTCCTAATGACCTTAGGCAAAAAGGTGGTAGAAAGATTTTGTGGATAACTTCACTACATTAAGCAGACAGATGAAGCTTGTAAAGATCTTGCTATGAACAAAGGCAATCAAGGACATCATGATCCAGGCTGAAAAACAGAATACAGTGATATTAGAAAAGATGCAGAGTTTTTAAAACTCAACATTCTATGTATATTTAGAGACTTGTATTTCCAATGACATCTGTTCTGTTTAGCACTATTGTCTCAATGTGTAGACCACAGATGTACTCTCTGGCAACTAATTATGATCTGCACATAGACTATTTATTTTTTATATATTATAATGATGTTTAGAGATAATACACACACTTCTGGAAAACATCAATGGCTAATGAAAATGGTGCCTTAACACATCTCAGCTAACTCCATGTCAATCTGAAGCAAGGAGGAAGACTAGTGTGCTTTTCATAGATGTGCTGAAAGGAAAGACAGACAAACCATTGGACTAGAACTTGTAAGAACAAAATACCTGTCTTTGACACAGGCAGGCTTCCTGTGAGATTTTGACCATGATGTCCATTAAGCTTCAGGAATGCATCAGCAGGATGTTGTAATATGTCTCGCACAGCAAAGTTGCAAGGAACAACAGCATGAGAATATGGAATCTGAAGAGACTTTTATGGAAAACAGTTTTGTCCCATTTCCCTGCTGCACACATTAACAAGATGGGAATTATACACTGTGTGTGCAGCAGCCAACCCTCATTCCACCCAACATAAGACTTGAATAAGTAGTATTTTTTAAGTGGTTAAATGCTTTCTTGATGAATGATGAAGGAAATACTTTGATAAAGAACATACATAATCCTTTAGCACTAGAGAAGCTTAACACTGTTTCTGGAGCAGCAAATCCTGTGGAGCAGAATCTCTTCTCTAGACTTGCTACCTGATGAAGAAACACAGTTCATGATGATAATACTTTATCTCATTTACCCCTTCAGAACTTCTGAAAATGATCCCTGTTCTCTGCAAAATCTACTGCTGCGCCTATGAATTATTGTGAATTAGCAAGAAACACTAACAAGCAGGGGTCCTAGCAAAACAGTGCTCTGGTCCTTGAGCTGCCTTCAAACTTGGTAGACTGGGAAAAAAAGTGGTTGAGGATAAAAGACTCTACTTGTGTCACAAGAAAGGAAAATGGGAAATAATTGTACATTCAGAAACCCCTTCAAAAACATTCTGACACAAATTTCTTTCCCCTGTAATGTCAAATCTCACTCTTTCCAGTGGTTGTCTTGGGTTTTGTCCATTAGAGAGAAGAGTAATTTTGAAAATGTCAGGTATCTCAAGGGAAGCGCTCTTGATCAGAATAGCTGGTAATAACTAATTCATGGCAGAACTTGGTTTATGGACAAAGCTTTTAAACAGCCATTTTATCCATCTTATTGATTTCCCCCTCTTCACTTACAAACAAACAACTGCATTTTGCCTTTACCTATAAAATTTTGCTTTCAAAATGCTTTCTTTCATCAAAATACATTTGGGAGCTGAGGATAAAGGAACCAAGCTTTGTTTTCTTTGTTTTTCTTAAACAAGAAAAAGCTCACATATGTTATTTTAATGTTATTTGCCCCATTTTTTGCATATTTTTTATAAGTAAAGTCTTTTGACTAATTAACTTTATTGACCACTCATTATAATCAACAGAGGAGTAAAAGTGAATGTGTTTGTGCTCCCACTTCAGAAAGGTCAATTTTTTCTTATTGTCTTCTTTTCTATGTCTCTCCCTCTGGATGTGAATATAGGCCACATCATTGCTGGCTGTATACCATACATAGGTCTTCGGGGCCGTGGCTGCCTGATTCATTGTTCCAGTATGACTTCTCTGGCTCTATGCAGTTAGTGACATGCAGCAATTCTTAGACGCACTAATTTGCATTGAGTATTTGCATTCCTCAGCATTTTCCAAGCCATTTGAATGGGAACAGTAAATATTAATTCATGGTCTTGGAATTTGTCCAATAAATTGCCAGTGGGATACCTCAAGTACTGTTAACAGCATTGCTGTAACATTTAGAACACAGACTGTGCTGTATGTGACATTTTGAAATCCGCTATTGTGTTTCTGAGTTAAGTATATATGTATATATGTGTGTATCCTCATAAAGCTAAAAGTAATATTCAGAGTTTTCAAGAGGATGTGATGGGTTATCACTTTTCAAGTCTTTCTCCTTTTTACTCCTTCCTAATAATTCTTCCTATTAAAAATTCACCAACAATTTTTACTTGATATTTTCAAGAATATTCACATTTCAGACATTTCAGTCAGCTCCAGTTTATAAATATCCATCAACCAAATTCTTATTGAGCTGTGGACCTGGATACCAAGAACACATTGGTACTTGATGGAAGAAAGTAATGGAACAGTCATAGCTTAGATATTAATCAGTAATTTTCCAGAAGTCAGACTGAGTGCATAATGCAACATGAAACCTGACACAGGTTGTATTACTACATGCTTCTATGAACAAAATAAAGGAAAGTGCTACTTCACCAGTAACTGAACTTCCAGGAACCTTCTCCAGTTGTCATAAAAGATCCATAGAGTAGGTCTTTTGCACAGATGTGTTAACTGTCTTTGAAGAACTACTATATGTACTTAGTGAATTGACATGGAAGATAGCATGGCAGTGCATCTCAATTCCCTAAAAATATTATCGGAAAAGTCAAGGATTTATTTTGGAGACTCATAGCAATTATAAATCTGTTTTAAAACTTGCAGACTGTTACTTTTCTTGCAGAAAAGACTTTCACTATTTGCATCTTGGGTCATTCACTTTGTGTTCCAGCCAAAATCATTATAGTTTAGGGGACTTAACAAATGTTTCTTAAAAAATATCTCATTTCATAGTTGTGTTTATCAAGGAACATACACTCTGCAGCGATTCAGTCTCTTCCTTTAATAGTCATGATAATGCAGTTCCAAGGCTAAAGCATGACTTTCAAAATACATTTACTAGGGCAGTCTGAATTCTATTGCCATATTTTAGCATTTTACCTCTGTTTTTAAGAATCAAGCATGATTTATTTTTGAAAGAAATTATACCAGCAGCACTTTACTTTTGCTAACATGATTAGCGTTATATTTTGATTTTCTTTTCTTACTTGCCGGCAACACAAGGAAACACAGTTCTTGGAGTTCAGCATTTTCTTTGCCCAGTGTATTATAATCAAGGTTGGGATTGTTCATAGAACTTTTAACATACTATCTGTTTTGGCACACATTTTTAATCTAGTGTTTCTTTGAAAAGTGTCTCAGTCATTACAGGTGACTTCTTATCCTTTATGATATGAATTAGGTGAGGTTATTTCATGATTCTTTACCAGTTTATTCCATTTATCACCCATTTAATCCTAAGACTGGAAAATGGTGGTGTCTTTTAATTTACAGTAGAAAATAGTAATTATTTTTATAGCCCTTTTAGTGAGCTGGTGACAGGTGTTTCTGCTTACTCACATCCTTAATCCATGACAGATTGTTTTCCCAATACAGTCGGGAGTATTACACTAATCTACACAGTTTTACAAAATTTGACGTGTCAGAGTGCAGCCTCTCCTTAAAAATACCTTGTGCTAGTTCTTTCTCTGGCTATTCTGATGTAGATGAAATCATTCCTAATTCCTGATTGTGCATGAGCAAATGCTTACACATAGGCATAATCCATGCTCTATTACCTCATCACAATACCATCTGAGCATCTCGCACTCACTAGTGAACTTTATCATCACAGTAGTCCTGTTTCTAAAGGTGAGATGCTGACATACAATAAAAGATTAGTCCAAGGTCATGATGAGAGTGTGTCTGCACCACATGCTGCAGTATAAAATGGAAGCACTCAGGGTTGTCCTACCGTTCTCAGCAACATAAACATTCAGCATTATTTGCTTCTGGCCTTAACTGTATTGTTTTAGATAAGAGGCACTTTGACTATCTCTAGGGCTTTCTGCAAATTTATTTTTAGTTTCAGTCTAATATGGAGGTATTCAGAAATTGCTGCTGCAGAAAAGCTACTCCTTGCTAATCTTGCATGTGCAATTTAATTTAATTTTCAATTTTATTTATTTAATTTAATTCTTGAAAAGAATGCATGAAGGCACGCAAGAAAAGAAATAAATTTTAATAAAGGAAGAAAAGCATCTTCAAATTATCAAAGGTCTGGTGTCTCATCTCCTTTTAAATTATACTTATTGCACATATTCTAAAGGTGTACATACTGTGAACGTGTGAAATAGTCATGATTTACGGTCTGAAAACTGGTAAATGCCAACAGCTCGAGGCTATACATAGCTCAGCTTATGTTAGAATTTCAAATTTCTGGGTAAAAATAGTAATACGTTGAGGGAAGCCTTAGGACACATAAAGACTGGAGATAAAAGAGTAGAAATCTGGTTTTACACTACAGCAAAATTTATTGAACAAATGTGAATAGTCATTGAATGTTGAGATGATCAGATGTTTTCTTCCTGCTTCTTGATAATCTGGACAAGGACACAGTCTTTTCAGAATTTTTGCCATTTCTGTACCTCTCAGATACATTCTATACATGCCTCAGATATTTCTTCCAAATCTGATTAAAAACACATCAATTCAATCACAGACATGTTTCAGAATACAATAGCTGGGATTCTATTTCAGAATAGACAGCGTTGTTGTATGAATCCAAATTTGATTTTAAGTGTTG
>VWZD01009318.1:420617-433953 GCA_013396695.1 Sakesphorus luctuosus | reverse complement strand
GCAAAACTAGAGAAAAGAATTTGGAAGACATGTGGTTCACTGAGTGCATACCACTGTCTGATATTTGGAAAGATTGAAAAATGTAGTACTCTTTGTAATGTTTTGAGAGAAGAAGAACCTGTTCTCTATTGGTTTATTTTTTCTTGAAGATGCCATGTGCATGCTTGTTTGCATGTGATTGGTATATGGTGAAAATAACACAGCTGCTGTAAATAAAACAGTTCCACTGACTTCAGGATATACAATCTGTGGATCACTCTGTGATGTCTACTGCCCGCATCATGGACTTGTGAGTTTGAAATCAGGAAAGATACTGAAGTCCTTTGCATGAATGGGTTTATAACACTTCCTCTCCACATTGCACCCTGGCTAAATAAACTCATTAAGGCGGCTAAAGAAAAAAAACCCAAACCAAACCCAACAACAAAACAAAAAACTCCAGCCTCACCTTGCAATCAAGTTGTTTATCTTCTATCTGCCTCAGTGGAAAGAAATGTGTATATTAACTGTGTATGAATATATGCATATTATATAAATATACACACATATTAAGCAGCATCTCCCTTCCTCATTAACACTTATGTGTTTTGGCAGGCACTACAAAACAAACAGGTGGTCTGTTATGAACTGATAGTGTTGTCAAAGTCTGAAGAGCTGCGGGAATTCAGACTGAATTTACATTCAGCCAAACTCAGCATAATTGTTATTGGCACTTATTCCAATGAAACCTGTCAGGGGTTGAAAGCAAGCTATGTCACTGTGTCTGGCCAAACACAGGAGGGAAGAGGACAAAAATTTTTATAACTCATTTGCATTTAAAGTTCTTCCTGGTGGAAAGTCATTCTCCTTACTCTTCCATGTTTGTTTGGTTTTTTTATAAGGCATTCATAGGTTATGAATTTTAATAGAACCTAGCCAGTTATATTACAAAAGCATATGAACATCTGATGGAAAACTCTAGCTACTAGTCACCACATGTTGTGTCTGGATGCTCTCTCTAGTTCTGTATCCTTCTGATATTAAATCCCAGATGCTTCAACAAAAAATATGATCCCTGAAATGTTTACTAGAATGTGCTATGCATAAAGAGAAAATTCCTTCCTGATTTCATGTGTTCAAGCTGTACCCCAAAACATTCAGATAAGTAATGCCTGTAATAATGCCACTTCAGCCACTATTTTTCCATTTCTTTTTATGAAACCTTCTTTTTTTTTTTCTTTCTGAATAGAAGTCAAAATCTCAGAGGGGAAATATTAGCCTTCACAGTAACTTACCTCAGACTTCATGTGTAAATTATATAGTGAGTAAAATAATGACTTTCTTTATAATACTTCTTAAAACCACACAAAGGCTTACACCTCAAGACATAACACCACAGAGCAGTGAGTGTGCTAACATCACAGGTAAAAGCATATCACAGACAGTCTGTGCACAGCCTTGATTTTGCCAGTGAAAATGAGGGGACAGAATGCAGTCAGTTCTTGGAATAGATTGATTTACATCTTCTCAGCATGACAAATGATGTTTCTCAACCAATAACCTTGGAAGAACAAAAAACCTGAGATTGTAGACTGGTTATCATATAGCCCCTTTCCTTGGCAGTGGGCAGGCCTCAGGATTGAAGATGAAATCTACATTTAACTTCTCCTAGAAATCACCATTACAACATGCTTGATAGGTGATCTATGGGGAAATTTTGAATATATTCCTTCACATGTCATGCTGCCATGGAGTCATCCACAGAGTGCATTTTTTTTACCCGTTTCATAAACTGACATGTTCTTATTCACAGAATATCAGGATCATGGTGGGAGCTTGACTTTCCTGTCTATACTGTGCAGTGATTTTTCAAGAAATTAAGAGCTGCATATTTTAACTTTGGACTGCATACGGACATTTTTCCAACATATGTTTATGTCTAGCATATCCAGTGTTAGTCTGCAAAACAGCATGATGAGCGCTAAATTGCCAAGAATTCTTCTTTAATTACACATGTATACATACAACTCCCATGTACACATAAATGAAGAACTCCATTCAAACCAGCCCTCTAGGAAACCAAGACTTTCATCTCAGATAATTAATTGTTTAAGTTAAAATTTCACGTAGTCATACACCACCAAAGCAGGGTGTTTCAAACTTTGTGCACATAATCATTCAGGCACAGAGACAGGCCTCACCAGTAATTTCTGAACAAGTTTTACAATAGAAAAATGCAAGAAATCTTCTCAAGTAGAATTATAAATAATGGCAGATAGATGGTTTCACACTTAATCTTATCAGTTTAGTAGAATACTTGTTTATTAGTACAGTGGAAAAATACAATACAAACTTTAAAAAAGTGCAGATACTGCACTGTTAAGCATTTAATTTCACTAAATGTGTTATTCTTTGTACCCACCTCTCTTTTTGTTCTCTCCTTAAAAAAAAAAGTCTGAAGAAAAATTCAAAATACAACAGGGCTGGTGTCGGACTTTTCAAATAAATAAGAGGTGTACAGCTGTTAAAACTGTTACTGCAAAATATTGGAAAAAATATTGTATTTTGTTTACAGAAGCTTATGTTTTGGGATGTTTGAAAGTGACTGCCTTTTAAGGGAGAAAAACAAACAAACAAAACAAACCTCCATAGATTTACATAAAGTACTTTCAGGTTACATTTGTTCCTTTCTGGTTTAGCCAGACTTTCTTGTAGGTAATGATATGGGTGGATCTAGTGACTAATGTTGTTTTCAAGCTTCTAGCCAGCCAAGAGCTTTCCCAGACTTTCATCCTGTCCATCTCTTCCAGTAAGAGACACAAAAAAAGCTGAGGAGAAAGGAAGAAGAGAAAGGAAGAGAAAGAGGTCAAATGATGAGGGTTTTGGTTGTGAGGGTTGCAATTTACATTCTATTCTTTTAAGAGTTAAAGCACAAATACTGTAACTGCTGAAGTGCCTTTGAGCTTCCACTATTAATTGTGTGAACAATAAAGGGTTCCACTATGACAGCAAGTGATAGTCTAGTACAGGAGTCTTTGCAGAGGTTCTCTGCTCTTTGTAACAGTGTTTGGAAACACGGTACTATCCCTGTTCCTCTGAAACCCACTGGAAATAGAAAAGTTAGTGTTCACAAATACACTGGCTGGTTTATGAAATACTCTGCTACTGTAAACAGTAATTTTGTTCTAACTTCAGGAATGTGCACAAGGTAGCAATCTCTGGCACAGCCTTATGCAATGAAAAACAAAGAATCATGAAAAGTTCTCCATGCAAAAAAAATGTATATATAATTCCAAGACATAATCATCAATAAGCTGCCTTGGGCCTCAGCTGAAACAGAGTGGCACATTCTGTTCTTCTCAAAAGGAAATCACATTTGTCGGGGTCTAAGGCCTGTTTGTTAAACAAAGACCAGTTACATAGAAACACCTGGGAAAAAGAAATTCTGGTGAACTGGAGAGAAACTGGAAAATATGCATCTGCATATTGAGTTCCATTGAATTAACCAGCTAGAAAATGAATTCTGGATGGTATGGGTTTTTTCAAACGTTCATTTAAAACTCAGTATGAGTCTCTAGAACTCAGCTGTCTAACCACTGAGGTTACTGAGGTTACACCAGCCTTAGCTTTGTGTTTGAGGTGAGAGGTGTGAATTTGAAGTGAACCTCTTAATCACCCGCACCATACTTTTGCACACATTGTGAAAGTCTCTTAAAACCCACAGCATGGGTTATTTCAGATGAAACTAAATTGTACACAGAGCCTCAGGAACATGTCCATCATGTTGCTGCCACTAATGGGCACTCATCACCCAGGGACAGGTAACAGCCAAGCCAAAGTAATCTCCTGACACATGTTTGACATAGTTGTGAGTGCTTCGGCTGCAGCTGTTCTCTCATACAGATCCACTGCACTACATGAGTCGCTCATGTTGACATAGGCCGAGTGAACTTCTTTGTTTGACCAAGTGTGGTGAGAAAGAACTGGCTTTGGTTCCCAGCTCAAGGAAAAAAATTAAAAATATGTGAAGGGAGGCATTTTCCTGCATCTCAGGCTTAGAGACATCTTTGTAGCTGGATGATTAAGATACTCACTTCACTGTAGGTTAAGTGTAAGCAGCTGTGCTAGTGTCCTGAATGTTATGGTTCCCACTTTTAAGTAATGAACTGACCACAGACATGATATAAACAGCTGAAGTATGATTCAACACTAGAAATGCCACAAAAAGCCAAGCACCTAAACCCTAATATTTTAGCTAGCAGTTAGTACTTCTGAGTAAGAACAGTAGAACAAGGTGCACTTTAGTATTTTCAGATAGCACTCACAAAGTTTTCTTCTAAGAAGATGAGAAAGATCTTGGTACTTCATTTAAAATACTCAAAGAAATGAGCTGGCATCACTTGTACTACCTTGTGTTTGCCGGAGGCTAAGAGTGTACGTGTAAACAGTGACTGTAAGTCAGCTGATACTCTTGTTACCTTATGTTTACTTGTTTGTATGTCTCTATGTTTGCAGAGGTATTCAAATTAGACAACTGTGGTTGGCAATGTTTTGCTGCCCTGTATCAGTGGTTGCTTTGCTGCAAAAGTCATTTGTGAAAAATGACAGTTGAGACAAGAGTCCCAAAAGCTAAAGACTAACACAAAGCCATGCTTTTGCTACTGGACTAATACACACCAGCTTTTTAAGTGCATGGAGCAGTCAGTCTGGTCCGAACTTAAAGCCATCATGCAATAACCACTCAGAGCTGCAGCAGGTGAACCTGATGTACATTTATGTGGGCTACAGCAGTCCATGAATAACAACCCAGTATCTCCTTCCACAGAAAGAGGGTAATATGAAACCAAGATAATTTTCCTCACTTCAGCTAAAAAGCTAAAAAATCAGCAGAAAAACAGAATAGGCCCCACATGTTTCCTCATGTGTCTGCCTTCTGAGAAGCAGAGCATATAGAGGTTCACATTTGGAGAGACTGGGCTAGAGTAGCGAGTTGGGGCAAAAATCCATTTCTGGCCAGAAAACCCTCTCCAAGCTACAATCCTGTAACTTGCTAACAGAAACATGCTGATAACATCTCATCTGGCTTTGGAGAATCTGAGAGCTGCTACCCTGAACACTTTTTGTTTCCTAAGGCAGTCATGTGGCATGCAAACACCCTGGAAACCTGGCAGGAGCTACAGGTGGGACACTTACACAGGTGATAATGACCCAGCTCTCAGAGCTGGAATTCTCTTCCATTCCTCTATGATATTTATAAAAAAAATCACTACAAATATGTTCTACAAAAAGCAGCAGTTGCAAAAGTGATCATACAAATTCACCTAAATCTTCATAAATACTGTTGACTCCTTCACTGAACATCTCTGAGTCACTGTCTTCCTATGCAGTGGTTCAGTTGGCTTCCATCAACATTCAGATTTTTTGTTCTTCATCAACAAAGGTCTAAACATCAGCTATGAAATTTGAACCTCTTTCCCTGCTGTTAAGAATTATTCTAGAACATGTACAGCATCGCCTTACTCTGAAGTTCCCTATTGCTCTGAGAAAGATGCTTTAGGGGTGATCCCAGACAGAGAGATGATTTAGAGGTCAGAGTGTGCTGTCAGCAAGAGAGGCCAGAACTGAAATTTGATGGACTGAATGTATGTTCAGAAATGTCATGATTTTCTGCCTTTATTATTTTGTAGACATAGTTGGTGAAATCTATCTTATAGAGACCAGGTGGTGATAATTTAATCAAATAAAATTGCAGTCTTCCTTTATAGTGTGATGGCTTTTTGCTCATTTTTTGTATGCTGAACATAAGAAGCCACATAAACTCTGACTTTTCTTTGTTTTCTCTTACTGTGCCTTGCTTTTGAAGTCAGATACTCAAAATCAACATCAGTTATATAAAGATACACACACATGAAAGGAAAAAAAAAAAAGAGAGAAAAGAACTAGGCAGTGGAGTCTGGAATGTCTTCAACCAAGCTATAAACTTACATTGTTAAGAAAAGCCAAACCACAGTCACTGCTGATTTAAAGGAACTCTTGTACTTAGAGATCATCTTCATGAAGGAGAATGCATGGAAAACAAACATTAAGGTTTATAAACAGAAAGTAAATAAATGGTGCCCAGTGTTGGTCAGCACAAATTCATTTATAGACTGCTCCACTCAAACCATCTGCCATTAGAACAAAAAAGCATGGAAGTCCTTTGAAATTGTAACTTTTATTACAGAGTATGAAAATATCCCAGACAAGCTGAAATTGAGTCCACTTGTCTCTGTGTGTATGTGTGTGCATACATATGTGCTTTCTTGTTGACATATATTATTATAGAGGTGAGCTTTCTGCAGACATTGAACTCCTTCACACCACCTATTTTGAGACTGAGAGTAAACTAAGCAACAGTTTGCAAAAAAACAATTGTTTGATCCTTACATAGAAGGTCAGCATGAATGCCCAGTCCTTTAAAGAGCCCTTGAATTTGGGTGGCGCATGACTTGTGCCTGACCTTAACTGTTCACTCTTACTTCTTTAGGTTCTCTTAGTTCTGAAAGAAATTCCCTGAAGAGTTGTCTGCAAAACAATGAAAATAATAGTCACATTGTGTGACTATCATCCTGGTAGGAACAGGTTATTGGGAGGTGTCATTGGGTAGAGCTAACTCACGAATTCTCTGCATTTGTCTATATAGACTAGAAAAGAGTGAAATTTATTATCAATCTTGTTGGAAATGTATCATAATATATTTTGTTGTTATACCATTTTTAGTGAACAATATGAGGAAAAAAGTGTAAAAATATTAAAGATACAATCAGGAAATGTATATTCCAAACCTATCTGAATTTATTTGAGCCTCCTGCAGCAGGCCTTCAGTTGGAAATTGGAACTAAATTTTCCATTGACTTCAAAACAGAGTTAGCAGAGCTCCTATACCTAGTATATTTGGCAAAACTATGAATTCTGGAAGAATTTTTTAAGGTATTTTTAAAATTACCCTTATAATTTTAAGTTAATAATAATAATTTGTGATTAACTTAAATGTGTGCTATTCCTTATGTAATACCTTTTCAGCTAAAAATATTTTTTATTTCTTCCCTTTTCTTTCCTATGATTTACCAGCTCCAATAATGATGTGGCTTTTCTTGTAACTTCCAGTCCTTAATTTACATACTAAGCAGGGATGGTATTAAGGTAAAATTTTATGTGTTAAAAATAAGTCCTGTCCATTTATAAAGAGCTGCATATGTTTGTTGCAATTTGGGGAAAAGGGGACACCTCTCTGAAATAATGTTTTCTAAAGTGGAAAAGTAATGTGAGCCACTTTCAAAGGGCACAGAGAGCAGTTCAGAAGTTCAGTGGTTAACCATGATCCAGCCTATTCCTTCCTTAAAAGAAGGAATTGTGATTCTCCCAAGGGCTTTCTCCTGTATTCATTTGAGTAAATGATTTTTTTTTACCTAAAATACATGGTTCTAAAGCTCCACAGATGCTATAATATCAGCTACAGCCCTGGAGTAGGTGAATGCAGGAGTAGTTCACTGAATATCCTGTGCGGCAATATTACAAACAGAGGATGTCTGCCTTCTCATACTGCAAATGCAGGGTTGTCTCCTCTGGATCAGAAGAGGATTTCCCCTATAAAGCAAAACTATGCATAAGGAAAAGAACAAACTACCTTTATCTATGAAAGAAGAAAAACACCTGCTAATAGCAGTGAAGTTAATAATATTGGACCATTACAAAATACCACCCACTGAGTAAACAGCAACTTGATAATGCAGAAAAAACCCACAATGACTCCAACATTAATTTATCTGTCAGTTGTCATTTAAGATATAGAGAAGGGTCAGAACCTGGTATCTCAGTTTACAATGTTCTTTGCTATAAAAGGCCAGAAGAACATGTTATGTGCTTTAACTGCATAATGAAACATACCTGAGTATCTGCTCAGATAAAAACAGCGATTTTATTTTTTTCTACAAAATTCAATTTGTCACAAGTTAAAGTGTAATAATTAACCTTTGGAACTACATAATTAATATTGTATAAGAAAGACATCTGAGGAACATGCTGTTCACGATCAGTTGAAAGTCACAAAGGGAAAAACCCTGATAAAGTCATTATTGCTGCGAATTATTATTTTGGATATGGTTTTGGTGTTATAATTTTATAAGACATTTTAACTACATCAAAATTACCTCACTGGTCTTTTGGTCTAAAATTGGTATTAAAATTAGCTTAAGGACATTTTTTTTAAAATAATCTGTTGAAGATCTTCAGCCATGTGAAAATTTAATATATTTGGTTAAAATACAAAACATGAAAACATAATTTCTTTTGTAAGATCTCCCTCTTAAACCATAGCTGGATATTTGCAGAGTAACTTCAACATTCTAAAAAAATCTTTCAGAGGTTGAAGCCTAAGAAAACATGATTCTGTGCTATTTTCTACTGAGTAGCTAAATAGCATACAGAGAAAATATCTACTTTGGCTAAGTATTCAGCTGAATATATCACTATTGACTTTTTTTTTTCTCTTTCAAAGGATATTGCATTGCAGAAAAAATACCTGAAATTCCAGCAAAACCAAACCCAACAGACTGATCTGAAAAGACCACTTTATCTTTTGAAAACAGAGCTCTAATAAGCAGTGTTAGTGGGCTGCTGAAAACCTCCAAGCCCTCAAGAATGCACTGTAAGAAAAAAAGCCCACTGTGTTGCATGATTCTTGTACATCTCCAGCAAATCACAACACAGCTCATGAAAATCAACTAAAAGGCCCCATTTACTTTTCTGGGCTGGGATAAAGTACTTCATCCTGAATAGATTGTAATGAAAAAAAAAAAGCAGAAGAGATAAGGAGAAAGGATTTATGACTTGGTATTTATTGTAAACTCTCCAATAAGCCCTTTTCATTGGAGGGGAATGCAATAAGGCTGTCAGCAGCTGTCTGCTGAGTTCCTGCACTTCAGGTTCATGAAGAATCAACTGCAAGTGTGAGTCTTGCTTTGTTGCTGTAAAAACTGATCATAATGTGTTCTCTTCCTGACTTTGTACCAAGAGAAGAGTCAGGAGAGCTGTGTGTGAAGCAGAGAGCAGAAGTCCCCTCTATTTCCATATTTTTTTAAGAGTCAAAACATAGATGATTTTAACCCCTGCTTATGTTGTTCACTGGGCAAACCACAGACCCCAGAAAATGATACAACAAAGGATACAGACACAACTTCTAAGGCAGTACTTCTTCTCTGGGGATGTTGGCCCCTTGAGTTAAGTGAATGATGAATTGTTAAGTGAATGAATAATTGTGTCTGTGTACATTTCCACAAATAACTAGAGAGACTATAAAAAGGTTTTAGGTGTCACTGAAAAGACAGGTAATTAAATGATACTGCTGCAGCAGTAACTCTGAGAGATGCAGTTTGTTTCCAGCACGTATCAGAACCTATTTCAAGTACTTTTATGCTGACTGCATCCAGTTCAAACATTTAGAAACAAGGACTGTTTTGTCAGTAATAATATGATGCTAGGGTAACAAAATGGTGTCCTAGAGAGAATTTTTTTTAGAAAAAAAAAAAATCTTATGTGATTTAGCTAGTGCTCCTCAGCTTTTAATGATGCAGGTTCGGATTTTCTGTGGCTAAACTGCAGCCACGAAAGGATGGTCTGGGGAACCCACTGGAACTCACTAGAGTCTCCTTCCTGATCACACTCACAAATATCTACAGAAAGGTGAGGCATGTGGTAGGACGGGCCACATCCATTTCTCAATCCTGTAAAACACTGGGAATTCACCGGAGTTGTCACCCAGTGACAGTTATGGATTAGCTGCACAATTGAACTGGTTTTAGGAAGGTCCAGTCTTACAGTTGTGGATGTTTGGGGAGTTAGGGAGTTAACATTTCCTTTTTGTGATAGTAGTCACTTGTGATAGTAGTCTCCAACAAAAAGCTAAGTGCTGTCCCACAGAACCTGAGGCATGGAATAACCCACTGGTGTGGGGCTTGTGCCCAAATACAGAACATCTGGTAGATTCCCCTGGAAACAGTAATCATTCAGAATTTGTGTAACTCTATACACTGCTGAATTAGGACTTGATAAAGTTAAAAATTTACAGAATTCTGATCTAATTTGTGTCTCCAGTGAGGCCCAGTCTACCTGATAGGTGAAAAGCCATGGAAATATTTGGCTGCATATTTCATCCTGTGATGTGATGTTTAGTTGCAGCCTATTAGTGGGATATTGAAGGTTTGCTGACTTGCTGGAACAGGTGAGATCCACCCTGTGTATAAAGAACATAATAGCAGCCATACGGAAGAGGAAGGAAAAGGAAGGCAGTGTCTGGAACAAACACTGTGGGGAAAAGCCTCTTTTCAGTACAGTCACAGTGTTTTGAATTATTCTTCCTGATGGTAAAACCAGACACCATGACATATCTCACTACACAGAGTCACAGTGGAGAGCCACACTATTCAGTTAAGATGAACGTATCCAGCTATGAATGGAGGAAGAAACAGAAGCCTAAAAGAAAGGAAAAAAGAAGGGGAAGAAGAAAAAAAAAAAGGGCAATGTTGCTGTGTTTGTAGTCTTTCCACCATAGACTTAAGACAGAAAATACTCAAAGATTCATAGGAAATGTAGTTTGCATGAGGTGTCTAGCATGATTTCCATGATCCGATGTGTGTTCATTTTAATACTAAACCAAATCAGGTCTGAAAACTTAGTTAAGTGACTATAAATCTGATCAGAATGCTACATCTATCCCTTAAATATTCATTGCTACAATCCAGTAATTGTGTGCTACATAAAAATAAAAAATGGACAGTGGCCAAAATGGTAAGTGGTCTTTCTTCTGCCCAATAATCAGTGGCAGCCTAATAAGATGTGGATTTTTCTGCAAAACCTGACACCAGCTCAGAACTGAAGTTTGATTCAGAAGTTCTGAAAACATTCTTCTTCAAATCAGATTTTTCTTTTTGCTCCTTAGAAACTTTGTCCATTGTCCTTTGATTATCTCATCACTACAAATATCTGAGAGAAAATGGATTGACATCTTTTCTTCTGTGATGCTGGATCAACAATAGGAAGTCTTAATAAACAATCACTCTTATTCATCTCATTGCCTGGAGTTGGTTAGAAGTCACAGAAAGAAGAGTTCAAGTTATTGTCTGTGAAACAGCTTGGTGAAAAAACTGTGTGCATTTAGAGCCTAGCTCAATAAATACCTCCTAGGGTGGAGAACAAAATCAAATGAAGTTCCATTAATCTGTCCCAGAGCTGAAGATAGCATCATCCCAAATCCTAAATTACTTCTGGCAAGCCATCAGCAGAAGAATCCAATCTGTGTCAAAAGTGCTAGATAGTCTAGGGGCTTCCATAAAGGCATTTGGCCCCAAAGGTTATCCATTATACATCTGGGGTAACAGGAGCATGAATTACAGACAGCACAAACCAAAACCTACAGAAAATCCCCTAATTTTTCAGGTTTTTTGGTGAGTTCTCAGATACAACCCAGAGTTCTGTCTCAGGACACAGACATTGTTATTGCTGTACAAATATACTATGGACTACCTAGGTGTGGTCTGTCCTTAAACTCATTATGGTTATTTTACTCTAATGTAAATAGCAACAGACACAAGTGTTTACTAATGAGACTTTGCTTCCATATCCTTGTCAGTGCCTTGCCAACTTCCTGGAGGGAAACTCAGTGATGCAGAACTTTATTAACTGGAAACTTTGTGTATATATTTGCTAACAAAACCTTCGCATATGATCTGAAGCCTATGATTTGCCTACAGTATGTTGTCATCCCAACCATGTTTGTTAACATCAGACTGAACAAATTGGGGGAGAAAAAATGTCAAAAGCACAATCGCAGATTGAAAGCTGGGGTGTGTCTAATGCATTCACTACTTTTTATCAACAAAGTTACATATTATACCATGACATCCTTTGTGCCTATACAGCAAATGAAGATTGAGAATAAATGGTAATAGCTCTATTTATATGGTGGGCTTGCAGGACTCTAGGGCAAATCATTGCTGTATTTTCCTCTGTAATAAGAGAAGCTTTTGAAATAGCTTTTCTGATTTATTTGAAAGCATGCTTTCTACTACTTAAAGTTTATACTATGGGCTCATTCCTTTTTTAGGATTTAAGATTTTCTTATCTTTCATCCTATGAAAAAACTTGTAGCATCACATTGCCTGAAGTGTATTCCTGATAAAAGCATTACTTTCCTAAGCCACTTTACCTGCTTCTTTTTTCATTTAAATGTCTCACTTCCCTCGAAGTCCATATATAATCCAGATCTTGCATTTTACAACTGCTGTTTTTCAGGAGTCAGTGTTTCGCCGTTCTGTACTAGCATGAGCTTTCCTATAAAACATTTCAGAAAATCCTTTCTTACAAATGAACAACAATGGAAAGGAATGTCAAAAACACAGCTCACTTTTCAATGGAAACATCCAGGTAAAGGACACTGATCCCACTCTGGCATGGAGATCTTGTGGAATAGCTCTTAGCCTCACTCCTGTTGCTGCCATGAGAAAATTACTGTTTATAAAAGGCACATACTTAATCTTCACAGTACCTTAGTGTTCTTAGCTACTGTGTAACTAACAACTGTTTGGTGCCCTGAAAACTGCTGTCAGTCAAGTTATTCAGGGTTAGCAGATTGGATCAAGGCACTGATGATGATCTGGTAGGGATTGCATGTCGAACATCAGCCATGGTTAACACCTAACCAGGGCTCCAGAGTTCTCAGATGAAGGACCTTCAACTTGCCAACAGAAGACACTAACTACAGCTGGATTTCAGACAGGATATGTGAAGCACCATGCTTGGCATGATTTTACCCCACAAATGGAAATATCACAACTATGTCAAGGAAACAGTATAAAGAGCACTGTCCTAACATAACTATATTGCTCCTGGAAGCCTCTATAGGGAGTTGTATTGTGTCATAAAGATATGGCAGCTACTTTAAAGTAGCTCAAGTGTTTCTCATGCGTTTATGCCTTCTCAGGCATACAGATTCCCAGGCTGCAGACACAGTCGATGATCCATGCCAGAGTGGGATTTCTGAAAGTAAGCAGATAAGGTCAGTTAGAACTCTACAGTGAAAGCAAGCTCTTCAAAATCATCTTTGAAGTCTGACTTGTCTCAAAAGCTTCAGCTCAACCGCACATAGATATATTGCGATTTTGGAAACTTCCTATTTCTGTTTCTGTATTTAGGCCAAAAGGACTGTTGTAGTTTGGAATTCTTATGTAAATTCTCTCCCCTGCCACTAACTGCCCATGCTAGGAGTTAACAAAAAGAGTCGTTAACTGCTGATTTCTTGGGTGGGGGCAGGTTGTCTCTTTTG
>VWZD01009318.1:406162-420421 GCA_013396695.1 Sakesphorus luctuosus | reverse complement strand
TATATATATATATATCAGTTAAGAACAGTTATCCTTCTTGTATTAAAGTTCCTTCTTCTAAATTTGATAAAGAGTGGCGTGATTATTGTGGAGGAGGCCCCCTCCCCCGCTTGTGGGTAAACATTTTTGGTTTTTTCTCCTCAAACCAAGACAAGGGGTAGGGATCAACTACATTCAGGAGCCCACATATTCTGCAGACTTTGAATTTTCTTCCCTAATCAACCTTTTGCTGAAGCATCATATACTGCAGTATAGAAATCTGTATCTAACCAGTTAAAGTCTAACAGGGAAAATAGGAAGAAAGGATGAACCTAAGAGGAAAATATTTTCTCAAACCTCATGTTGTGTAACATCCCACATATCAGATCTAACCTAACTAAACCTAACTAAAGGAATGAATTTGACATATGGGTTCCATAAGAAATGTTTCTATGTGTGGTATTGTATTACTTAAACCTACATTTTGCATTGCCCCATGAAGAACATTTACTTCCTGATGTGTTTATACACAGTAAAACAAAAGTTCTGACTGTATCTTTAGACACAGCTGAGTAGCAATGGATAATTTTAGAATTCTGGGGGAGGGGGAAAGGTAATTACAAAGATAAATACAAAAAAAGAACAAAATCTAAAAAAGCAGAAACATGTAATCACCTGAATCTTAGGCAAAGATTTTTGTCATGCAGATGGACAAAAGGAAGGAGACTTACACCACCAGGAATAGTAAAGAATTACAGGATGGCCATTTGAATTTCAAAGCCTGTTTCTTCATTCTGCCCTTGAAAATCTTAACTTATTGTCCTTATATTGGGCCTGGACCTCCTTGTTTCCTGATCACCCTTTCTCTCCCACCTCCTTTATTATGTTTTCTACTGATGGAATGATTTTTAGGCCTTGCAGCCTGGAAGAAATTTCTGAGGACTTGAAAAGATCCTCTTTCAATTTTTCTAGGTAATGAAACTATATAGACACACATGTGGAGGAGTGCAAGATCCTCCTTTATCCTTTTAGCCACAAAGTCATTTCATATAGGTCAGTCAGATTCTTTAGCAAATTATTGCTATGCTACATGTCCATACAGAAGTAAATTTCATCCTGTATATTCTAACAGGTCCTTGTGTCAGGACCTCCTTTTATCTAACTTCCTCTTTTAAAATAATTATAATTGCCAGGAAATTAATATACCTTTCTTATGAAGTTGTTATTAGCATTTTCAGAATGAAAAACATATCTGCTTAAAGTTCTACTTCTGTACTTTCCCGCATTTCGGATTTAGACCAAATTAAATGCAAGTCTATAAATGGATTGCAAAACCCCTACATATGTTTTTTGTTTGCATGAAATATATAGTGAATTCTTGTGAAGTCTACTTTAGTTTCCACTGCTAGAGCCACTGAGTGAAAAAACAAGAAGGGAGACAAATTGCTGTACCATTTAGATTTTTTATGTTTCTATATCTACTTACATTAAAGCCAAAGATATAATTAAATCATAAATACTACAAGCATTTGGCAGGCTTGGAAAAGCTGCAGTCTGAAAACAAAACTCCTGCGTTAATAGAGACCTAGCAAACCAAGCAAGCTACTGATATCTTGTTAGCATTGAGCCACTGCAGCTGTCCAACAGTAATAGTAAAGCAGTCTCTAGCCTACGAAGAGATTCTACCCGGATAACATCAGTTTTGTCACTCTTATTATTTTTTCCTACCTGAAATAGAGCAAACAAGAAGGGAAAGTGAAATGAAGAACCGTAGTAGGTAGATGCCAAGTTTAAGCTACTAAACTAGAAATGTCTCTATGTTCCTGTGCATAGGTTGTTGGCCTGACTCCTTTTCCATGCAAAGAAAGGTATAGCTATGTGGCATATTTATTTTCTCCTTCCTGTGCAATAGGGCTTCATATAGTAGACACTCAAAGTGGAAATCTACTCCCACAGTTCCTTCTTTGGAATTGTAAGGGGTAAGCATCTGTGATACATGTAATATTTGCCTTTAAAGCTATCTGTTTAATGTCTTATAACTGATACTGCAGTACAAATGTTGCAATGAAAATAAATATAAATCAGGGGGAAATCTAAAATAAATATTTTTTTGCCATGAAACCATAAAGTTAACCAGCAGCTGACTTAAAGGGTATGCCTACATCACCAAGTGATGTAGTACAACCAAGGATGAAGTGGGGTTTGATTCACTGCAGTCTCTTGCTGTTCTTAGGACCATATGTCCATTTTATGTCTTCACTGGCATTGAAGCTCCCATCAATTGCTGGTAGTAGGTCCCCTCATTCCATGAAAAGAACATGAAGTGCAAAACCATCTTGTATCCATAGCAAGGGTGGTACTGCCACTAACTACTGTTCTACTTTGTGTCTTGAACTTTGTAGCCAAAATGGAGGAAAACACTTGGAGCATGGCAGTTGTGTTCTCAGGGACATATCTCAAGACTTGGTGTGTAGACATAAAGCAAATACACACCAAAAAGAGCAATGCTTTCTGTGCACTGACTGCTAATATATATGCACCCATTCTATCCATCACCTTCAACAGGCACTGTTTGTCTTGCACATAGACTCCAGCTGGATGGAGATACTGTCAGAACCAATGGTCACTGTGTTGTGAGTATGGCTTAAAGGTGTTTATATGCAGTTACAGGGAGAAAAAAGAGGTTAGAGATTTCTAGGGATTACAACCTCTAACTCATTTGTGGGGTTAAGAAGTCAGGAAAAAAAAAAGCTGCTGTGTTATTCTATAGTTGCAGATTAAGGGGTGTCATAGTGCAGGGATTTGAACCTTATGACATCTTGCAATCCTATGCTAGATCTAGTATCAGTTCTATGAAAACCTCAGCTGCAGTATCAATATATTTTCTCTGTATTTCCCCTGTGGAAATTTAGGCATCAAACTCTTCCTTCAGTTTTCCTTCACTAAACAGGTCTGTCTGAAGCATAGTGTGAAAGGATGCTCGTTAGAATCTGTTCTCCTTCCCTCTTGACTGAGCAATTTTCAATGATACCACAGTTATTCTTCCTATATCTTTAAANTTTTCAGGAAGCTCCAAGTTATTCTTGGAACTTTTACAGGGTAGTGCAATTTGAAGTCTGTAGAAAATGAACTGCCACTGGGATCACATAACTGCATCTTTGTGTTGTCAGAAACCCAGCCACAGCCCATCTCAGTACAATATGTAATAAATTTTATTTTATTGATATATACATTATATCCGAGTGAAAAAGAATTATTAAATATCTAACGAATTTGTCTGATAAAAGTCAACACATCTTGATAGGGACTGGTCAGTTTCTTTGTTGTTTTTGACTTTTTTCCATGTCAGTGGGATTACTTGTTGAATTACTTCTAGTAATATGTTCTCTGAATAATGGTGACATGATCAGGTCATTGTGAATAGAATATTTGTCAGAGAACTCTGATGATGTCATATGTCACATAGATTTCTCTTTCAATCTGATACAACACCATTGACAAAAAAGACCACACCTGCACCAGTACATCCTGAATTCTCATGGTTGAAGTAGATTACATCCTTATGGCTTTAATATTAGTAAGGAAAAGCTTACAAAGAACTGCTTTTTGGTGTATATTGAACAACAAAGTTAAAGTCTAATGAACAATAATTAACACCTTTCATAGTATCAGTAGCTCTTTAACTCTGGATTCAGTAATGTTAGCTCACAGAGGCGACAGGTATCAACCGTGTGAAGGGAAACACAACCTTCCATTTGATTAACAGTTTATTATCTCATGTTTACTCTTGATGTACCAAAACTAACTCCACTTAGAAAGATGCTTTGGTAACAAAATACCACTATAAGTCAACTTCTGGATTACACAAGTAAAGCAGGGAAAGAAAATGTTACAGAAAAGAATCTTGTGCACAGATAACTTTTACTGAAATTGGTAATGAACCTAACCAAGGAAAAAGTAAATAAAAAATAAAATACTGTTGATGTATGAAGTGTAAAATTACAAAGGTATTCAAAACATTTTTTAATTGAAAAATCCACTCTTTAGTTGACTACAAGCATACTTTGCTCAGAGCAATTGTTTACTCATCTGGAACTCAGCCTCTTTTTTGCCTTTCTTTAGTGCATCCCACATCAATGTGGAAAATCCCTCTTATTTATTATTCTTATTACTTCTTTAGCAAGAGCATCTTCCATTGGAAACCTGACATTTGAAGCAATAAAGGGAGGCAATTAAATAGTGAGAGCAATTACAGGAGGAGAAAAGGTTATTGCACATGCTATAAATATAGAGACACTACCATAAGACATCCTTGCAACAATGTAATTTGAAAATAGCCACCCAAATACTTCTCAGTCTTTGACCCAGTTTAATTACCCTGAAAATGAGTACAGAATAAAGAACTTTGGTACTCAGTGGTGAAAGGCATTAATGAAAACCTATATTCTCTTTTCCAATTGAAGTTCCATTTCCTGCCAGATGAACCATGAAGTGGTAACAGCTTGGGGCAACGTTTTTGATATGAGAGCTCTTCTAGAAACAAGGCTTTGAGAGAGAGTGAGAACCAGAGGCACCAAAAAAAAGGGGTACACAATGAGAATTGATATAATAAAGGACATATTTTTTTAGAAGATTTTTTTAAAATATTTAAACGGAGTTAATATATTACACAAATAAAGCTGATTGATTGCATTTGCAGTGCAGTTAAGCAATTTGAAGAGTGCCAGATCAGTATTCTTGTTCTATAATGGCCATGATAACTCATCATATTTTCTTTCCTACTTGTAATCATATTTCATTTTCTTTACCAGAAATCTACAAGTGATTGCTGGTGGCATATAGACTAAGTCACAGATGTTAGAACAAAAGATAAAACAGTACACTGAATGTACATCTCACATGTACACGCAACAAAGGTTGTCAGCTGTTTCTTCCTTGCAGCTGCTTAAAGGTCTTACTGTCCTCTCTCATTGGAACAACTATCTGTTGAGAGACTGCAATGCAACAATGCTCTTGTTAGTCATTTAATTCTGTTTTATTGTGGTTAACATGAAGCATAACAACTAGAAAGTATGTGGTATTAACTGTATTGAGTATTTTTCACCCGTGCAGTTTTCATGAGGTTGGCAAAAGACTGCTACATTGAAGAGCTAGTCAGAAAAATGTCTGTTTGTTCCATCAACCCACCAGAATCTACAGGAAGATGACTTTAGTATACCCCATTCATGAGTAGGGTTAAGTGAAGCCTTTCCTTCCCATCTGTACCAAAAAATGGATCAAAGAGAAATCCCATTTACAGTATGTCTCCACACATTGGTTCCAGGAGGGCTATGTTATGCAGGTGAGTTCAGAATCCCACAATTCAGAGAGAGCTCTGGAGTCCACACCATTGCCAGACACATCCACTTGCCTTGTCTAGTAGCAATTTTTGTCTTGGACTAGTGATTAGCAATTAGCAAAGCTCCTTCTATAAAAAGCAGTACATGCGGAGATGAATCTTGTCTCACTTTGTATTTGGGGATGAAGTGACAATCAAAATTACATCTTCAGTTGTGGCACTTCAGACTTCCATTAAGTCAACACAAGATTTAACTATGACAGGACTTTAGGGCTGGAACCATAAAGTATATGATAACCAATTTAGAAATCAACCTTAGTTGACTCTGAAAATTGTTATTTTAAAATCTTGAGTGAAAGTTTTGAAATACAAAGTTTATATTGAACTTTCATAATAAAATATTAGACAGCTAGATAGCAATGAACATGGATTTACAGTTTAATGACATCATCATAATCAGAATATTGAACCAAACCCCCTTATACAATAGTCAGTAATTTACCAGCAATAGAAAAGAGACTTGATTATGTGAGGTCCCAGATTGCTTCTATCCAACAGAGAACCTTTAAATAAGTTTGCAGAATCCTAAACTAGGAAATTTAAGGGTTCCCTAATCTTCAATACAAACTTTCATAAAAATAAGTTCCAAATCTTTTCCTTAGTCACTCAGTGAATACTGCCATAACATGAAGTGAATACTGATGGGCAAGGTTTGCAGTGAAATCCTATGGTGTCACACAAGGGAAAATGCACATCTGCACTAGAATGGAATACTGAATAACTGATTTTCAGCTGGATACTGATAGCGTGGCACAAATTACATGCATTTTCTCTCATGCATAGATAGATGATGAAGAGGACTCTGAAACCTTAGACACTCAATTGCTCTTGAAAGAGTATTAAAGTTGCACAATTAAGGCCTAATTCTGAATTAACATTTTCTTTGGGGGTTTTCTTTTCTCTCCAGGGTTTTTTTTTCACACAAAATTTCAGTAATTTTCAGACTAGATGTGCATATTAATTTGTAAATTGCTCTAAATTTCTTTATATACTATTCGCCAAAATGTATGAGGGAAAAAAGAGTTATCAATTTAAAAAGCCTCTAGAGTGATTTTATGTTTCATTAAGTGCATTTCATCCATTTGGCCATTGACATATTCATCATGCACAGATTTAGAATTCAATTTGTTGATGTTATTGTTCGGGTTTTCATTGTTTGACATATATGTCATTTGAACACAATTCAACATCTGGTATTCAGAAATTATTTTCAGCTCGTGTTTTTCAACTACTATAGGTGCAACATGTTAAATCCATTAATAAGACATGTTTGATATGAATGAGATCACTCATTTATGACACATAAATATATGTTTAACAGTCAGAGAAGTTTGTAAGAACATAATATATCTTGCTGTAAATAGTTGGCAGACATGCTCTGGCCTAACTACCTGGAACTTCAGTCCAAACAAAATATATAACCTATCTAAAATATTTTGTCCCTATAAGTATGGAGGGAGTTATCTTTAGCCAGCTGCCAGACACTAACCCAGCCACTCACTCACTGCCCCTCCTCAACAGGACAGAGGGAGAAAATAGGATGAAAAACTTTTGGGTCAGGATGAAGACAGGAAGATCACTCATCAGCTACCATGACAGACAAAAAAGATTAAATTTGGAGAAAATTAATTTTATTTATTGCCAATTAAAACCAGAGATGGATAGTGTGAAGACAAAGACAAAAGCAAAACGACCTTTATCTCACCATCCTCTTTTTCCCAAGATCAACTTCACTGCTTCACTCCCAGTTCCTCTGCCTTGCCCTTCTTGAGCTGTGCAGGGCAGACAGAGAATGATGGTTTGTGATCATGGGATCATAGAAGAGTTTGGGTTGGAAGGGACCTTAAAGATCACCTAGTTCCACACTCCTGTTGTGGCCAGGGACACCTTCCACTAGAACAAGTTTTTCAAGTCCCATTTGACCTCATCTTGAACACTTCCAGAAGTGGGACATCCACTAATTCTCTGAGCAACCTGTTCCAGTGCCTCACCACCCTTATAGTAAAGAATTTTGTCCTAATATTTAATATAAACCTTCCCTCTTTCAGTTTAAAGCCATTACAACTTGTCCATAGTCAATCCATAACAGTTGTCATGACTCTTTATGGTCATTCTATAACAGTTCCTTTCTTCTGCTTCTTCCTTCTCACATGAGTCCTCTCCATGTGCTGTAATTCTTGCAGGGAATATTCTCCTGCTTAGACATGGGATCCTGCATGGGCTGCAGTGTAGATAGCTTCACCACCATGGTCTTCTCCACAGGCCACAGGGGAATCTCAGTTGTAGGACATGGAACACTTCTTGCCTCTCCTACTTTTCTGCCCTTGGTGTTTGCAGGGCTGTTTCTCACACCTTTTTTCTGTCACTACTTTCCACTGTGCAGAGGCTGGAACTGTGTCTTGCATGGGGTAGCCCCAGCCTCTCCTCATAGAGTCTACCTCTGCGGTTCCCCACTACCAAAACATTGCCATGAACATACAATAAGAAACAATATTCACTTTAGCATAAAATCACACAATATTTAGCCTAAGAATTTGGAGACTACAGTCTATAGAGTCCCTGCACTGCTCATCTTCCTCAGCAGCACAGAAGGGACAGCACAGATGTCAGGGAAAACTAGCACAATATGAAATCAAGATGTTGTTATATGTTTTATATATGTTATATATTTTATATTGTTTTATATATTTAATATAGATATGCTATATAAATATATTTACACTTTATGTTGTTTTATATATATTTTATGTTGTTCCTCATAAAATAAACAGGATAAGACACTGGTTAAAAAAACAATGCAACTTAGATCTTTACGGCTACTTCAATAATGAATGGTGTCACATTTTAAACCCTATAAAGGATAACAGTCACACAATGTAAGAAGTAAGACTAACAGAAGAAGGGAAAGAAACACTCAAATAATGAAAAGTTGTTTATCATCCTTCAGACCAGTTGTCCTTAAGGAGAGTAATAACTTGTCTCTTTATTGATTCACTTAGAATGTAGAACCTTTAAGGTTGGAAAATACCTCCAAGATCACTGAGTCCAAGTCACTTTGACCAAACACCCATCATCATGTCAACTAAACCATGCACACAGAAGAGAGCAGGTTCTGATATGATTCATAACTGTTTGCTAGGTTCATCTACTTTTGTCTCTGACTAGTGAGTTCCTCCTAAAATATGTATTTTAATAGACTACCTGAATTTGTAGGAAGTTTCATTTTCTCTCACAGGTTAGACTTAAAGTCATGGTTATCTAGACTTCCTAAAAACAAAAACTATTTAAGTGAACAGTAGATGAAATTACTGTCTCATTTCTGCATGCGCCCTTCCCACTCTCTAGATAGCCTGAAAAGAGTCATTCTGGGTACTTGGGAAGGTACTCAGAGCTAACTTATACCACCCATGAAGTCTTGATAGGGCTGACATGGAAGATGACAGGTAAAAAAAGGCAAATTATGTGCCATATCTTATCTCTCTCTATTCAGTCTACAAAGCAAGTAGAAGCAGTCTGAGATCTGGACTAAGTGTAAAAGTAAGTTCAAACTCTCCTCCCCTGAGACTATATGTATATTCAGTTATCTGAACCATAAAACTTAAAAAAAACAGCATAAATGCAGCCAGGAAACTATTTGGAGTCGGGTTTGGATGCTCTAATAATGGGCACAGATTGAAGAGAAGTCTCAAATCATGTTGTTTACATGTCTGATGAACACCTGGCTGATGCTTGATGACCGTGAACAAGAACTCACTTCAGAGGAATGCAACTGTGAGAATAATGTTTTAGATGCATGACTGCTTCCTTTCTTCTTGTTTGTTTGTTTGTTTTTTCACCACCTGATCAGATATGTTTAGCTCCACTGAGGAAGTGGTTGTCATCAACTGAAGAAAAAGATGGAACCACTGCATGACACAGGAAGGATTTACAAACCTGAAAATGCTGAAACAGTTTTATCTTCTTTCTTTCCAAGACAGCTGAAGCAGATATTCCTGAGAAAACATTGCCAGAGAGACAGATAGTGTAGTAATCTCAGCTACATTATGTGTGTTACAGTGTGGTAGCTAGATTGAGAATTTGAAGCACATAGTCTTCCACTGCAATGCTGATTATGCTGGTATATAACAGAAGGAGCATCAGTACAGACACAGGACTACTTGCCTCTGCTATGTGCTTAAGCCAGGGTCAATTTTAGCAGCAACACAGAATATTCATTGATTGTCAAATCTAGTTGTACAAATCTGGTGCTTACGCTGCTGTTGGAACACAATATACTGTGTTACATGCAGCATATTTTTTAAATGGTTCCTCATAAACTTCAAATGCATTTCTATTAATCATAAAACCATTTTTTCTAGTCTGAAACCCTGAGATTAGCTCAGTTGGTTAGAGAATTAATACCAAGGTTGTGAGTTTGATCCCTGCATGGGCAATTTCGCTTAAGACTTGAACTCAATGATCCTCGAGGGTCTCTTCTGACTCAGAATATTCTGTGTGATTCTGTGAAAACCCATATCCGTGAGCAATACTAATAAAAAGAAAAGAAGAAAAGAATTTCTGCAGAAAAATCATGTTAAGAAAATTAAAATAATGTGATTGAAATAAACCAAAGCTTTTAACAATTGACTATATTTCTCATTTTGCTCTCAGTTGCACAATGTCTCAAAACTATATTGCATTCAACTGGTCTGTTTACATGAGTTTTGCTCACTCCTCAAGGCCATCCAGCAGTTTTTCCTTTCCCAGAGGCACTGCCACCTTGGTCAAGGGGATCGGCTGTGCCCTGCGGTGGGTCCGTTGGAGCTGGATGGAATTATGTGTGTCTATCCTGGAGCAGCCCTGGCCTCCCCTCACAGAGCCTGCAGCCAGCACCTGGGCATTGACACACAGCACGTGGCACGGGGACAATGTCAGCTCCTGCCTGGCTGGTGGCTTCCCCAGTGACTTCTGCAACTATGAGGAAAGCTCACCTGCCCCCCCAAATGGGGATGAATTTGTGAACAGATTGGCCCAGCAAATACTCACACTGCAGCTGGAGCTCACAGTTATTACACTCTGCCTACCAAAGCACAATGCCTCTATTTTACACTTTATCTTTGGTAATATATTAAATATATAGGGTTGGGTGCTACATTTTATCCCACCAGTGTTTTCTTCCATCAAAAGCAGGTAGTACTGGTGAGCAGCTCACAACAGCTCCAAATGTGAAAGCACCTTTTCTGATGACGATATACTAGTGAGATGATTTCAAATGACAGAATGGGGACATCTTATCTTACTGATAAAGACTGATTATATGTGCTCCAGACTATTTCTACTGAAAATTGTAAGATGAGATTTTAGATAAGACCATATATGAAAAATCCTTTACTTCACTGTTCTAATAGAAACTGAGCATGAGGGATCAGTTACCCCCAGTAACATTAAAACATGTTCTTTTTTTTAAGAATCTGCACTTCCCCTCTCTTTCCATTGTTCTAATAAATTAATAGTGTACTTTCTTAGAGTTTATGTATATAACTATCGTCACACTGTATTTCAGTAGCATCTCAATATTGAGAGATGTGTCAAAGGAGAATAAAGACTTGAAGATGGTTTAAGAGGTGAATATTTTCTTTCATTCTTAATGTTCACACTTATTTCAGTAAACAAATAAAACAACTTTTGCTATTTAACACAAAGCATAAAGGTCCCCAATAAATAAATTAGGCAAAATAATATAGCACTCAAAATATTGGTAGGTAATATTTGAGATGAAGTGAAATGCCAGGACCTTTTTCTTAAAGACTCAGGAAAAAACTTATCTTGGATCACTTGGTTTCTTAGTTTTCTGTCTTCCCTTACCCTTACAAGCTCTCTCTTGTGCCTCCATTTGGGAAAACATTTACACACTTCCTCGCACTTAATTTTGGATAATTTTTAACCTGTAAAAATCAACAGATCTAAAGCAAATACAAGGTGAGAAAGTACCTCAGTATTCCATGCAAACCTGATCAACATAATTCATAAAAGAAAATGAGAAAAGTAAAGAGAATCTAAACTTTCTCCTCATTAAATATAGACACCATCAGTTTTGGATACCACTGGTTGACAATCTCTGCCACAGGTACATTGATCTCCATCTTAGAAGCAGCAGGGCTATGTAACTCAGTGGCTGCAGCTGAGGACTGCTTTGGGAATTTTCTATTGTCCAGCACCTAAGAATGTTTCCTTAACTGTCACCACTTAAAAGGAGAAGAGAAGAAAGGGCTCAGGAATTATTTTGTATCCATAGAAAATATACAATGAGGATATTTTAACTGTTCTCTAAATGAGAGGTGAGCTAAAAAATCAATCCCATTAGATACAGAAATAAGAATAATAAGCTCATAGGGCATCTCTTTCCCCTCTGACTATCATTTTCTGCCTCATTTATTGTAATTATTTTATAAATGGCAGAGTCTTGAGAAATCTGAGGGACAAATATTTTTTTCACCTGTCCCCAGAAGGAAGAGTATTCTCCGTGTCTCTCTCTGTGTCATACGGTCTCTCCCCACTCCCCAGGAAGACATCCGTCTTTTCCACTCAAGTTAAGAAGGAAACTTGCCTATTAGGAGAGAAGGATAATATTCTTGGATATTTTTATCAAAGAGGTGACTGGGTATTTAGTAGGTTTACAAAAACATCACTAGTGAAAAATGGTGGGGAGAAAAAAAAATCAAAAACCGACATCTGGAGAAAGCATAATTAAAGAGTCCAAAATCAGTGGGAAAATATGTATCATAGCACTTCTTATGGAAATATGTACCCCAAAATCATAGAAAAACTTTAGGGCATGGGAAGTTCTTCCTGCTTATTCTAGACAACTGTAATGACTCTCTGCCTTTTTGTCATCTTCACATATGAGTGAGAAGAGAAACACAAGTTTCCCCCAAACTCAGACTGTTTGGATAGACCTATATTGTTTGGAAAGATGTCTCCAAACCATGTATACATGCTAGCACTGTTCCTTGCACCCCCAGGCTTACCATCAGTGATCCTGCAGATTCCCTGCTGCCCATCTTCTGGGCTCTGACTGATGGTGTGCTAATTGCCCTCCACAACCTTCCAAGTCTGGCTTTTAGGGTGACCTCAGGATCCACTGTCAGCAAGTAATTTGTATATTCCCTAGGCAAGCTATAAAACCTGTTTTAAAGAACCAAACAAAAGTTGAAATACAATTGATAACCACAAGTGGTAATTAATAAGAACACAGAGACCTGGATAAAGCTTCAATTTCAATTTCGGAAAAGTTATATTTCCAAGTCTGAGAGTTCAGGAGACAGCTGTACCAAAACACCTAGTTCATAACCACAGAAAGAAGGAGGCCTTCCTCCCATTCCTACCTCTTTGTAATCTTCTGCTGCTTACATTAAGCTCACCTGATCACACTGCAAACTAATTCTGAGTAGCAGGCAGGGAGACATGAACTGGCACGTGAGCAACCATATAAGAGTACAAGCTGGCATGAATGAAGGAATATGAGACTGAAAGCAGAGACAGTAAAATGGGGTGCAGTGGAGGATGAGGACAGAGTAAAAGGATGAAGAATATGGGAGGAGAATAACTGGTAACTCTTTGAATATTTCAGCTGTCTCATAAAAACAAAGCTATAAGGTGATTCCTATAGTATTTTTCACTGCATCTTGGGTATATTAATTCCAGACCTGTGGCAGTTTTAGTCCAAAGGTATGTTTTGAAGCCCACACTTTTTTCAATATTTTGAAACATTTCCTTTATTTTTTTTTTGCAAATGAAACCTAAAAAGTGAACAGAATCACTTTTTACATTGTTTGACAGTTTCCTATTAACATGTTTTCTTCCATGCCTGCTGATTTTTCTTGCAGAACCCAGTTACAAAGAGCTCTACAACATGTAAATTTAGTCTGGTGTTTGCTAGCTTGATAGCATCCTACTGCTTCCTACCTGAGCTACCAGGCAATTTCACTTTTAGGCACCATCAGAGGCCAAGGCCATCTACCTACCTGAGCTATAGTATCTTCAAATCTGCCTTACCTATGACCTGACATCTGCAAAGAAACCAGAGAATTAAATCTCTGGGGCTGCCAAAAAGGACAAAAATTGAACATTCCCTGTTTTCCCTCTCTATAACTTATGTCTGTATTTCTTGTTTAGCTTCATTTTCCTTCTAATTTCTCCCCTTCTTTATTTGCATTCTACATATGGAAACATTGGCATAAAATAAAATTTGTTTGGTTCCAAGCATTTTCTTCAACCAATCTTCAATTTACATTAATACAGATGTAAACTTGATTTTTCCCTGTTGGACATTTGGAATCTTTTGATTTTGTTGCTTGTAGGAGATGCAATCCTTTCTGTATACAGCAAAGCTAATGAAAGCATGAAATATTCATATTGCATCCTTAATTGTCTGATAAAGTGGAACATGTGCTGTTACAGTTGAGAACCTCCAGTCTAATTAGCAGTAGCCTAAAAAATGCTTAAGTGAAAGATAGAATATTTAGTGCTACTCAGCCAGATCTGGTTTTTCAGTCAGTTGTATTAAAAATGACACTAATAAAGTCATTTTCAAAAATACAAAACATAAGTGCAAATATATTCTTATTTTAAATATCTAAATATTAACTAAGAGGTACCTTCAGGGTTTGGTAACCAAAGACTGGCTTGTTCTGTTATTACTTCTACTATATATCTGTGTCTTTTTATTTTTGTCTCTCTTTTCTTTTTTTAAGTGATATTGTTTAATTTATCAGCCAGCATTATTTTCTGTATTATAAAAACATGGCAAAGAATATAGTTGGAAGAGTTTATTCAGCTTTTAATTTCTCTGTAGCCCCAGAAAAATAATCCCAAATTTATCCTGTGAATGTAATAAAAAACTC
>VWZD01009318.1:364543-406051 GCA_013396695.1 Sakesphorus luctuosus | reverse complement strand
AAAAAAAAATCCATTTTCTCAAAGGTTACACATGTTTTCAGATGAAGTAAAATGTTTTGTACAATGCAAAGATACTTCTACCTTTTATGTATCATAACTAGAAAGATGAAGGAAAGTGTTTGAATAATCAAAACACCTCCAAACTCATAAATAGAATAGATACACATTTTTTACCCACTGGCTAATTTAACTTCTATTAGAGCAAGGATTAGATAAAAACTTTCCCTTTGGACAGAATTTTCTACAAGTGCTTGTTACAGTCATTGTTTTCTCTTCCTCAAAAGTTGCTGATATAAACCCATGAAACGCAATTCCAAACAAACTGTATCTAATGTAACAGATAATAATATTATTTCTTCTCATTGCAATGTGAGTGCTTCATAAATACATAAGCTAATTTCTTCCTTTTCTTGTTATTAAAACCAACAATATTACTGATATTATGACATCATAGAAGTAGTGTTTCATTTTTTGTCATTCCGGAGCATATTTTTGGTGCATTATGGAGGTTTTATGTGATTGTTAGCATCCTTTGGAACTGTTGGTGTTTCCCCTCCCTTAATTATGCAATCAGAGTAAGCTGATTGAAATTTAATATTGTCAATTTACTGACATTTCTTTCCATTTTTTCATGTACTATGGACAAGTGTATCTCATTGTTGAATTATTTATTTGTAAGCAGAAATTGTTTGGCATAGAAGTGCTGTACTACTTGATCTAAATGAATGAACAGATTGATAAGGCAGTCCATTTACATAATGAACATTTACTCTATACCTTAAGGAAACAGTTCAGGATTATTTAATCTAAAAATCACAGAGAACATGACACTTTTTAATTTTTTTTTTTTAAATTGCTTTAAAGTCTGGGTTAAATGATGTGTCACTTGCACATTAAATTGAAAACAAAATATCAACTTTTCTCTCTCTAAAATTTCCAAGAGGTGCTTGCCCTCCTTCCTTTTTGTCACTCAGAACCTAGAAACCTATTAGATTTGTAGCTTTATGCACCACAAACAAGCACTGAATCCCACTACAGGACGAAGTACCAAATTTAGCACACACCAAATCTTCTGCAGGACAACTGCTTTATGACAGGTTGTTAATAGAGGTCATATTTTACTCAAGTGCCTTTTCAGTTGTTTTCAAAATCAATAAGAATGCTCGAGGATTTTTACTCTGTTTAATATTAATTTTTGTATATTTATACAATTATGATATCCCATAACAAATTAAAAAATATATAAAAATAATCTACCACACAATAATCAAGTTGGAGCCACTAGGAGAGTTCTACCAACAGCCAAAGCTAATGCTCCTGCTATAATTCAAATTAATACTAACTTCAGTGCCCTGAATAAACCATATGACAAAGGACTCTTGGATGTTTAATTGTTTAAAGGATCCCTAACCCATTTGAAGCTAATGTTCACTGTAGAGAGCAGGGAGAAGAAGGTTTTGAGACAGATATCACAACAATATATTTGAAATGTAACAAGGAATTTACTGTGTGTTCCGCCGAGTCTTGTGTGCAGACCAGTCTATGGGTCTCTCAGAAGCCAGGAAAACCTCACAGCTTAGTGTCATAAGCAACCTTGATGAGGAAGCATCTACCCATTCATCCAAGTCATTGATTAATAACTTAAACAATATTGGGCCCAGGATTGAATCTTAGGGAGCACCAATAGTGACAGGCCTCCAACTAGACCCTGTGCCACTGTTTATAGCCCTCTGGGATCTGCCATTTAGCCAGTTTTTGTTTCATCTCACTGTCCCCTCATCCAGTCCACACTTCCTGAGGTTGCCCATGATGATGTGAGAGACAGTGTTGAAAGCCTCACTAAAGACAAGACAGACAATATCCACCATTCTCTCCTCATCCATCAAGGCAGTTAATTTCATCATAGAAGGCAATCAGGTTGGTCAAGTGCAATTTGCCTTTAGTGAATCCATACTGACTACTCTTGATCCCTTTCTTGTCATCCATATGGACAGAGACAGCCTCCAGAATGAGGCACTCCATTACCTTTCAAGACATTGTGGTAAGACTAGCTGGCTAGCAGTTACTTGGGTTCTCCCTCTTGGCCTTTTTGAAGACATTTTCTTTCTTACAGTCCCTGGTACCTCTCCTGATCGCAACAACCTTTCAAAGATGATTGTGAATGGCCTTGCTATGGTGTCCATCAACTCTCTTAGCACTCGGATGCATCCAAACAGCTCCTATGGACTTGCAGATGTCTAGTTTGCCCGTGTTCTCTATCCCAAACCTCCCTGACCAAAGGAATATCTTCCTTAAACATTCCTTTACCGTAGTCTCCTGGGTCAGAGATTTCCTTAGAGATGGTCTTCCTTCAGAAGGACTTCGACAGGTTTGTGAGATGGGCAGAGAACTGTCTGAAATTCAACAAAGGCAAATGCAGGGTCCTGCACCTGGGGAAAAATAACTCCAGCACCAGTATAGGCTGGGGGCTGACCTGCTCAAAGCTGCAGAGAAGGGCCTGGGGGTCTTGGTGGACAACAAGCTGACCATGAAACAGCAGTGTACGTGTCCTTGTGGCCAAAGAGGCCAATCATATCCTGGGATGCCTTAGGAAGAGCATCACTAGCAGGTTGAGGAGGGTGATCCTGCACCTCTACTCAGCCCTGGTGAGGATTCACCTGAAACACTGGGTCCAGTTCTGAGCTCTACAGTACAAGACGAACATAGAGCTCCTGGAGCTGGTCCAGCAGAAGACAACAAAGATGATTAAGGGACTGGAGCACGTCTGCTACAAGGAAAGGCTAAGGCGGCTGGAACTATTTAGCCTTGAGAAGAAAGGACAAAGAGGGAACCTCATCAATGTCCATAAGTATCTGAAGGGAGAGTGTAAAGAGGAGGGAGCCAGGCTCTTAGTGGTGCCAAGCAATAGGTCAAGAGGGAATGGGCAGAAACTTATGCACAGGAAGTTCCACCTGAATACAAGGAATAACTTCTTTACCGTGCAGGTGCCTGCACATTGGAACAGGTTTTCCTGAGAGAGGTTGTGGAATCTCCCTCACCGGACATATTCAAGAACTATGTGAACACAAGCCTGTGTAATTTTCTCTCAGATGACATTGCTTGAGCAAGAAGGTTGGACCAGATGACCCACTCTGGTTCCTTCCAACTGGACCCATTCTGTGATTCTGTTAGAAGCAGCTGCCTTCATCTGTGCCTGCTCTGCACCAGGGTAAGAGCAGTCCTGGCCAGTGAAACAAGAAAGGAGTCTCTACAAGAATCATTAACAGGATGTGTAGAACACTGATTTGGGATGTGGTTGAGCCAAGGAGATGCTTGCCTTAATCAGGCTAAAAGGGTATTAAGACTGGGAGAGATGTTTTCTAGGTACATTACCAAACTATTGGTCAAGATCTCTCCATTCCTCTCTGTAGGGTTCAGCTTACTCTAAACACAGATCTAAAATAAGGCAAATCCATTTCCTGCTGAAAGCAGCTATTTTCCTTTACTTGCTATAAAAGTGCCCTATATCAGGTTCAGGCATTGACAATGTAGACAGGTGCATGTAGTATTACAAATTCACACAGAAAATTTTCATAAATCTGAATCTATTTGAGGAGAAAAAAAAGAATTTGAACAGTTACCATGCAGTTCAAGACAGTCAGAGTTGTTCCTTTTGGTTCATATCTCTTTGTGACTGTGAAGAGCAGTCATTCCACTTCTGGTAGTGGACCTGTGTTGATCTCACAAGGAAATATCTCACTTCATGCATCCAAAAGTCACATCTGTCTACAAAACCTTTCTTCTAGTTAAGAGTTTCCATAATCTACTGCCATGACTTTTCCTCCTTTTTTCATCATTTCCAGCTGATAGGACCCAAAATAATAATAAAAATTTTTCTTAAAGCCATTGTTATCTGTAATATCAATACTGCTTTTATAGTTCTAAATTTCATCTGTTTGTAAGGGGTTTCAAGTCTTTTGTCATCAATAACATACTCTTACTTTTGAGTTGAAGAACGGATGGCTGCAACCACATGACACTTTGCATCTCTATGTGCATGCAGGCACATATGCCCCAAAACTATTATCGATCCATATTGCTTTGTAAAAAGACCCATCTGGAAACTGATTTCTTCAGAAGACTTTCTCCTTTGCATTATGTACTGTAGGAAAACATACGCTTTTCTCAGCAATATAAATGTTTTTGCTTCATTCAAAAGCATTCAGTGAGATTGGAACATACATTATTTCAGTCAACATGTACATATTTGTTCCTTGTCTTCACAGTGCTCAAGTTTTGCAATTAGCCTAGTTAAGTAGAAAATAATCACAGCCAGATCTTCTGTCTAGCAGTGTTTTACATACCAGTAAGAATTTTACAGCAAAATAAGTACATATACTTCAAAAGATAATTATAGTATCACATGTTAATGCCAAATAAATGCATTTTCCAAAGAAAGAATCAGTAAAATATAGTAATGCTGTGTATCTTCACATGACATTTGTCCAGCTACTAACTGGGCATAAACTTTTATTTTAAAGATCAATTTCTAAGTAACTGACAAACCTCTAATATGCTCTTAGCACATGGTTAATAAACTATTATTTTAAAGAGATGACTATGGAATTTTACAAGTAACTTTATCATTTGTAATCATAGATAGCAAGTGAATATAATACATTTTACTGAGGTGTTCATAATCATGCATAGCATATACCATACACACCTGTAATGTACTTGAAACTTCTATTAATAATTAATGAACCATAAATAAATTATGTATGCATTTACCTTTAGTGTAAAATACAACCCTGAGGCTGATGATAACCATGAAAAATCAAGTATGAATCCTTTAACAGATTTTTCCCTATGAATCCAAATTTTCTATTAAGAAAAAGGATATTTCAGCTGCAAGTTAGGCAAAACAATTGTGAGACTTTATTCTTACCACAATGTCTCCTCCAGGACTTGAAGATAATGATGATATTCTCATTTGCACCCATCTGTTTCCCTGAGGTTGCTGTGGAAGAAAATTTTCTTTATGCAGGTGAATATTTGTAAGCAACAACAGCAGTCTGGACATATCAGACTAGCTTAAATAACCCTGAACATCAGTGTTTAGAAATAACAGCTGCATATTTTTATCATTTATCCAGTAAAAGAATAGTGAAGTCGATTGTTAGGATTGAAGATACTTCATGAAAAAAGGCTGTTCAAGGTTCTTTATAAAAGTTGTACATTCCTCATTGAAAAATTAATCATGGATACCTTTAACTGTTTATGTACTTCCTTTAGTGAGTGGTATCACCTGTCTTGAGGAGCTGACTGTCCTTCAGGCTCAGTTTCCAATGCTTGACTTTTCAGGTCCACCTGCCACCCCACACCTCATCCATTTTAAGAAATGAGGCAACTTGGTGTTACCTACCTACTTCATATTAAACCAGAATTCAGGATCTTGCCTTTTTTTCCAAAAAAGGCCAATTTAGAACTCCTTTTTTCTAACTTTCTTGTGTATCTAAAATACAAGAAGTTTCTGCAAATCTTCTTACATACAGTCCTATACCAGGAAATAATGGTATTCATTCAGAATCACCCTTGAGGCTTTTACCATGGTGATGGAAAACAGCTGTTCGACTCCTGAAGTCTCTGGAGACAAGCATACTTATTTATTTAAAAGATATCTAGATTGCAGAAGAGTCAGAAAGGCTGTTATAGCTGATCAAATAAAGCAAAAATGATTTGTTGAATAATTTATTTGACAAATATGGACAAAATCTGGCAAATACATTGTTCATCAAATAGCGCTTGCACGACTGAATTGAAAAAACCCCAACCCTTAAACAGTCATATGCCAACTTACATAAAAATCTGTTTCTGGGTCATATTAAAAAGAACTTAAAGGAATTTTCTTGAAGGGGACAAGGGAGAGGTTCACATAATTTAGGCATTTTAAGTTTGTCAGTGCTATAATAAAATGCTCTCTCAAAACCTTTAGGTAGGGAAAGTCTGTAAATATTCTAGCTTTCATCACTATACCCGCTAAATAACTTACTCCTTTCTACATTTTTCCAGAACAACTTCACTTTTATCAGATCTAACCAGCTTTGTATATATTTCACATCTAGGGTCCACAGAGAAGGTTTTCCGTGCTTACTCATGTTGAGGACCTGCTCTTAGGACATACTTATATATTCCTCTATGGACAGACTCCAGATATCTTGAGGCCCCTCTGCTTTTATTCAAAGCTGAAGTGAAGGAAGGGTGACCACATTTACACAATAACTTCACAGTTAAAGGATACAGGAGAGAGAGCTTCAGTTCTTTCTCTCTGGGAAGGTAAAGCACTTAGATCCTAATTCCCAGGAAAGGATCTTTAACTACTCTTGACTTTGTCAGATTGGCATGGAAATAAATGACAACAAATTACACAATCATTAGAATCACTCCTTTGTCTTAGTTTCCCCTATGGTGAATAGCCTGAAAAACTATCCTATATATGTTCAGGTAAGGCCAGATGTTGTGAACTGAGGAAGGAGCAGAAAGCAGTGTGACATGACTGTGATGCAGACATGCAATCAGTAGTCACTTTTGCATACTTTCTCTCTCCCAGCTTCCTATAACACTGTTATCCTCCCTCCCAAGTTAATCTATGACTGGTTAAGGTTCCTTCTTTGCCAGAACAGGTAAAACCAGTCCAGCTTTTCATTGTGGTGAAATTACACTCTTTTTGTTGGCAATTCATCTTCAAAGTTGAAAGATGCAGCTGAAAAACCTGCGTACTTAGCACAGTGTTTGTTAGCAGTGAACTAGATGTCCCAAGTATCTGACGGAAGAAACATTAAGATGATGAGTTTTTTCATCTGAAAGTCAATAAAATGATAATCCTGTCTTTACAGTTCATTGTATCAGTTAGGGAAGGCTGTTCTCTCCTGTCTTGGCCATCAGGTGTGCTTTGAAAATCACATGGAAAGACAAACTGGGTTTCCTTCTGTGGTTCATGTGGCTTTTTCTGTGGAACATAATCTTGCCTTGGGTTACTTTTGGTGGTACTTAAAGGAGTGGCAGGTAACACTGCAACTTTTTAGTCTTTGAATCCTCAATCCTAGGGAAGTCAAAGCTTTTTTGTAAATGTAGTACATAAATATGTAGTTAAGACAAGGAAAACAAGATGAGTCCATAAACTGTCTGTCTGCTGCATCAGTCTTATTTTCAAAAGCAGACTGACCTTTATTTCAAGCGGTATGCCAGCAGTTAAAGTTCTTCCTTTTTGCCAAGAGATTGGTTGAGATACGGGTGTTACAACTTCACAGGGCTGTTTCAAGACCTATGTAGTGTAACTTGTTATATATAAATACTTATATTCTTGTTCTCTGTCTTTGGAATTCAGATTACTATCTCAGAATATTTAAAGTAATGTGACATGACAGGTTGCATTTAGCATGGGACCCCTTTACTGTAACCAGTGTATGAAGGAGAGGAAGGAGTATGGGAGCTACCAACCTCATATTACACATCTGTACAGTCATCAGGAGGCAGAGCTTGCCATATTTATGGGCACATCTGGTAGGAGATTTTCTTACAAAGTAATATATAAGGCAATGAAAGATCACTTGCTGAAAGTAACCTCCTGAGCAATATTTGGCCTATCAATGTCTGTGTTTAGTTGAGGATTCCAGCTGAAGATAGATACATTTGCAGTCATTAGAGGCTGAAAAGTGGGATTAAATGATTCTTAATAGCTTTCTTTTATTACTCAGCTAGATGATTCACATTAATTGCACTGAAGTAGATTTGCATACAGTCCAGCTTTACATGATTTGATATAAGTATATTAAGTATTTATTTTAAGGGAGGGTGGAGCAAGTGGAGTTGTGTATTTTTTCTTTTCTTCTCCTCTTTCTATTGTATTCTTCTGTCCAACTTTCCACACTCATGCTGTATCTTTCAGTCCAATTATCTCTATTTCTAAGCTTGTTTAGATGATTAGAATATATGCACTTCCAAAACAGGATCCCAAAATCTCTAGCACCTGCTGCTCTTCTAGTAACTATTCACTTCAATATCTAATGTGATGTGGACGAAGGGAAGAAAAAAGGGACAAGAGTGAATACTACTGTCAAAGAAGGTAAATTTTTCATCATGAATAATTAATCCAATGAATTTGTTCAAATAAATTATTTCATTTTTTTTCATTATGCTGCAAATTCCCAGAACCTTGCATGAAATAGTAAAACATAGGAGGAAAGCTATAAAAAGTGAAACCATAGATAAACACTTAAAGACACCCTATAGCTCAGTCAAAGAAAGGAAGAAAAAAAAAACCAAAATACACATACACACAAAAAGAAAAGAAAAAAGAAAAAAAAGACAAAAACAAAGACATTTTTAAGAAATGTCAGAATAAAAATCCTCAAATTACTTTTCCTTTAGCCAAACAGTCTGCTTTGGACTCAAGATTGACGATAACTCTACTATTTTGAGCACTGGAAAAAAACTGGTTTTTTTTGCTTTTGGTTTTTGTGGGTTTTTTGGCCCAGTGAAAGGAGTCACATTTTGAATTGTTATTCCTATTTGAAGTTCTTTCTATTCAGAATCAAACATTTTCCCTATGGAAGAGAGAACTGCATTTCAAATACATGATCTCACCAGTTAGAGTGTATGCACTTCTTCACCTTACAATCTTCTTGCATACATTTTGACGTCAGACTGCCATTCTAATGTACCAAAACAGAGTCCAAGATATAGGTTCTCCTGGGGTTTTGCCCTGATCAGTCTGATTCTTAGAAAAAAATATGTGCAACTGTCCTTTCTCTGTGTCTGAATGGTGAATGGCAGGTAGTTGAAAAACAGTCAGTGTGACAGAGGCCATCCACAGCATCAGTGTATTGCTGATCCTGAAATAATTTACTCTGAGAAGACCCAGAGATGTGTGCTTATGTTGCTTCAGGAAAACAGCTACACGATTTTTGGATTGATGTCACACTGCTCAGGTTCTTCTTGCTCAAATCTTGCATGAAATGAGAATCAGTCTCCCTACAATGTCCTACACAGATGTGTAGACCGACTTTTTTCCCAGATGCACTTCAGTGCAATTTCCTCTATCACAGACTTCAGTAGACTGGAGCTTTCAGAATATCTGTTACCCTTTGTTCCTAGTTCCTCTAAAATTTGATTATAGTGCTGGCTTTTCTGCCATACCAGAGACTTGTCTACTGTTTTACCATTTTTAATTTCAATATAAATATTATTAAAGAAATGTTCTAGTATATTTCAGTTATGGCACTCCTTATGTGGCATATGTATCCTCCATATGTATCTTTAAAATGGTTTGTTTTGACTAAAGTGTGTGTGTTCATACAACAATCACATACCAGTATTACCTATAAACCACAGCTCTTCAGAATGTATACATCGTGCCATCTCTCCTCAGTCATCAGTGCAAACTGCACAAGTAGATTCAGGACATGTGATAGGAACCTGCCTCATTCAGCCTCCTCATACCTACCAAGAAAAATTCAAATGGAATTATCTTTTTTTTTTTTTTCCAGTAACTAAAACACTCCAGCGTTAGTCATTTCTTTGGGATTTGGGTTCCGTTTTCAGATTTCCAAATTTCTCTTTTTCCTGAACTACTGCCATTTCTCTAAACCTTCAGCAGACACAGTGTGGGGGGATGAGCTGATAAGGCCTGATGGGTTGAGGGAAATGCCTCAGGCCCCTCTGGGGGGTGCTCCCCGCCGAAGCAAACTGGTAAGATTAACAAAGGATGGAGACATAGCATGGCCTTCTTTTGCGATATCTTCAAGGGCCCACCTCACCTCAGGGCATCTGCATCACTCCCCCCAGTAGATTGACTATCAGTCACACAAACACCCAGAGAAGGAAAAAAAAAAGACATAAAAGAAGTGCAGTTTAACTGCAACTTGGGGAGAAAAACTTTCCACCTCTGGGAGGGCAACCTGGCGAGCTACCGTCTCCCCCATTCCATCAATATTGCAGGGGTAAGCAACGAAATTTTTACTTTATTTTTCTTATACTTTATTAGTTGTAATGTGCTATAGCTCACTGGGTGTATGCGGGTTAATGATACATTTTTCCTGTTGCTTTCCTTTGGGGTTATTGAGTGTGTTTACTGGTGGTGTTGAACTGTTGTGTTTCTGTTTAGTAATCCTCTGTTAGTTAAGTTTGCTATGGGAGTGGGATACTGCTGGGGTGGTCCTTGAAATGTGTGTTGTGCTGATGTCTTTCGGGGGGTATTTTGTACAATCCTGCAGCTAAATGTTATCACCAACTAAGTAACCCATATTAGTTATTGTCACATATTCGTATTAATAAATGTTATTTTGGGAGCTATCATGAGAAAGAGTCTTTTCTTTTGTTGCTATTAAGTGTGGTTCTCATAGGAGAGTCAGAAATCTTTCCAGCCTGTGCTTCGTCCAGGGTTCAGTGGGCAGTGCTGGGTTCATAAAGTTTTGATTACTCCGAGGACGCTCATAGCTATTCCTCCCTGGCTGAAGTGTGGCTTCATATCAGAGGTCAGAACCCCTTCCAACCTGTGTGCTGTCAGTTAAAAAGACAGACAGTGTTGGGTACATAAAGATTTGATTGTCTGGAAGCACTTACAGCTAATAACTTTTAATTAATACAGTTAAGACTAGAAATCTTTGTATTTCTGTCTCCCTCCTCCCTGTCACGTTACACACAAACATACAAGGTGCTGAGCAAAATAGGTCTCTTTAGGTGACAATACATCATATTTCAGTTTCTGTCTGTTTTATTTCATGGTCATGTAGCAGAGAGGAAATAAAAAAAAAACTTGAAAAGAAACTATTACTGAATATCTTATCTAGAAGTTAATATGAGTTACCTTTTAATTATGCCAAATGCTGGCATTAAGCTTATGCAATGTGATCTACTTTACAAAGGTATCATACTTTTCCTTTAGATTTAGTCTTGACTAACTTACAAAACCTGCAATAGAACACAAAAGCATCAAAGTGTTAATATGCACAGTCCTTTATTTCAAATTTTTTCATATTTTGGGGACATGCTTGTTATTGGATCCCATAATTTCTCATGTAAATATGAGATGAATGTAAGATCACTAATTTTATAATTCATTTAAACATAGAACATGAACAACTATCTGCCCATCAAGAACCCTGATAAAACACAGTATCCTACATTTACTCATTACATTAATTTTCCAGATCCTATCAAAGAAGAAATTTCAAAAAGCCATGTTGCTGTCAAGCACTTCCATAACTTTATACACAGTAGAGAAGAATGTGATGACCTATTGGGTTCCAGATTGAGATATTCCTGTGAACATAATTCTGAGTTTGTCACAAAATTTACCTGCTAGGATGTGTGATCTAGACTGAAATTCCTTTCTTGAAAACCAAAAAATTGGTATGAGAAATAGTAAAGGGTTTGATCCATGGCTTCCTCAGTAACCAGCGTAACTAAGGAAGTGGACATTACATAAGTATTCCACACGTGTTTCCCACGTAAGAGTAAAAGGAGGAGTAGTTCTTTCTTCTTCCGGGAGCTCGGGAAGAACCGGGGAAGCCTGGATGGTCCTGTGTCTCTTTTGGTGTTTTCCTGGCTCAGGATGTTTGTGAAATTGTATAGTTGCCTGTTCTCCTCCTTTCTTGAAGTTTTTAATTGTAATTTATTTGTTTCATTTGTTCTGTTTTGGTTCCATCCCTTCTTATTTTCTTGTTACCCAACTCCCTTCCCCCTTTTCCCTTTTTCCCCTGGGGTGGGGTCCACATAGTGTGTAAATTGCATACGTGTTTGTGGATGTTAGAAAATATAATTCCTTTTTAAGTCAGTTCAGTTTCTTTTGAGTTCTTTTCTTTGCAGTTTTTTCCCCTCCTTTGCTGGGAAGGCTTTGGGAGGAGGGAATAAGGCAGTCCAGGGTTGGTAAAAAAACTAGGCCAAACCTGAGACAGAACTACAGTTCTTCTGAAATGGAACTGATCTGTTATTTGCTGTTCTAACATACCTACCACCCATGTTTTCACTTCCTTCCTCACAATTCATGTAGGAGTTTAGAATTCATCTTCATTATGTATTTCTTACCATAGACACTGATTTCTACCACTTTAGTTTTAATATTTGTACAGGATCACTTGCAATGCAATTTTTTATCTTAGAAATTAAAGCATTAACAAATTTTATTGCTGGAGTTACAACTGTAGACTGGATTCTTTGTTTCTAGAAAATTGATGATGTTTTAATAGCTTGATGCTATTGTTATGACTAAAGACTATTAGTTTAGGCAACAGTCTTAGCAGCTCATTAAGTACATATAACTGGAGACATTACAGATGAATAATTATTTTTGAAAATTGGACTAAAACATTTTCAAGTCTGACACCTTATTCACAGTTTTTATAAGAAACCCTGTTTCTAATGTGGCAGTGGAAGGTTGATCCTCTCAAGATTGCATGTTTGTTTTATACCACTAGTAGGCAATGCAAATGGAAAACATTGTGGCTTTTCACATGATTTGTACACTATGCAATCGGAATAACAGAATTTCAGAGCTAACAGACAGGAGTCAAAAAAATAGTGAGTTAAATTCCTCACTTGTTTTTACTCTGATTTTCCAGGTTATCAAACAATAAAGGAAAGTGTTATTTCAGATCAGAGATGTTTAGTTAAGAGATCAAATTCTCTTTATGGACACTACAAACAAGTCCAACAGATTCTTTTTCCAAAGGGTTATCAAAGATAAGAATATGCCAGGACCCCTGTTTAAGGATAGTGGTAGTCCTGGTGGGAGAAAGGAGGAAGGATGAGTAGGAAGAGTCCTTAAAAACAGCTGATAATTAAGGAAAAGTGATTTAAAGCATATGGTTGGATGGTGAGGTTTTTTGCCTGTTTGTATTTGTAAGAAAGGACACAAATTTTAGAGGAAAGAACAAGTCTAAAAGACAAAAAAAAAAGCATAAATACTCTTTTTTTCTGCAGGTCAAGTAATATAAGGTGGCTTTCCTAAATTGTCTCTGTTGAGTCGGGTTTCACAGAAATGATTAGTACAGTGAGATTATGTGGGTGTGTAAAGGAGTGACATTTGCAAAGATCTTTTCAAAATATTCCTCACTACCAAAAAGGAATACTGATAAAGTGAAGGAATGCTGCAAAAAGAAGAAACATGCAATGTAAAAGCACTTAAATGAAGGAGTCTTTTTACACACCAATGGACATTGTAATATTTATTGAGGGAAGTAGATTCCTTCATGACAATTTGACAGCATTTAGTTCCTCAGATGTATTTAGTGGCATACTTATGCAATCAATTTCTTCCCTAGTAAACCCTTTCTCTGCTCTCTCTGAGACCAAGACAGACCTGCACAGAATAACTGTTGTGGTTCCAGCTGAGATAGAGTTCATTTTCTCCTTAGTACTGGTAATGTGCTGCTTGGGATTCAGTATGAGAATAATGTTGATAACACACTGCTGTTTTGGCTGTTGCTATGTGGTGCTGATCCTAAGTCAAGGACTTTTCAGTGTCATGTGCTCTGCCAGTGAGGAGCTGCACAAGAAGCTGGGGGGAACATGGCCTTGTCAGTTGACCTGAAGTGGCCAAAGGGATATTACATATCATGCCCAGTATGTAAACTGGGGGAGCAATTGAATTGTGCATCACATGTTTATCTTGTATTTTACTCCCCTCTCTCTCTCTCTCCTTTTCATTATAATTATTATTAGTGGTATTATTTGTATATATTATTTTCTTTAAATTGTTAAACTGTTGTTATCTCAACCCGTAAGTTTACTCTTTTTTTCCCAATTCTCATCTTCACTGGGGACTGTGAGGAGCAAGTGAGTGGCTGCATGATAATTAGTTGCCAAGTGTGATTAAACCACAACTTTTTGGCACAGTTTGACATAGTACAACTTGTATTGTTATGTGTGTTTGTGGGTCAAAACCATTAAATTGCTCTTGACTTTAAAAGACCTCTCAAGAAAAACCAAAACCCAATTAAAATCAGCTCATGTCATCCAGATCAATATAGAGCCATGCAGAGTTGTCTGTGGTAAAGTAGAATGATTTCTAAAATAACCTTACAAGGAAGGAAACACTTTCTATAAATAATTCTTAACAGTGAAATTACACAAGACAGCTAAGTCCATCACTACCAAAAGAAAAGGTCCTGCTCCTCTGCTTCTTTCAGCTTCTTTCCTGGTAGTTTATTGTGGGTGTGGGTTTTTTTTGGTTGGTTGGTTGGGGTTTTTCTAAACCAATTTGACTCAATACAGCAGCTATATCATTTTGTTTTAGGATGTGAGAAGAGAGATTTTTTTTTTACTGTTTTCATGACAAATTCTCTCATTGTTAAGCTCCAGACCATATACGGGCAGAGGAATAGCAGACTGTTGAAAGCAGAGGTGAAGATACCAGCCCTACATTTCCGGTAGCTGCACTGTGGATATCACCGATGTCTACTTGCAGTGCTGTATGGACCTGACACCTTGTACACAATAAACCTTTGAACCCACTTACCTGAATAACCGATTATATACATCTCTACTCCCCACCCCATCACACTTCCCCTAAAACACCTGAATGTCAGCAATGGCATCCTTCTGTATTCTCCATTTTAGAGAGAAAAAAGGTCTGATCCCCTCATTATACCATTTTCTTTGATCAAAGATAAGTAAATATATTCTTCATTATATGATCTCAGTCTGTGTTAATCACAGGCAGCTTTCTAACTCATCCTTAAGGATACAACATTTAAATAATTAGTCATGCTAGGGAAGGGGAAAAGATGGTTCTTTGATAGAAGGTTACTAGTAAGCCAGACAAGTGCAGTTCTCAGTTGAAAAAATGGTAAGGTGAAGAAGAACGAATAACTCTGGCACATATTTTCAAAAGTTTTTCATACATTTTTTTGAAATTACAGTAAATGTGCTTTTGAAATTCATTTGTATAAAATAATATTGCTTTTTCTGTAGCTGATAGAACCATCTAGAACTTGATCTGACTTTCATGCAGAACCTTGATTAACTTTAATTGGTGACGGAAACTGATTATAGATTTTCTCTCAATGCTAAAACATCCAACTGCTTTTGGAAGAGAGAGAATTTATAGACCTCTGAGCTTGAGTCTATGTTTACAGCTGATGAGAAACAGGAATATGAGAGAATCTTATTCTTACCAGGGGGTTAGAAGTTAAAACTGACAAGAACCTACAGGCAGCCACAGACATTTCAAGAAGATGGGAAAGAGGAAGGAAAATACAGTCCAAGGGTGCAGTTTCATCATTGAATTAAGTAGCTATAAAACTGGGCTGCTGCTACAAATAGTGTTCCTCCACCCTTCCTGAGATGTCACACTTGTACATCTACCAAGTCAGATCAACTCTCTGACTCAGGTGAAAAACAAGGGATTTATTTATCTGTAGTCAGCTCTCTGCCACTTTGACTCACTGAGAATCCACACAAATGCAGTATTGATGCAAGTGATGATTGTGAAAACTAGCCTCAGGGAATGTGATGGAGTTTCAGAAGATCAGAATCTCTTGACGTTATTGTCCAACGCAAACAAGTAATGTGTTCCTCCTCTCAGGAAAGGACTGGTTTGTTTCTCTAAAGAGGTTTATAGTCTCATCTAGATCATTGTAGTGATTTTAATTTGTTTCATTTTAAAAAATATACATTGTGGTTTGTTTTGAGAGCAAGTTCATAAACCATATTTATTATTATAGAGGATTTTGTTATGCTTTCTCACCTGCTGTGCATAGTTTGACAATTCTGGATAATCCAGAAGCCACTTAATTAACAATCTGAGATTTTTTTTCACCCCCACACCTTTACTGAGCCCTGGATTCTGTGATGTCTCAGTTGGCAAGTGCCATTCACAGTGGCACACCACAGAACAATTTACCCAGACTAGAGGAATCATGTGTAGGAAGAAAGATGCCATATGTATTGCTATGATTTTGATCTTTGCAGAGACAGCACAACACTTTTGAAAAATATAGAAACTTCCCAAAGTATCAATGCCCATGAACTGAAACAACATGGAAATTCCTTAATGGCCAATAATTACAGTAATTAGCAATTTTCCCAGGTTTCTGGCAATTTTAAATTATTATGGATGCCAATAGGTTCAATGAGCAATTAGGGATGTCAATGACTAGCTAGCCCAGTTAAAGAATGCTTTATATGTTTGCCTATTTTTTCTATTTTAATTTGACCACCCTCTTCATTCTCTCCTGCACAAAGAATTTGTAGTGAAAACGCTTTGATAAAAGCATTTACCATTGGCTAAATGCTCTTGCATAGATACTTATTCAGGGAAATGGAATACATCAGTCCTAAAGCCACAAGGTAATAATGTCAGAGAAAGCAGACTTTGAATAAATTTCCCAGTTAACTAGGAGTCATGGAAGATGGTGGCTGGAGCTCATCTCCACAGCAATTGAGCAAGCTCATGCAGCTCAGAGGATGTCAAGCTACTGTCTTGAAGGGTCTTTATAGATTAAGATAGCCTTAATATAATTAACATTAAAAATTCAGTTATTGCCTTGCTCTATGTAATATGCTACTAGACTTGTAAATTTGCTTCTTACAAAAAAAATTACTTACTTTTCCCTTACATATCTTTATTTAGACTGCTAAGAGGTTTTCAGTCTGGCTAAATATTTAGGGTTAACATAAGCTGATATGTTTCACTGCTGTTGTGACTTGAAAAACTAAAAGGATCAGAATCCAGAGCTGCAATCACAAACAAGTTCTGTTAATTGATTAGGCTGAATTTTTCTCATCTCTGAGCATTTTGATCTGGTAGTGTCTTAAATATTGAGGCACTCAGATAAGTATGAATCCTCCAAGTGCTATTGCGCCTATATGGGTACAGTCACTTATGGCATTTTCAACTAATTTCTGATCTGGAAAGACTACAGGGACTTTATTTTTTAATATTAGAATAGGTTTAGAAAATAGATTTTGTTTGTCACTATAGAAACAAACAGTTCTTCAACAGAGTCTATGAAGCAGTTACTATTTCACAGTTCTTTAGTTGTAAATTATTTGAAACAGAGGAACAAGAAGCTCCAGTACAGCTTAAGAATATACTGTCTGACTTTGTTCATTAGTACAGAGTGATGCCAAAAAACTGGCATCTCAAGGCAGTGTTATCCTTCCAAATGCATAGCTGCAAAACAACAGTATGCAAATAATTATAGAAAAAATACTTAGTTTTAATTAGCACAACATGGGCTGCAAATATCATTAATTAACTATATTTAATTTGCTAATTCAAACTTCCAGCATGATAGGAACTTACTTCAAATTCTTCACTCAATTCTCAAATACCTACTAGTAGACCAGGGAGAAAAAGAAAAGTTTGTTTCTGCTTCTAGTGCAGCCATTTCAGGATAAGATTGGTGGCCAATCTGAGTGTTTTGTCCTCTTGATTCACCCTTTCCATTCTGACTTGGTGAAGGTCTATGCTGAGGGTTTGCCTTTATTTAAGTCAGTTATCATTTAAAGGAATTATTTTGTTGGATTTTTTTTGTGTGGTTTTTTTTTTTGTTTGTTTGTTTGTTTTTTAATGGTGAGGAGGAGAGAAATAGACACATTTACTTAAGGGGATATTTGCAAATGCTGCATCTTCTTGGGACATAGGACATAGCTTCATTTTCTAAAAAGATACGCTTGTGTTCTGAATGCTCATGACAATTTTAAGATAATGAGCATGACTTCAGTATATACAAGCAACTAAGTAGTGAGCAAGTCACATCTAAACATGAAGGCATATCTGAAATGCCTAGTTATTATGATAATAAGTTCAAGTGGATCAGTATAGGCAAATAAGCATAAGTAGACATGATAACATGATCTCAAGCTGAGCTGTTCAAAGATTATGGACCTGTAACACCAGATAAAAAATGTTACAGACTGGAATTCACACCTGCACCAAGGGAAAAAAGAAATTTATTGCCAGTCAGAAAATGTATCAAAACTGAAACAAGCAAAAAATTTGATAAAATTTGAGTGAAATTCATGTCCAATTTAATGTAGCAGACCTACTTAGTCTGATAATGCAACACAAATGAAGTCCTTTGATAATTCTTAGACATTCTACTTATTGGTATTAAATACATAAATAATAATAAAAATCTGTGACATTCAGTCATCTTAATGAAGCAGATAATTCAGCTCTATCTATTTTTTTTCTTTCTGCTGGTACCTTGAGGTAAAAAGCAGAAAAAAGATTTAGAGAAAATTTTCAGTCTGGAATCTGGACTTAGTATCCTCTGACAGTGCCCTAAAAGGCACCTGAGAATTTTTAAGCAAACCAAAGACTATCATGGAATTCCCAAAGGCTGTATCTTATTTTCAGATAAGATAGATTCATTTAGATTTAGGAATGTGTTCAAGGACTCTCCAGAGTCTTATAAAGCCTCAGTCATTGCCGAGTCCTGAGACACAACACTTAAATACTTTTTCTGTGTCTTGCAGTTCTTTTAGGACTCTACTCCACTGAAAATAATGGCAAGTTCACCAATTTTATAGTCTGCTTATGTTTATTAATTCACACTGGTGGATTTTATTTATGCTATAGTAGAATTTCTCTTGCTACAGTAGAATTTCTCTTCATATACTTAAAAAAATGTAAACACTGTAGGCAAGGCAGACTTATAATAATGTCAAAATAATATAGTTTTCTGTTAGGCTAAGAATAGATGATGAAATGATTCATGTGGAACCAATATAGAAAATTTTTTTGCATTTCCTGGTAGACCACAAAACTATAATGTTACTGCAAAATAATTTATTTCACCTGAACTTCACAATGAAAATCCATTTTTATATTCCATTTAAGTTAGTATATCTTAATTAACAGATTAAAAAAAAAAAGAAACCCAAAAAACCATTTGGTAAATACACATGAGCAATTTTAAACATTAAGCACTTAATTTTAAAAATATGGAAATTAAATTATTAGTCTTCTATGGAAATATAGGTTTTTACCTTCTTGAAGTAACTGGTCAGGAGTCTTCCACAACTCTAAAATATAAAACTAAAAAACCTGTAGATGAAAAGTATAGGCTGGTAGAGAACTCTGAAATTTCAGAGAAAAAGGGAGATTTCCTGGACCTTCCTGGCAGACTGGTCTAGAGAGATTTTGCAGACAGACTAAACCTCAATCTACCTATGAAATTCAAAGACATGAGTAAGTTATATAGGACTAGGTACCATCAAGTAAGGGTCCTTTACATCAGTCACTTCAGCCTGTACTAGAATCTGCTATCAGTTATTACAGTGTTTACTTTCCCTTTAGCCACTCTTTGACATTTTTGTTGGTGATAAAGGAGGGAGGCAAAGGGGATAGTTAGGTAAATTCATTATTCCTTATTCTACAAAGAACTTGCTCACCATAAAAGAAACAAAAAATGCTGCAAAGTAAAAAGTCTATCAAGACAAACAACTGAATGTCTTTGAGTATAGAAGTGTTCCCAAGGCAAAGGGGTAAAGGCAGAGGCCACAGATCTGCTTCATTATCTTAGTGTCACCACTGTAGCCTTAGGCATGTGAGTGATCAGTAAATAAAATTATTTAAAACGTATTGTTAACAAGCTGTATATCTGTTTAAGGAGCTCCCTGAAGATGGTAGAAAGAGAGTCAATTAAGTCCATACCAAGAGAACAGTAATGAACAGCAACGTGCATAATGTTGATTATAATCCAGGACCATGGCTACCTGATATGAGCAAAACCTCTGAAAACAATTGCAAAACAAATAAAAACTGCCATAATTATCAAGTCACTTATCTGTGATTCCTGAAAACAATTAGTGAATTCCATACCCACAACAGGCAATTTAGCAATTACATATAAAATCAGTTTCTTTGACTGGTTACATCATGATACTTTTGCTCCACTCCACAGTCAAACTTGTCACAAACATTCTTACTTTCATGGTATACACCCTGAATGGAACTGAGGCAGCATTTAAATTATTACTAATGATGAGTAATAAGTTACAGCTTATTTTCCCAGGTCATTTGCCTCTTTTATGTAGTAATGAAGAAGAACTTTAATTTTGTCACTGTCATTACCCAGATTTCAACAACAACAGAAGTACAGTAAGAAGCTTACCTATATAATCAATCTGATGTTTTAATGTTTAGTTTGGCACATTTGCTCCAATGTATAATCTTAAAATAACCCCAGTGCTGTATTATATAGGCCTTGAATATGTCAGCCTGATGAAGGCTGAAGCTCTTGAGATTTTTTTTATAACCCTGAAAGTCTGTAACATATCCTAAAAGTAAACATCATAAAGTATTTTTAGAAGCAACAAATTTATTTAAGAAGTGCTTTGATGGCTAGTAAAAGTAAGCAAAATCCGAAAAGCTGTTTAGGTAGCTAGACCCAGTATAAGCATTTAGGACCAGTTCATGAAGCCTGATGAGATTCATCCCAGGGTACTGAGAGAGTTGGCTGAGGTTACTGTGAGACCTTTCTCAGTTATTTATCAATGGTATTGGAAATCTGAAGAGATATCAGTTAACCAGAAGCTAGCAAATGTTATTTCCGATTTCAAAAACGGTAAGAAATCAGCTTCTAGTAATTATAGGCCTGCCAGTCTTACTTTGGTGTCTGGTAAAGTTATAGAGAAGATTATTCTGTGAGTTATTGAAAAACACTTGAAAGACAATGTAGTCATCTGTCACAGCTGACACGGTTTCATGAAGGGAAAGTCATGACTTACTGAATATCCTTTCAAGGATACCTGCCTAGTGGATGGAGGTAGTGGTTGTGTGGTTGGTTGTTGGTTTTTCGTTGTTTTTTTATTATTATTTTATTTCAACAGAGCTTTTGACACTGTCTTTCCCAGTATCTTTTAGAACAAAATGTCCAACACACAGCTAGACATGTATACATCACAACTGGATGAACAGTTGGGTTCAAAGAGTTTGTAGTAAATGGAGTAGTATCTGGTTGGTAGCCAGTCAATGGTGGAATTCCAAAGAACTCAATTTTCAGGACCTTTCATTGTCTTCAATGCTTTTTTCAATCATCTGGACACTGGAGTTGAGTTCGCGCTGTTTGCTGGCAATAAAAAATTTTGTATGAGCAGTTGATTTTCTTTAGGGCAAAGAGGCCTTATAGAGAGATCGTGATAGACTAGAGGACTGGACAGGCACCAACCACAGAAAATTTAACAAGGACAAGTGCCAAATTCTGTACCTGTGATCCTGGTTGTATGTACAGAACTGGGGGAAAGAGGCTGGAGTGCAGAAAGGGATATGAGGGGTTTGCTGGTGCAAACTCGGTATGAGTCAAAAATGTGCCCTGGAAACCTACAGGTTAAATCTTATTCTGGAGCGTATAAAGTACAGAATAACTAATGTTCAGCATTGGTGCAGCCTCAGCTCATGTCATGTCTGCAGTTTTGAGCTCCACAGTATAAAAAGGATACAGGAATACTAGAATGTGTCCAGAGGGAAACAACAAAGATCAGGAGGAGTGGCTGAGGATACTTAGTTTGCTCATCTTAGAAAAGAGGAGACTGAGGTCTGATCTCATTGCTGTCTACAACTTCATAATGAAGGTGAGCAGAGAGGGAAGTATTGGTCTTTTATCTCTGATGTCCATTGATAGGATGGAAAGAATGGCTTGAAAACCCATATCATGGGAAGTTCAGCTTGGTTACTAGGAAAATGTAATTTAATGAGAAAGTGGTCAATCATCACAAAAATCTCCCCAGGGAAGAGTTTATGGTTCAAAGTCTGTTGGTGTTCAAGACACACGTACAGTGTTCTTTGATATATGGTTTTATTTCTAGGTTTTGTTATGTGGAATCAGAAGTTGAACTTAAAGATCTTCTTGTGTCCCTTCCAAATGAGGATATTCTATGATTTTATGATTCTGTGATTCTCATGGGAGTCCACACGCTTTAGGAATATGTCCTCAGTAATTTTTAATTGTCTGCTTTTTCTTATCAGATTTTGTGTTCTTGGATGTTGTTGATTTGGGAAAGAATGCAGATTTTCTGACTCTTCTAGGGAAGAAAATCTTACTGTAAATATGCCACCTTCATGAAAGAAGAATTGAGACAGAAGATAAAATACAAAAGACCAAGATCTTGATCTGGAATGGAAGTATATTTTCTTTGTAACAGCTGCAGAGAAGAAAGAACAATCTCTTTCCCTGGCGAAAGCAACATAAAAATTATGGAAATCTGAAAGAGATTAATTGAATTTGCAACTCCTTCCAGCAGGTAATGAGGATTTTTTTTTTGTCAGTTTCATTTACAAGATTATTAGTTACCTACAGGGATTAAACTCTTCCCACATGATGAATGAGCATTTAATGGGACAGGGAAAGTTCACTGATGCATCATCAGCCACATCCCAGAAACTGGTATTTTTTATGTTCTATTCCAGAGTCAAAATTTTTTAGACAGTGGCTGTAGGAATCTTGAAAACCCTTGCTTAGTTGCAGGAAATAGACACTGAAATAACACAAGACTCATCTAGTCCAAGTCTTCCCCAGCATGATGTATTAAATACTCCAGCAATATGTCCTGTCAGAATTTGAATGTTAGAGAGAGACAGAACGTCGCCAACTTCTCTCTCAAGAGTCAGTTTCATACTCTAACAGGTAACAGGGACTTGCAACACACATTTTACAGCATAGGAGTTCTAATATGCACTCAACTCAATACTGTCACTTTCCAGAAATTTGCTTGCAGTTTTTACTTTACTTCAGGCCCATTTTTCATTGCTATAAAGCCTTCTTTATATTAAATGATCAGTATTTTGTCATGGTATTTGCATCATTTAAATATTAGTAAACTGTTTCCATGTTCCATCGTGATTATAATTTAAACATGCTAAATGTATCATCTAACTCTTTCAGTCTTCCCCTGATATAGCATTCCTTCTAGGTTTTTTGTCAATACTGTGACATTTTTTTGCCATTTCCTTCAAAACTTTTGAATATCTTTCACCAGCAAAGAGGCAGAACTAATTGTAGTGGTTTAGGTGTGTGTTCTAAACAGTAGCATATCAAAGTATTATCAACTTACAGATCTAGGTGTGTGCTGGTTTAGAGGTAAACCAGCAAGAGAAATGAGCTCAACACGAGAGAGATTATAAGTCAGAGCTACAATTTAATAATAATAATACAGTAAATGCACTGACACAAAGCGAAATTGCTTTCAACTCCCAAAACCCAGCAGTACAACCCAGTGCCCTGGGGTACAAACCCAAAGGGGTTTGTTAGCCTGGTGCTGAGCCCCGGGTGGCTTCCCCAAGTCCAAAGCAAAAGGAAGTGACAAACCTGTTGGTGCAGGTGATGGCTGGTCCAGAGTGGTGGTCTCCTCCTGTCGTGGTCCTGCTGCTCCTCTAGGTCCAACGAAAAGGTTCCCCTGGTCTTCTTACCTACCCCTTTTTGTACCCTCAGGGAGCATCCAGTCCCTCCCCCGGGGCGGGGACTCACACAATGGGCGATTAACTCTGTGAGTCATGGGCTATTTTCGGACTGTTGATGGCCCATTAGCACCTACGCCCCCTCAGGCTGCGAATGGAGGTGCTAACGACTCCCTGGGAAGCTGCTGCAAATGGGCCATTGACCTTAGGAATGGATAGAGGGGGTAGAATACATAGCTTTGATCACCCCCACACAGTGACAACTGGTCCCACCTGCTGAACTAGGACAAGGTGCAAGGATGTTTGTCAGGAAAGGATGTCACAGTGGTTTAAATGTTAGCTTGGACCTCAAAAGATTTGGATATATTTCTTTGAAAAAAAACAGAGATATCCTCTGTAATTTCAGGCAAATCTTTTAAAGCCAAATGACAAGATCCTTAAGGCAGACCTTCACTGTGCATTGCTGGGCAGGTCAGTGATGACTGAGCAGCTCACGTGGCTGCACGTGCCTCCCCACAGCAGCTTGCAGAGTTTCATGTTTGTCCCCTAGCTTGGGATATGTGTTGTATTTTGCCTAATTAACTATGTTCCTATATTTACAATACATCTGTGTCGGGTGAATTAGCATGGCCACCACACTGTTAAGGTGCCTATTTGCTCGGTTGGTTCTTCTCCATAATGTCTGGGGACATGCTCAGTGAGCATGACAGTCATGTAATTTAATGCTATAGCTGTCTCAATACCATCTGTGTGAATCTAATGTCTCAGTGTTCATGTGGTTTTGGAAATTAAGATGAGAACCTGTCTCCAATTAGATGCAAAGGGATAGGTCTGTTTCTGTTACCAGCCCTGGAATCTCTACAATGCAGTGCTGTGAACAACAACAACAACATTACCCATCTAAAAGATTGCTGCTACAAGGTTCAAGTACTTGATGAAACCACTCTTGGGCCTTGGCCACTATTCTCTAGGCATGCAGTTTACCACATTCAATTCCCTATTGCATGGAGAAGTGGGGATGGATATGGTGGTATAGGCTGTCATTCAAGAGCAAACATGAAGCACAGTGCATATCTGAAATCATGTTCCTTTCCATGACTGGCATTCTGTTCAGGAAATACCATTGCATTCTACTTAGAATCCACAGACTTGAATACTTCTTTTTAGGTATCTATAGCAATTCTGTTAAAGAAACAGCCTTTCACAATAACAACCAATAAGTAATTAGAACACGTAGTTAGGAAAGAGAAGCACAAGAAAGGGACCTTAACATCATTCAACTTTATACATTTAAGTATGACTAAGATATGAAGCTAGTCACCTCAGGCTTCCTATATAATTATTGCAAAAAGACAAGCTCCTCCAAGGGATTATTCAGAGTAGGAATTTGACTTTGAAAGACAAGTAAATTATGTGCCTAAAGTTAGGAGGATTGAATAACCCTGAGTAACCTTTAATAGCGGATGCAATTGCTTGGCTTGAAGAGCTCCTAGCCAACAGTCTGTCAAATATTTAAAGCAAACCCAAGACCTCCTCTAGCCCTTTAAATAAACAATATTCATTCAGTCATAGGTGTAAGGGTACTGGCAGAGTTCATAAAACCATATGACATGAGAATACTTCAGTCCAGGACCTAGACTCTTAAAGGAGACTAAAAACTCTGACAACATGGTACAGAAGCATTTCAGTCTATGAGCTTTATAGTCAAATTAACAGTGTAGTTAAAGGCAGAGTTCTGTTGGCAGAGAGGGAGTCACCAAGATCTCAGTAATATTAATCATGAGAGTAACACGGGTTTAGGTCAGCACTGATGCATTTACAGTTTGGTGTCATGATTTCCCTATTAGGGATTCTTGATTAAAGATGTTAAGCAGTTTAAGTAGTTTAAAATATAGATGGCTATTCCATTTATTTAGAATTCTATTTTATTTCAATACTTAGGAATTTTTTTTTCTGGAATCAAATACATTTTACATATTGTATGGCCTATATTCAAACACACAATCCTTCTTATTCTCTTTTTCCTCAGTGCTTTTCTTGTGCCAGTAAGTTTGAAATCCCTCTTGCAGTTGTGGCAAAGACTAGTTTTTATACTAGTTAAAACACTCAGGTAGGAAGTACTGTGTACACAGAGGTGATCAAAATTTGGTTTTCCTGGCAGTGAAAATGTTCCTATCATTAAATTAGGAAGAGAGGTGGGGTAGGAAGCAGAGCTGGTGCCTTGCACTAATTCATTATAAACACTTCAGGTCAATCAGTATCATTTTTAACACAATAATTACTAGGAAAGTCCTCTGCCGGTTCCAGTTACTAATCCTCCTGTACCCATAGACTTCCTATTTATAAGATAAAAACAATAGTATATTCAGACAATTGTCTTAAAAATATTGTCCTTGAAGAGTTATAATATGATTGAATGTTCTGGAGATTTTGAGAGAGCCCTGTATTATGGCATGAGTGATAACTCAGACCCCTCAAGAGACAGTAAGAAGCCTAAAACTCCATGGTTTTATGTGCTGCTCTCTCTTAAACCTGAGTTAAATTACTTTACTTTATTGGTTTTTAACATTATTCCTTCACGTTACTTTCTCATTTTCCTTATACGCACAACCTATATATGTGTATACAAGCTCATTTACTTTCCTCTATGATAAATTATAACTTCCTTAACTGCTTTTTTGTCCTGTATGAAACAGGTCTACAGATACTCATTTGTGAGTTTCATTAACATCTCATTAATCCCCTTTCCAGTTCATTAACAAAGATGTTAACTACTGCAAGATTTAACATTGATTCCTTTCCATACTGTTATTTGCTTCTTCCCATTCAATACAATGCCATTTACCATGATTATTCATTAACAGACTTTCAAAACACTTCTGTAATCCACATTTTACGTGGGTTGTTTAGAATTAAATTTAGAATATTTTGCTTGTTTATTTCTTTTGTATGCAACACTGAAACTTGTCAAACATCAAAGGCTGTCACATATTTCATTTGCTCAATCTTACAATATTTGCCCCCCTTAGACTGGTTCAATTGTACAAAAAGTGACTGTCTCAGAGCACAGAATCACAGAATGGTTGAAGTTGGAAGGGACCTCTGGAGGTCATCATGTTCAACTTCCCTATTCAAGCAGAGACATCCAGAGTAGGTTGTGCAGGATCATGTCCAGATTGACTTTAGTAAATGCAAAGATGGAGACTCCACAACTTCTCTGGGCAATCTGGTTTCAGTGCTCAGTCATCCTTATAGTAAAAAAGTGTTTCCTTATGTTCAGGCAAAATCTCCCATATTTCAATTTGTGCCCACTGCTTCTTATGCTGTCACTGGATACCACTGATCTGAGCCTGGCTCCATCTTTACCTATGTGGAGGTGACAGCGAGTGCATCCCTTAAGGAAAGCTGTTTGGAGTGCACCTTTAAGAGAAGAGAGCTACCTGGAGTGTGTATGGGGTCCTGTGACCAATGAGATGCTTCGGTGTATGTGAGGTGAATTGGTTAACCAATAATGTCATGACGTGTTGGATGTGAGAGTATATAAAAGGTGTGGATGTTACTGAGTGAGATCTAGATCTACTAGGAACTACTAGAACTATCTACTACTTCTACTACTACTACTGTGAGCTATGAGGAACTGTCTGTTAAACTATCTTGAATAAAGTCTTGTAAGCCTTCTGATCAAAGCCTTCTGATGCCGGCTGTGCCTGAGCTCTTCGGACCGTCATTCACGCTGCCCCCTTGCTCGGGACTAAGGGGCTATCCCTACAACCTACCCTCAGATATTTACATGCATTGACAAGATCCCTCCTGAGCCTTGAACAGCTGAACAGTCTCAATTCTCAGCTTTTCTTCACAAGAGAGATGCTCCAGTCACTTCACCATTTTAATGACCCTTCACTGGACTCACTCTAATATGTTCATGTCTCTGTTGTACTGAGCAGCCGAGAACTGAACACAGTACTCCAGCTGTGGTCTCACTAGTGTTGAATAAAGGGGAGAGATCATTCCCCTCCACTTCCTGGCAACACTCCTCCCACTGATCCATATTATTAATGATGTTGTTGAACAGTGTTGGCCCTCTAAGGTTCAGTGCTAATTGCAGGCCTCCAAGTAGACTTTGTACCACTGATCAGCACCCTCTGAGCCCAGTTATTCAGCCATTTTCCAGTACACCTCACTAGCTGCTCATACAACTCCCAGTCCTCTTGACTTCTCTGTGAGGATGATGTGGAAGACAGTGTCAAAAGCCTTTCTGAAGTCTGAATGCTGTCCCCTCTCGTCTACCAAGCCAGTCAGTACACCACAGAATATATTCAAATTGGTAAAGAAGGACTTCCCCTTTGTGAACCCAAAGGGTAAAAGCAAAACCAGCTCCTTCATCTAATAGGGCTGGAAGACTGGAAGCTGAAGCCAGGCAAACTGGAAATTAAAGCATGTGTGTAAACAGCGATGGTGATCACTTACTGCAACAGAGTACCACGGATGTATAGTTGACATAGGCTTGTCAGTACCTAAGGGTAGTGGATGCCTGACAACAAAATATATGGTATCCAGTAGTAAATGAGTGACACTGAAGACAGATAAAACAGGCTGAATTCAGACTTTCTGATCACTTCTTCTGATGTGAAAACAAGTGAAAATATCTGCTAGAATGTAAATTTCTGCATTAGCAGTTCTGACTGAATGATCTCACAATCTATTTGAAACAGTAATTTATAAATACTACAGCAGCTAGATTTTGAGAAGAGTACCAGTCTGCTCCTGCAAAGATGCAGGGAACTATTCTTCTAATAAAAAGACAAGTCCACCTTTAAATGCACTCTCATTTCCTTGCTATGTCATGGTATACTTAACAGTGCATTTTATTTCATAAAGATGTCTAGACATCTGCTAATGCTCATTGCTTTGATGACAACTTATTCCATATGTAGCCTGCCTCAAAGAAATTATGTTGCCTGAAACTGGCATTTCTTCCTGTTTCTGTCTTTCAGATTGCGGGAGCTCTTATTTTGAACGTAAGTACCCCACTCCTTGCTCCTAACCTGTGAACAGTTTGAAATTCCAAAGACCAGTTGTGCATAAACTTGCCCATTTTAATGCTTTGATACCGTGTTTCCCTTCATCTCTTTTGCACCTGTGTCAGCTATAGACCATTGCAGCTAGAGGTATTCTCTGACAGCCCTTTTCTTCTGTCTACACTGCCTTTCTCTCTTTCTCTCCTACATTTCTGGCATATTCCTTGCCTTTTCAGCTTTCTTGTGGCTTTTGTGTAGTAGACTTCCCCCTTTGAAATGGGATGGGGGAAACCTGGCAAGGTGTGTGTTTCAGAACAGAGCAGCTGTGAGGCTGAAAATCCTCCCCTCACCTGCTGAGCAGCAGATGCTGCCTCCAGAGGAGGGGCTTGAGGCAGGACAGCAAGAGGACCTGATTTTACCACTTGCACTTGTTTAGCTCAGGTGCCTTGATGTCTGTGAAAGAGCAGCTTGGGTGGAGAGGGAAGAGCCAGGAGGGGCAACCCGTAGTTTGCCTGGATACATTGTGGCAGTATGAAAACAGCAGCCTGTGCCCTAATTACACCTCTGCCCTTGTCTGCAGCTTTCTCTGTTGGCTGTGTTTTCAAACTGGGCAGGCCAGCAGTTGTTAGAACCCTAGGTCTTCCCTTCCCTCTCCCTCAACAAGCCAAACAAACTTGCCTACTGAGTTTATTTATAAGTCAACCATTTTATAGAGGGATCTGTGTTTATGCAGTGACCTCAAAGATGTAAAGTGAGCCACTGTTCTAAAAAGGCTTCCATGGAAGCCTCTCAGCATTGTTTGTTGCCCTGGAGAGGTTTCTGGTGCTAACGTGACTTGAACTCTTTGAGTAATGCTTTCCTGAGCAATATATGCCAAGTGTTAATTAAAAAAAGAAATGAGAGTTAATTCTTTGAACTGGTTGTAGTTCTACATTAGAATTTTTTGCCAAATCACTTTGAATGTCAAAGAAATAAAAAAACACAAGTCCTCTTGTGTTTTAAAAACACACGGTAATTTTATGCATTATGTATCATGCCCTGAAAATGTCTTGAAAAGACAAAAAGAAAGAAAGGACAGGTATAACCCCTATGCCAATTAATACTTTTCACTGGGTATTATTTTGTGTGCATTAGCCCTTTTTAATTGACCTTTAGACATATGATTAGACAGACAGTAAGCTCTGCTGACCAGCACATATATAATTAGCAAATAGCAAGGTGAGGTAGAACTGGTTTAATCTCATTTCATCCCTGAGACTTTATCACCATTTGGCCTAGTTCCCTTTATCCAGAGATAACAGCTTTATTTGGCAGTGAATTAAAGAACCAAGTAGCTTTGCATTGTAATATAGGTCAAACAAAAACAGCACGTTTAGTTTTGGGCTGCGTGACACACAAAATGCCTGGAGATTGTTGGGGATGGGAATAAAGCAGTTGCAAAGGGCTGTAGAATATTTGCAATCTTAAAAAAAAGTGCAAAATATTTGAAAGATTTTAATTGGAGCCAACCAGCAGGTCCTGTGACAGTTCACTGTGCCATCAAGCTGGAGATCAGAGTTTAAATTCCAGCTGGCAAGGACTTGGAGCAATATGAAGACAGAGGATTTGACCACAATATGAAAGGTTTCCCCTACGATAATTTTAAATAACATCTCCTGTTTGACTCAGGAGTAAAAAGCTGGATGAGAAGGAAAGTGAATCTTGCTTTGCCTTCTTCAGTTTCCACATGAGTAGTAGCACTATTAAAACTCATGGGAAGAAAGAGAATTATATTCTGTCAGAGATTTTGTCCTCCTACTCAAAATGACCTTTTCAATAAAACAGCCTGATTTCTCACCCACAAAATAATCTAAGCATTAGGTTATTAGATCCCTACTGGTCACCCTTATTTCTGCCCCTGCCACTCCACTATTTATTTAGCAAGCAGCCCAGGACTGAATAACTATCATGATTTTCAAGATTTGTGAAATAATCTCTACCTCTGGGGTACAACTGTATTAACTCATTTGATACCACACTAGGTTATTCCAGCATATGCTAACTCATATGAAACTGAAAATGTCCCAGTGACTTTTAAAGCACTTAGCAGGTTTTATTAGAATTTTTAGCTATATAATTTCTTTAAAAGTGAATGGGTGCAGGTATTAGGAGTATCAGATAATGTACAGTGCTACAACTCCCACTTGTACAAGCTCTTGCAGCCTGCATTTCACCAGTGACTGTCTGTACTCAGCAATCTGCCACAGACAAGACTGTTGCAAGTGTTGTTTGGGCTTTCTAAATATGAAACACTGTTTACACACTGATCTGCAGAAGTGCCAATAAAAAAGAGAAAGAGAGACTGCAGGTAAAGTAGATTGGAGGACTTTTAATTGGTTATTAGCATAAATAAAATTACATTTCTTTCTGGTGTGGGGAGAGAGAGAAAGGGGAATAATAGCATAATATCTTTTATCTATTGCTAGGACATTCTCATTATTGGGACTTACACCAATGATCATTAAAGATAACTATCTCTTACCCAATGGGAAAGCACTCTGTGCCTTTCCTTTCCTCAAACAACGTATTGGAAAGAAATCTTCAACTTGACCACTGACTCAGAGCTTCAGTAGGAAGATTGGATCTTGGACATATGGCTCTTTGGAGATTAGTCCTTTACTGACTGTCATCCAGAAAACTCCTTCCACAGCACTGAATGCTGTCTGACACTCAGCGCTCCACACGTGTACATGGATACCAAAAACAAATGTAGTTTTAAATTACAAGCACAAGTAATAATGGTGATTCTGAGTTCATGTGGGAAAACACTTTCCCCACATCCACATGCTCTAAATAAAGTTTCCTAAGTTTCTACTTGGACAGCTAAATACTAATAACTCTTCTATGTCTGCACAAGCACAACTGATTATATGGATGGAGATTAGCAGGGCAGAAGGCAGTCTCTAGCTCCATTGAAGGAGCTGTGTAATGGAGTAGACAATGTTCTTCAGTTATGCCTTGTGTTGAATGGACACAGCCCCTTTTTACTTTGAAACCTCTCCAGACTAACTTAACAGAAGAAAAGGGGAGGAGTACTTAAAGCTGTCTTTATGCATGTATGCATGTTTTTTAAAAAGAACTAGGTGACAGAAAACTGACAGAACAGGAACAACACAAACAAATTTAGGATGGAACTTTAATTTGTAATCACACTATTGAGGCTGCAAAATCAGAAAAAAATAGCTGTGAAATGCACCCTTGTCAGATAGGAGTAGTAATGACATTTTTGGAATTCAGGGAAGCTCAGTTAATTTGATTGATTTTCCTATTTTAAGAAACAGGTCTGTTATCTTGGTGACCTCCAATATTTTACTGCAATCTTTGCTCCTATATATTAAGAAAAAACCTTTTTGGAAAATATGAAGATATTTTAAGTTATTCTGTCAGGAATCTAAATATACAATTATGCCAAGAAAGAACTTATTCTTTCATATTCTACTATTGTTTCTGAGAACTGTGGAGCAAGGACTGTGTATGAAGAGCTTAGTGCCTGTTAGCCTCTGAGAAGTTATTAATCATTATATCACTAGATTTCAGAAGTAGGTTCTTCAATCAGAATAAGAAGATAGATTTAGGCTGATAGTTTTGATACCACACGCACATAATCCAAGAGGGTTTTGGAGCTTCTTACACTGCCCTGTGCAAATACAGTGTAAATACCACTCAGCAAATAACACATGTTTAGAAAGATGACACATACACATGGTAGTAACAGATTCTAATGTGGGGGGTTTTATCCTTAAAGTTGCACATTTCTGGTTTATATGAAAATGTCATTTGTAGATGTAGATAAATTTAGGATTTTGAAGTCCTCAGTGACCATAGAGAATCAAAGAAATCTACACGACAGTCAGACTTTCCTCAAAGATCTAAGAAAAGTGATTGATAATCTGAATTTTTATGTACTTTCTCTTGGAGTGTGTCAGCTAATGAATGGAAGTGCTGCAACAACTCACACAAAAGCAGAATTTGAAATGTGGCTTACAGAAGAAATGCTAACAGAACAAGATTAATTACACAAATATATAGCCAGCATGAAAAGAAAAACGTGACCCTTTCAAACATATCTCCAATTTTTAAGTTAAAATCATTTTGGACAAATTTTATGTCTCCGTTTTGCTAATGTTCTGGTAAACCAATGACATTTTCATGAATGATTCCAGGAAAATAATATCAGGCCTATGGATTTTAATCAGAGAACAAAATAAATTTCATCCCATGATAACAATCTAACTTTAGTGATGGGGGGTTCAGCTTTAGACTAAGAGACTCAGAGTTTATCCATACACATCATAGGTCATTGAAGATGCCTCACAGCTTCACACCGCACTTCCAGTTTCCACTCCTGCAAGTTCTTTAAGAAACAGATCATTAAACTAATTCTTGAAGTTCATTTGCAAAATGACATAGCTTTTTAAACCCACCAGTTTTAAAGATTGCTTGCATAGGAAAAGGTGACTACTTCTGTTTGTCCTTTATATATGTAGAATTGGTAAATGTACAAGTTAGTTTTAGCCTCCTGTTTTTGCACAGCATGAGAACAAGACAGGGATGTAATACATCTACCCTTCTGTATCCAGCGTTTGGTCCTGTAAAGTCTGCTCATAGCGCAGATGTGCAGTATTGCTCATTTTTTCCAGGTAAACCTTTACCATTTGCCGTCACTGTGATTATAAAGTTCAATGATTCCAACAACCACTCTTGGTTGTGCTTCACTCTGAAATACGTCACATCATTTGAAGATGTTCAGCACAGATAATTAGCAGATGACCTTTAAAGTTATCTCTAAAGCTGTTCTAATTTATTTTAACAGAAAAAAGTAATAGTGTGTGTGTAAGCCATCCATGCATCAAACCCAATCATCTAAAGTAAATTCCAGTTCACCTTTAAGTATCAAAAGATTTAAGCTTATTTACAGCTTGGATTTACTAATATTTAGAGAAAAAATATAGTTTAGCAAATCCTGTCTGAAGTTACAAATCATATAATACAATGTTTGCCTTCTAAATGTCATATTGAAGGAAGCTCCTCTGGCAGATCAGAGCACAGTACTGTGATTGAATCTAATTTCTTAAGAATCCTTGCAAACCAGGATAGAAGTGGTGCAGCAAATTCATTCTCATGTTTAAAGCACACAGTTTTGTAAAAGCTTGTTTTCCTTCCCTTTAACTACAGCTTTTGACACAAGTAAATGTTCTGAAAAATTATTTATTTGGATTGAACTGCACATGTTCTCTTTATTATTTAAGATTCACAACATGCCGAGGAAAATAAATTTGCTTTGAATATCTGTTTTTCAATGAGTGTTTTTATTTTGTATATTTTTCACTTCAACAAATTGTACAAAAAATACAGAAATGAATGTAATAACCAGTAGTTTCTGTTAAAAAGTAAAAACAAAAAAAATAATTCTTCCTCTTTTCCTTTCACGTGTATTGGAATAGTCCTCATACAAATATAAATACTCCAAAAAGGAAGCTTGTTTTTATAAACCCTAAGCAGCTCAGCAAACACTTACAGTTATTGTGATTAAGAACACATGGAAAACAGTATTAAATATAAGATCAAACTTCAACCATGATGACATACATATACCCAATTGAATATGGCATAGGGATGGATTGGTTAATTCTTAAAATGTATACATCTGTTGTTCACATGATTTTATTAAGTCCTGATCAAAAGCCTTTAAGAAAGAAATGAAGTCACCATTTGACTTTCGGAGACTGGATCAGTGCTCATAGTGACTATACTGGGTCCTATGCCATACTGGCTTTCAAGCACTGCTTTGTGAAAGGTATCCACTCAAGACTGGAACTCAGTGCTTTGCATAGCCTTCCTTGAACAGCCTGGACTGTGCATTTCACACATGCTTACCTTTATTCTGAACGGCAACAGGATTAGTCATCTGTTCTGAAGGTCAGCAGACTCAAGCCCTCTGCTTGGATCTCCCCTGTGGGTGCTGACTGGAAGGGTCAGGTTGAGTTTAGTCAGGATCCCCATGTTTATCCACTTTTGCTAGATTTCCTGTGTGGATATGAACTGTTCTTGAGCTTGAAGGAAGTTACGACTGAAAAAAACCCCAGCTCTTGTGGGGCCCAGGTCTCTCCAGTACCATCCCTCACAGGATTCTTTCAGGCAGACCCATGAACAGGCAGAAGTCTGCTCCTTCAAAGTCACATATTAGAGTGAGTTACTACAATGGATAACCACCTTTCTTTTTAAAAAATTATAGACTGTCATTTCTAAGACAAGCTTCCATAGCGGAAGCTTGTAAAGACTCAGAACTACTCTAAGCTGCTCTGACTGCTAATGAAGACACAATACTTGTGTTATTTGGCCAGAAGCAGCAAGTTCTGGGAGATTACTGGGAGGGCACCTCTGTTGGGTTTTGATTTCTTCAACCCTCTTCATTCTGAAAGACAGATGATGACATGATGAAAATATTACCTGTATGTCATGTGAAGCACTTGCTTCACAAACACTGGAAGTCCTGATGGTTTGTGGAAAATATGAGCATATAATTACTTATGAGAATAGACATAACTGTCTGAGTACATGTACAGATTTCTTTTAAAATGTAGATAATTAAGATCATTCTTTCTAGATGATGATGATGATTATGATGAAGATGATTCTCTGTGATATCTTGGCCTCTATGATATAGCATAGATAGAATTGCCTATCACTATTATTTTTTGTCATGTTATCATCATGCCTTATTGACCTATTTGAGAGAAAGCATCTGGAAAAAAGATTTGTTGGCTCTACTAACTACTAGTAATGCACTAGTTGAACATGCAATGTACCTAAACACTCACAAGGTTTCTGCTGGGATATCTTCAACTGCTGCGCTTACTTACATACTGGGCTTTAGTAAATACTTAAGAAAAAAGTATGTGTTGCACTTAGAGCTGATGTTTGGATGTTTAGTACTCACTGAATTATACTTACCTCTTCACTGTCTTAGTTAGATGTTTTGAAGCAATATAAATTTGTACAGAATAAGAAAAGGTATTTCAACACAGTACTTAAAGATTTACGTAAAATATATTCAAATCTTTCATACTTAGACCTATCCTCCCACTACCCCAGTAATGTCAGCTTTAATTTCCTTTTAGAGAACTGACATTTCTGGTTCATGAAGTGCCAAACACATTCTCAGTCCTAAACAAGTTCAAAAATACATGACACCAATGTAAACAGTAAGAATAATACCTGTAAAAACAAATGAGAAGGATTTTAATGAAAACCTCTGCATACATTTCAGCAACTAAGAGCCTTCCTAGGAATTAAATTTGCAAAACAAATTTTCTAGTCTCAGTTTTTAGAAGAGTTAATTATCAACTGGCAGACCAGTGTCTCACCACATGCAAAATGCCAGGAAAGTTAGAAAACAACATTTATGTTTTATGTTAAATATCATACCTCATTATAATGTGGCTATAGTCTGTGGAAGTAACAATTTGCAGTGCTCTTTTTCAGCTGTATAAATATCAGCTGTATTTTGGGGTTTTAGTCTTTTCCTGTTTAACAAAACAAATGAAATTTATCAGAGCAATTCAGAAAGATATTTGTATTTTACTTCATGCTGTATATTTTCAATGTAAGACCTCAAGAACAATTGTACCAACTCAAATCAGAGGGCTGTTTAATAAATGGTCTTCTATCTATAAGGGAGTCCAAAAATGGATACTCAAGACAAGCATATACAAAACCAAACAAGTACACAGAATAAGTATACTCCTTTTATACTCCAACCAGCAATGGTTTAAGAGCTTCCTGAGCTGGTGATTGCTTACAGGCCATCCTCTTAAACTTGACACCAATAGAGCTATTACCATGAATTAGTTTAATTTCTTTTTCTGAATGTTCCTCTATTTTTTGCCTTATCAACATCCTGTGGCAAGAAAATTAGTAATTTCATTACAAATGCGATTAAAAGAATATTTCCCTTGTATTTAAATTTTAAGCATCATGGGTTTTTCGGATGCACTTAATAGTGAGGGGGAAATGGTGACTACTTGTTTCCTATTCATTCTTTCATTTTATAGTCTCAATCGTCTTCTTCCAAGTAGAAAATTTCTAGTTCGTTTTCCTTCCATTCACAGGAAAGCTTCTCATGTATTTGAAAAAGAGGTTGGTTATTTTTATTCAGCAAATTGCTTGTCAAAATAATTTTAGTGTGACTTCTTAAGAGTTTGCATTTAACTTGCCAGTGTTTCTCCTTCAATCATTACTTTTTTAATACTGACACAATTTACTACTTCTAAACAGCGCCCTTCTTTTTAATATCTTCTGTTCCACTGCCATTAAACTCTACTTGTCTTTGTGTTTGTTTCTTTAAATTTAGTGGTTTAATTTTTTTCAGTCGGGGATATACATGAACACTGTCAACTGATGTGTTGGCTGTAAGCAGTCTAGGTTTCACTCTTCCAGCTGGTACTTAAAATGTCTTTGTAATTAGCATTTTTGTTTTAATCTCATTGCTTTACTTGAAGGTAGACAATGCTATGTGCATTTTGACATGTCTCCATCCAACCAAGATGATGAATTTTATACTTTCCACTCACTGTGAGAGAATGGTTCTTTAAAAGCTACATATAGAACTGTGCCACTGCACTGCCTAGAATAAAATCAAGGTTTACTTCTGTTCTTACAAGTTTTCTGAGTATTTTCTCCAAGTAACAACAGGTTCTTGTTTTTCAAAAATGTGGTATCTTCATTATGCCTCTAAATGATATTTATCTTGTTTACTTGGGTAAATGACGAATCTAAAGAACCAAGTTTGCCACTACTATTTCTTTACAGCTTTACTAATCCTCCTTGACATTTTGAAGTCATAACTGCTGTATAAGTCAAATTGCTGGCTGTTTAAATCTCTGATCATTTCCTCTTTGGGCATGGAAGTTCAATTACTTTAAACCAGATGCTACAATTTGACAGTATAAACCTATTCAATTAAATTATCCCTTTTTTAAGTATTTACTGTCCTCTAGAATTATATGAAAAAGAAGTAGATGTATGTTCATGTCAAGTAACTTACAAGTGAAGTGGAATTTCCCTTTAAGAGCAATCCCAGCCTGGATCACAGCATGTATAATTACCTTTAAGGCCATCTTTCTGATGTATCTCCAGACAAAGCTGCCTTCTGGTGCTTAAGGAACCTGGAAAGAGTAGGTCTGACATTGTGATTCTACACTCAATGAATTTCCCATGGGAGGTTGCTCAAAGACCAATGCAAGTAGAAGCAGCTCTTTCAACCATGATGTCTGGGGCATTACATACAGATTTTTGTGTCTCTAAAACAATAACCATGACACACTGAGTATCCATGTGGTATAACAAGGGGTTTGGCTCTTTGGTTCTGTCTTTATTTAATAAAATGCAAAATAATCTAATGAGATAATTATCAAACATACATTTTTTGATATTTCACACAGCCCTTTGGGATACATCTGTAGGCACAGGGTCCAGGGAGGTTTTTCCTGTATATAGAAAAGTAAACCTCATTCTGTCTCACGAGCTTTATTAAAATTTTACAAAATACAGAAGAGTATTCTGTGTTCAAAGGTTGTTTTATGGGGGACAGAAAGAGAAATTGTTTGGTCACCAAGAGAAACAGAAATTAGAAGTCCTATCCAGTATATTTAATTTCTCCCTTTGCAACTATTCAGACACGTGAAGTAGTTTCTAATATTCTTATTCTAGCCAATAACATATTGCAGCAAAACATTCTAAGACAATGAAGCCAAAGCAATCTATTTTCTGAGTGTTCCTCTCTTTCCACAACCAGTACTTACAATAATTTTGAAAAATATGGACATTCCTTACTCATGGATGCCATTTTTGGGCACACTCATGAGTTTCTAAAGTCTCATTTGTATGCTAGAAAATTTACCTGATTTTAGCTAATCATGTGCAACTTTCAGTGTTGATCAGGGTGCCAGACTGAACCTGGAGTCATGTAAAGGTAAATCTTTGTAAATGACTCAAGAAGATGATCAAGTGATTCTCACTTAAAAGGAGCTGGAACACATAATCTCTATTTCATCTCTAATATACATAATTATAAGCATTTTGGAAGACCAGTTTTTTTCTATTTGCATTTAAATGTACAGAAAAAAAGTTTAACACAGTTCTATATATTGTTTTCAATTGCATATGACATTTTAAATAGTATCTGTATATATCCTAGCAGTATTGTTTATTATTATTATTTGGATTACATCTTTTACTGCCTCTTGCTATGAGTTTCTGCAGCACTCCTGGCTAGGCTAAAGCATATAACTGATAGTGCATACTTGATTTTCAGGCTGATTTTTAAAATTATTTGTATAGTTTCTGTTCCTCATTGACTACATTTTGTTCATACTTTTGAAAAGCAGCAGCTGCCCAGTGTTGCAAAGGCCTAATTTCGAAGCAGGGGCATGCAGGCTGAACACTGGAATGCTGGCGTGGCTGATTGGTGATCCAGCCAGAATTCTAACTATTTACTGACAGCTGAGGTTACTATGAGTCTGCCCCACATAAAAGAGGTCTTCTCATATCTCTTAGAGAAGAGAATTTAGCGCCTATGTGCACATGTCTTTAGTGATTCTCTTTTGAAGAAAAAGAACTTACGTTGGGCCAGACGACAGTGTGCAGACTGCACAAATGTGTTATTTATGAGTAGTGCTCAGAATGTCCTTCAGGAAACACACAGACAAACACATTCCAGGCCCTTAGGAGCTTACATGTCTAATAGCAGACCTGACAAATCCAGTGGAAGCTGCAAACAATAGATGGAGAAATCAAAAAACACAGATGTAGCTTTCAAAATCAAAGCCAAATTAGGTAGTTTGCCATACGTGTCCTTCCTAAATATTCCCTCACTCTGCTAAGTAATCCATTCCAAGCCAGTGACATTTCTTCATATTGCCAAAACCCTTGGAACTACTTTCACAAAAAAACTGGGTTTTCAGTCTCTCACATGCACTTAGTCCTCCCATATATGCCTTTCACTTATCTGGATTTCATATCCCATGAAGATAAACCCTCTGTGCCTCCCCAGTTATCCCAAGGGCTAACATCACATTAGCAAAAAAAAAAGACACCACTCTGAAGAACATCCATATCTGTTCCCAATGGATTTGGATGTTCAAGGCCAGGTTAGACGGGACTTTGAGCAACCTCGTCTAGTTGAAGGTGTCCTTGCCCAAGGCAGAGGGGTTGGAATAGATGATCTCCAAAGTCCCTTTCAACCCAAGCCATTCTGTTATTTGAGGTATGTCAAAAGAGTACATTACTTTTATTCCAGAGTAATGAAGTTATGGCACTTTCTTGCTATGATAAAGATTCAGGATGGCTGAACTTTCAAAGCTCTTGTTTTCTACTAGAATTAATAATACTTGTAATCATAACCTAAATTAAGCCTGAACATTTCAATGGCAAAATTGTTGGTTAACCTTTAAAAAGCATAGACATGTTAGATACAGCAGAATACAGAATTTTTAATAGTTTTCATAATAAATACTTAATATTTTATGGAAAGTTATAACATGTCTAATATTAAGCCTAGTGCTGTCTTCATATGTTAGTAACCACTCAGAAGTCTTACAGTATCATTGAAGCCCCATTAAGAACTTTGCAATGAAAATGCAGTACTTCCTAAACTCTGACAAAGCATCTGAAAATCGAGGTCACTTCCTGAAGCAGTTTATCCACAGCTTCAAAAATAGGCTTCAAGATACTCTGGAATTTAGCTAGTGTTTCCTATTAGAGGCAATCAAATAACAGCAACATCCAAAACCTGTTCTTTATCTTACCTTCGCTTTTGTTGCAACACAAATATTTTTTTTTTAATTTAGGCCCCAATAAGCTTTCTATAGATATCCCTCAGATAAAATTGCATGAAGCGCAGCTGTCTGTGTTGTGTCTTCTGAGAAATAATGTAATGGAGAAAATGGCTATTGGTTTTGTGCTGACAAATTATTGATCATGCCTATCTTTCTGAATCACTTGGCACTACGGATTTTTGCTGAGAATATAAAAGGAATAGCCTCAAGCCTTCTGTGCCCTGTAAATACTGACAATATTCTCACATTCATATTTATGTTCATACTAGTGATGACCACAAGGAGAAAACAAAGTCTTAAAAAGACACTTTTGAAGCAGATGTTTTAAACACAGGAAATTAGAAAAATAAATGCTTGTAAATATGGAAGTGTGTAGCTAGTCCTTCAAAAATACAGAATGAGTTCCCAGAATGCCCATAGTATTTTTAAATAGATGACTTAAAATTTAGGACAAGTGAAAAGGAAAGCAGTAGTACTAATATATCTCTTTATTTTGTTGGAAAGGCTTTAATTTTCAAAATCTATTTATCGATAGAAATAGTTTGCAGCTGTGTCAGCACTAAAGAATTAAATAGGCTGCCTCTTAATCACCCTTTCCTAAGGCTCTGATCAGGAAAAAACAGAGAACCAATTCTAATTTATGTTCTTGTCCCACTGCAAACCCTGGACTACTTAACAGCACAGAAAGTCCCTGTCTGCACCACAGGTTCTGCCACACCTGAGGTTCTCAAGATAGAAACACTGATATTCTGACTACAATCTGTGCGGGTTTATGAGGGGGAACTTCCTTCATGTTCTCCTCCATCTTCTCACTCAAACAATGTCTTCAAATTTAGCTGATTCATGCTATAGAACAATACCACGTCATCGAACTGTTGTACTGCATAAATTATGAACTTGAGCCTTCCTATTATGAAGCCACATTTGCAGTTGTTTATAACCTTGTCCAATGTTGACTGTTTATGCTGAAAATTTCAGTGATAGGAACTTTTCTTAAAACTATTCCAGTTATTGCTCACAGTAACATTCAAGAAGAAAGTGTTGCCAGTTTCTCCTAGCAGTAAAGCAATATCTGAGGCTTAGCTGAGGAGAGACAGCTGTGGAATTCAGGTAGAAGGAAGACAATGTAAGTAAATTTTTTGTTGCTACCCTATTGGTTGTTTGCTAAAGAATTATCAAGGCTTGTTTACTTCCAGAGAAAGAAACAATGATTTCACATGTGGGAGAC
>VWZD01009318.1:325118-359712 GCA_013396695.1 Sakesphorus luctuosus | reverse complement strand
AATTGATCAAAAATGCTATTGTAGAAGTATTTTATTTAACTGATAAATATCTTTATCAGTGTGATCATGTGCATGGTTAAGTTTGGTTCACACCAACCAGGAACTCCAGAAAAAATGATATATTTTTAAAAATTGTGGGACTCCTTAATACTCTTTTAGTGCTAATGATCTTAAGAGAGAATAATTTTTCAGCTACAATTTCTTCACACACTGGCACTGCCAGTAGTTCTACTACCTGGCCTGTGTGTTGTTACACTTTCTTCACAGCTCTGTAGTGGTTCCAGATGAAGTCAAACAATTGTGATTTCTTCAGTAAATTATATCCTAGGCAATGAACAGCAATCTCTATTCTCATTTATGGGACATTCCTAAGACAACAACATTGTAGTGCTCTATATGCTAATGTTGAATTCAACAGTTAGTCTGTAAACAATGGAGATGTGGGCTAAATGGAGAGACGTGCCAAATTTGCAAAGGTAAGAATTGCTGGAAACTAACAGGAGTAAATATAAATGCCTTGATATGTGAACACCTACAACAACAATTATCCACTCCCTCCCAAGTTTAGCAGGTTGAGTTCCCACACTATAATGCTCTTAGTTTTGGGAGAAAGCCAGGTATCAAATTCTGTTCTAGGGAGGAAAGAAAGAGACCAAACCACTTCATGTCTGAGATATTGCATTAAAAATGGTCCAGTGTCATTTTATGTAAAAATATACAGCCAAATGCTACACAATACAAATCTGATCTCATCTTCCTTTTCTTTTAAAGGCAAAGCATACAACTGCAACTTTCTACATAGACATGCAAGGCTTTGGAATGAGCAGTTTTAAGAGTAAAATCATGGCTACATTGAAGAAAATACGAATTTTATTTCTAAAAATGACTTGAAGAAAGTATAGATAATCATTATACTAGAAAATTTTAGAAATAATATATATGCTAGGAAAATAACTTTTTAAAAATACAGTTATTTACCATTCAGTTATTTTAACACATCTAAATGCCTCGAATAATGCACCCAAAATACGAATGACTATAAAATGACAAAAATATAAAATATAAAATGACATCATGACAAAACCAGTTCATCTCCCATACACTGTAAAATTAAGAAATCAAAGGAGAAAATGGATCAATAAACTATTGCAGCATTCCATTGTAATCTCTTATAAATATGAACACCAATTTCCTTTATTTCTAAATGAAAACAGATTCTTTCTAAGCCTCCAAATTATATGAAAATTCTTTTCAAATTTCTTTTTGGTAGTTATGAATTACCCAAGAAAATCTGTGATTAGAAAACAAGCCTTTTTTACACAGGAGGCTTTCTGGCACCATGGTGACAACGATAACACAAAACCTCAAAATAAGGAGATCATTGTTAATTTTCTCCCTCAGTTTCCTATTTGTGTTCCTCGTGGAAATTTTATGTCATTAAATTCAGAGCAAGGCATAAAAGGCATAAGAACACTAGTGGGAATTTTTATTGCATATTCATTAAAATTATTTTTACCCAAATAATTTTTTGCCTAAATTTTCAGTCTCTTACACACATGTTTTCCAAGAGATCCGAACTCAAGCCTCAGCTGTTACACACAGAGCCTGAGGCTTCTGCTGTGAACTCACAGCGCTTATGTACAAATACTTGTCAGGAGTCCATCCAGAAAAATGTCTGTCCATCCAAATAACTGTGATAAGCAATATTAGCCTTTGAATCAGGACTCTGTTTTCTGTTAAGTATATTTTTCTGTGCTATGAATATGAACTCTAGATCTTTGGAAAAAAACGTCCATTTTACTTGGACCTCACAAGGAGACCAAGACCAAAGAAGAGGACATTTGATCTTACACATACTTTTCCCAAACTTCCCATTGCCTTCTGCTTCAGGAAGTGCTCACATTCAAATTAGTAGGACTTCACACATGCTTAAAGACAGGCATGTGCACAATGGCTTTCTGAGCTTGAGGCCATTCTTTAAATTTTTATTAAATAAGAGAAGCTTGTAATCTGATGTTAAATAGTGGGCCCTACCTCGAGAATTACTCAGCTTTTACTCACTCATTGACTGTTTGACAACCTCAGGGTTTGGCAAGCCTGATTTTTGCAAAAAGACTTCCTGTACAGTATGTCAAAGCTCGTATGTCCACTAGTTCTGCTAAGATGATGGCCCTGAAGGCAAGGGCAGTATATAATCAGTTGCAGATTAGAGCCAGATTCACTTATATGGCACACAAAAGCTGTTTCTAATATAAAGGCTGGGAAAAATGCATACAATATGACAGAATTAAATAAAGTTCTTCCTCAACAACTCCTTTTCTTTTCTTCTCTTTTCTTTTTTCTTTTTTCTCTTTTTTCTTTTCTTTTCTTTTTTCTTTTTTCTCTTTTCTTTTCTTTTCTTTTCTTTTCTTTTCTTTTCTTTTCTTTTCTTTTCTTTTCTTTTCTTTTCTTTTCTTTTCTTTTCTTTTCTTTTTTTTCTTTTTCTCCTTTCACTGCTTAATGAAATGTTTTGGTTTTGGTTTTTTTTTTTTTTTAAATGCTGTTAGGAAAATGTTTTCAATGAGCAACTTGCTACTTACTATTTTTATGAACTGAAGACATGCTTCATTAAAGTTAATGTCCAAGAATAACTAATGTTCATTAGTTATACTTTACAGATAACAAAATATAAGTCTACCAAGATATGAAATATACAATTATTTGTGTAAATATTTTATAAGATAGTTTGTGCTCCCATCCACCTTTTTTTCTCTTTGCTGCTATTAGTTTCAAAATCAATTTAAAGTGCTTTCTTCATCTGAATAAATTGCATCATAACTGTCTTTTGAATAATGGATAACTTCCTACTGAAACTAAAAATATGTGTTTAAATCATGTAATGAAAAAAAAACATTTTAAGTGAGTGGGGGCTGTCCTGCAAATTACTGGAACAAATTTCTTAACCTGATGCATTGTTTACAATTCTTTGGTCAATACACTGTCAGAACCATGCAGACATCTCAGCCCTTCTCAGCCCCTACTTCATGGAGTCTTTCTACAACAGTGGGGACACCTGCTCTGCTCAGGTAGGCTCTGTTTTGAATTCATTCTTCAGCTTATAAGCAAGACTGTACTTCACAACACTACTTAAACCCATGTGCATTGTATGTCTGTCTCGTTCAATGAAACAAACAAATAACGAAGGTACATAACAACACACCTCACTTGAATGCAGTCATTCCAAAACTTTAGACTAAGTGTCTAGGCTATGGGAAAAGAAAGTAGAAGAAAAAGGATATGAATACTGCATCTGTTCAGGTTAAATCTCTGGGTTCTGAAAGCAGTGTTTCCTCTTGCTCATGTGGAAGAAACTGCAGCACTTGTTAGGAGAACAGAGAGATCCCACAGCATGTAAGTTGAACTTATAAAAGAAATCTCAAACTCTTGTGCTAAAAAACCCTCTCAAGTGAACAAAAAAAGACCTCCCTAAATATCATACATGACTAGGTCCAACACCTTGGACATCCCCTTTTCTTCCCCTTTCTCCCTCCTCCCCATGGGGATCCAGTGCCTAGGACTTCTCCCCTCTGCAGCTGATCTGGCAAGTATGTATAACCAATGTAGTAGGATACCAGAGCACCACAAACAGGTAGGTGCCATCTCTGAAAATTTGAACAGACCTTGTGAGGCTTATTTCCCTATGAGTGAATTGCAATCAGATCTCAGTTTCATAATCCATATAACAGCTTACATAACAGCCATGCCATGCAGTCCGAGGTAGTGGACTGAGGTCTTACAGTGAGGGGACATGTAACATGTTATCTTATCAAGAGATTAGCACAGAGATTTCTCCCCCTGCCCCCACCCTTTATTTGCAGTAAAGCTTCAAACTAGCAAAACCTTTCCACTGTTATAACCTGTACCCCTATCTTTCCTTTTCTCTCCCCCTCCTTGGACATGCAATGACATCAGGAGATAGCTTAGTTTAAACATGCCAGGGAGATACAAACATTCCTGAAAATATATTCATTCCTTCCTGCTCAACAGATTAATAGCATTTGATTTGACATGACTATAAGTTTACACACTTCAAAGAATTTTTAAAGTGATGCCTTCTAAAAAAGGAAGGAATAAAAAAATGTGCTTGTACATTCTGCATGACTAAGTGATGCATTGGGTTTTTTTGGTATTCGCAATCTGTTTCCATGCCTTGGTGCTAACAGTTGTGAACAAAAATCTACTCCAGTATTGTATCCTTAACAGGGAACAGTCTGGCCTCCACCTAACCCTGAAGATAATTATGCTAAAACAACAGTGATGAGCATTCAGCTAACTAGCTATAACAAGGAAAGGTTGCTGCTGCCATTCATCAAAAAAGCCATTTGGATAATGAGGAGAGATGGCCACTGACATATTTCAGCAGGGGAGGCCATCCTGGTGGGAGCTTCTTTCAAAATGCCAAGTTCTATCCATTTAAAAAGCAAACATCTCTTTGGTTTTCTGGTGATCTAGGGAGCAGAGACATAAGTCATATAGTACTGTCCAAGTTGGCAAAAAGTGCTGGAAGAGATACCTACAGAGGAAAAAATGCCATAGTGTACATATCACTGTAACCTTCAGTCTCTGGAAAGGACTAATCCTAATTATGAGCAACATGACTGCTGTCAGTTAGGAAGAGCAAATCCCTTGCTTTCTGTAAGAAGCTACTAATCTGATTATTGATTTACAATTATGATGATTAGTTAAAGAATGTGCATCTCAAGGAATCTGAACATTCCAACTGGATAGACAATAAAAGAGATGTTTAGAAGTGTTTTGTTTTCATAACTAAAAAAGAGATAAATAATACAGTTTCAAAACATATTTAGACTAGGACATATGTTGTGCCAGAATAAAAAAGAATAAATATTACCCATTATGTCTGGTTTTGTAGGTAGTGTCTAATACGACAACCACTTCATCACAACAGATGTACAGATGATTTTCTAAAATAACACCAATAAAGAAGGTAAAATGGCAATGGACCTTTGAAGTAAAAATCAGTACAAATGTGTTGTACTGGCTTGTGTTTTCTATCTGAAAGCAATATGTCCCATTTAAAATTGGTATTTGTTGTGATGGTGAGGAAATGTATTTTAATTTACAGGTAAAAATAAGTTTAAAAAAGTGTCTTTTCATAAAAAAAAAACCCAAAGGAAATATATGTACTATTTTTCAGTGACTTGCTTAAATAGAGGTGTTTTTCAGAATAACTAGCAAGAACCACATTCAAAATTTCTCCAAGGACATCCAGTGTCAGCTGCTGAAGACAATGGAAATCACAAGCAGCACAGCTTCTCAGCTCCTCTGCTGCTAGGATGTCAGGAGCTTCTCTCTGCTAATTTGTCACACAGGTTGAAATATACTGACTTTCTTAAAAGGCTTACTAACAAATCCAAGACTATAAGGCAAAGAAGATATTAAGATAATAGGTGGAAAAGAAAAACACCTGTAGCTGTGGGAAATTCAGTGGTACATTCATAAAAGCAAACATGAGACCAGTGAAACTGATCTCCATAGGTTTCTTCTGCAGTCCATAGAAGCTCCTTCATGAATTTATGCAGAGCAGGACCTTGGGAACTGTTTCTGCAAGGACCTAGCTGACTCCACAAACTGTATGAGACCTACAGAAACTAGCTTCAGTAGGCTAAAATTCATCTCCTGTCATACTCTATACAATGGGCCCACTCACAAGTGACTGCTTTAAGGAGGCATCTATTCTTTTCCATATCCAAAAGGTCAATTTCAGAGGAGCATTTTGGGATGCTAGAACTTATAGATGAAAATTAGAAAACCTACTGAGTGCAAAAAATCTTTTTGTAATGTGCTGGACCCTGGTGTCGAAAAGGGTTTGTATTCCTCATCTAGAATTCAAATAAGGTCATATTTTTCCAGTACTGGTTGATAAATTAAGGTATAGAATCATAGAATATCCTGATTTGGAAGGGACCTGAAAGGATCACCAATTTCAACTCCTGGACCTGCACAGGGTCATCCCAAGAATCACCTCTTCTGAGGTTTCAATAATTACACTGTCAAGAAATAGTGTGTGACATGTAAATTTAAGGGACAGTTAATAATTCTAAAATCTAAGATACTTATCGTAACTGTAACTATATTTCAGTTACATTAATTGGACTCTAGCACAGAACTGTGTGTTTCTACTGAACTTTGTCTACTTATGCTGAAGTCATTGCAAGAGTCTGGTAATGTACTTGTTTCTTTGAGGTTTTTGAAGGCAGGAGAAAACACCACAGCTTGCTGAGTACCATTAGACAGCAGATAAATAGTGTTATACCTTGGGTAAAAACTGTTGCAAACTCACAGAATTCTTTTGGCAAAACGTGGGGTTTGCTGCATGCATTTTTAAGTTCAGAGAATCAGAGACTACTCTGAAAGGACCCACAAAGATCATCATGTATGGCCAGACTTCATGAACAAAGATTTGGGCAGGGCTCTCCCCACGTGGGTGTGCCCTTCCAGCCTGCGCAGTGGATTTTTTAGGTGAGGCTCAGCGTGCGCAGAACTGGCCCCACTGTTTAAGTCCTGAGGTCCATCTGCCATGGCCAAGTGAGCTTGGACAGTGACAGTGAAGTCCTCGGGACTGTCACAGCACCCGGTACTAACCAGGGCTGATCCTGCTGAGCATCCGAGATCTGATGGGATGGGATGGCAGAGAGATATTGAACTGGCAGGGTATGGTCCCGACTGAGACTCGAACCCAGGATCTTGGGATTCAGAGTCCAGAGTGCTCTCCTTTACACCACGGGACTGCCCCTACAAGGATCATCAAATACAACCGTTAAGTCAATGGCCCGCAGAGGCCCATTGCTTGGTGTTACCAACACCATGCTCTAACCAGCTGAGCTAATCTGATGAACTCTGTGAAAGAAAGACAAGCTGTTAAAAGTGTTTATATTGTGTACTCCTAGTACTGGTGTATGATTTCTTATTACTATGTGAAAAATGAAGAAATAGAATAGGAAAGATTGTTTGCCTTTCCTTGTGCTGTAAATGATCATGACTGATCTCATACTAGAACTGGAATCAAAGGAGCTTAGTAAAAGGCCCCATATCTAATTCTTTCCCACGTTGAAAAGACCTTGATCTCTGAAATGCTTTCATTCTCTCCTTAGGGCGTGAATACTTGCTATTATAAAATTTACATATCTGTATTTATTTAGGAGAGGCAAATTAAGGCAAAAGTTCTCAACAACAGATTTCCACAGTGAAGATAATAGTTTCATATTTTTAGCCATGCTGAACTATATGAAAATCAAACTTACTGTATGTATGTGTAAATAGTAACAGAAATACATCTTGGCTCAACAAGCAGTGATGCAGTGTAGTTTTTTTTTAATAAAGCTGTCTCTAGTATTTTGAGCCAGTAACAATAATTTTTTAAGTGTGTCCTTTTGGACTGTATAACATTTAAATACAAAACTAACAAAATCCTTACATTTCTCTTTGCAGTAATGATAAAAGAACAGGGTGGTGTCATGTTGGCAGCACTGCTGAATTGCACCAATCTCTGTCATTTTTGGCAAATAATGACTCGACTTGGCCCCTCTAAAGACGTCATGTGAGGTTAGAGATACGCCGTTAGTGTAGAGCTAAAAAGTACTGCTGTGGTGTTTACAGAAAACCCTCTCTCAGATTATTCTATTTGAAGTCAATTAGAAGAATCCTCTGATCTCACTGGCATGGGTTCTCACAGCAAACACTAGACAGTTGTTATCACTAACCCTGAAAAATGCAGCAATCCTGGGAGAATGCAAAGATTGGTTTTAAGAGCTATTCACTATCTCTGTTGATGCTCGTTGGATATGTGTGTCTTGCAAAGTCAGATCAAAATGTTTGCCTCTAACCATTATGCAGACAAAGTTTGTCAAGTACCTGTCAGTTTTCACAGTACAGTTCACGTATCTGCTGGGCATTGTGGTTCCACACAGTGTTATTCATTTTCAGTGTACTTTCTGTAACATTAACAGTGTCCAACACACCACTCTTTTGAAGAAAACAGTGACTCAGACACAGAAAGAGAATGTAGATCAGTATGATATTTTTCAATTATTTTTAATCTTGCTTTTTCTGTTTGCTTTCATTTCTCCCAAAGCCTCATTTATGAATTGTTTCCTGTCCACTTTGGTGATATTAAAAAAGCACCTATCTGTAAAGCTTTCACTTATACTAGTCTCCCACATCAAAATCAGGTTGCACACCCATATCTGCATCTGTCTTACCTATATAAACACAGTAAAATATAATCCACAAAGTCACCACATCTGACACATGCTTGATAGACAGAAAAGGGTAATATTAAGATCTTCCATATTAGAGTGCAAGGGAAATGTATGTGCAAGGGAAATCTGAAAATACTCTGAAGCAGAGGTCTTGTCCTTTGTTTTGCCTTTCCTATGTATTGTTACATGAGTTTTCTCAGCCATGCTGCTCCTGTTCAAAGCATTTCTCATCAAACGCTAAAGTCCATCTCACCCACTCAAGAGAATGTCTCTAGCTACAAGGCTTCAACAGAAGATACACACTTGCTGTCACCTGTAATTTTTGAAAATGTGTTTTAACATGACATCAGGTTTGTATTAATTTTCTCTTTTTTTTTGGCAATCTTAGAAGTTACAGCATATTCCTTGTATATTCACTATGACTTCCTTGTACGTTCTCTGATTTTTTAAGGATGTTAAATTTCTGATATTAAAATTTCTTTCCTTAATTACTGTGTTTTGAGAGCTTAAATAGTGTATCATCATGTACAGTTCTTTCATACACCACCAGATATCTCTGAGGAATAACATTGAGACATCAGCCTGATATTTAAACGGAAACCCAGAAGCAATAAAGTTAGTAACAAATCCTATTAGCTATAATACAGTGTACTTTTGCAAACAAAAGTAAGCCAACAAACCTGTGTAATTCAATATGTGTCTCAACTACACATGCACACACATGTGCAGACACCTAGCATACAATTTACTACTTCAGAGAAAGCATTTGTAAAGAAGAGTTTTACTTACTGTGATGTCAAAGTCTCAACATCCAGTGTGATTGCTGGTAGATTCTTTCCAAAATTATCTCTCTGCCCTGGTTTCCACTATCACTGGTGAGTTCGGGGAATTTAGACCAGTAGTATAATTTGTATCATGAAACAAGGATGGACATTTTGAACCTGATCTAACACGACACACAAATTTGTGAACCATTCCTCATTTTTTTGTCCCTGCCCATGCTAGTGGGGTTGAACTAGATGACCTTTAAGGTCACTTACAATACAGGCCATTCTATGATTATGTTCCATAATTTTCTTATTCAGAAAATATGAAAAAATTCTCACTGGTAACAAGGAAGATCTTTTCACTTGTAGACTGTATGGTCTACTTTGTAAAGTATCGTATTCAGACAGACGTCTGTTCATCTGGCTCTGGAAAGCTGAATAACCAATGAGATATTTACAAGGACTTACTTAGTTGGAGCATTAATTCACAAGGGAAGCAATCTTTTTATCTTGCAGTGGATTATTTTAACTGTTGACTAAAAATTTAAAACTGATGTTTTTCAGACTAATGTTTAACAGTTGACTAAAAATTTAAAACTGATGTTTTTAAGACTAATGATAGGTTTGCTTTCCCATGTATTTATGCTTGCGATTGCTTTTAAACTTACTATGTAATTAACTTAAAATAGTAATGAATAAAAAGAAAATATTTAATTTATATTTCTATTCATCATCATAAATGAAGTAGATCTATGGGTAAAACATATGAAACATATCTTCAGTAGTTTATAGAAACAAAATTGGATAAAACTTATCCTTCTATCCAGAGCACATAACTTTCTTGATAAATAAAAATATGTTAAACTTTACAAGACAATCCTGTGGATTTGTAAGGCAATGTGCTCAATGTTCCTGTCCAGACTATGTATAAGAGGTAAATACTGTATGTCCTGAACTAGAATAGAAAATACTCCACTTATCCACATTTACATATTTATATCTCTTCTTCTATTCTTGATGACAAAAGAATATGTATTTTGATTGCTATTCTACAGAAAAGAGTTTCATCAAGTGTTACTCTTTTTGCAGATATTTGGTATATTTGGGAATATAATTGAGGATTTAAGAAAAATTCCTGGTGAATAAAAATATGAGTTAAAGTATTGTTTTTAAAAAACTGAAATCCTGACTGAATAAAACAAATTTAGTCAGACCACTGATGTCTTCCTGAGTCTGCAAGCAGGCTAAAATTAAAGTTATGGGAAACTTTACTCAGAGAATTAACTTTGGAGCTTAGTTATGGTGATTTAAATGCCTCTACTGTTAATTACTTCATTAATTGTTCTAGCATAAGGAAAAAGAGGGAGAAAAAATGTGCTTATTCTACAATTCTTAACGATTTGTAATTGTTTACTTGCTGAGTAGCTAAAAAGCTTCTTTTCCAATGGCTAATTTCGAAGCTTTTATCAAGTCATAATGACATAGTTAACACAGAGTTTTGCAGCTGCAGTGATGCTCCCAGGTGTGCATAGAGCTTATGAATCCAGCTACGAAGCTAGAAAAAACACATCAGACCCTTGTGCTGGTTTTGAAAGGCTTTCCCTTTCACTAACTGTACTAGGACTTGCATCAGCCTTGATGTGCATATCTATTTGGAGACAGTCTACAGTCCAGCATTCTGTAGACTGAACATACCATCAGAAAGTGTGTTTGCCTTTTCAGTGGAAATCACATAAAATAACTCAAAGACACTTCTCTGATTTGATCTTTTTGGCTGATGCTTTTTCCCCCTCTTTTTATTCAATTTAGTAAAAACTTCACCACAGAAGCCAAGGCAACATTTGAAGGGAGGAACACACAGGGTTCCTCCCACTGAAATGTCCCCACACACACCCCACTGAAATGTCTGCCCACCCTTATTTGTGCTGATTTGTATCCAACAGGGCACATAACCAAGTTAACCAGTTGATTCCTCTGGTGAGACTGTTTGGCTGAATAGCATGGAAAAAAAATCATCAGAGACAAGTGAACCATAGGAGACAGTAATAAGAAATTATACATAAACAAAAAAATTAGATATGTGTTAAAGAGAACATAAAAAAGCCAAATTCAAAAGTAACTCATAGAATGTTTTCTAATTGCTTAAATATTTCTCATCTCCTTTAAATTGATGTGGATTCTGTTGAGGAGCTAAAAAAAATCTTAATTTAACTTCACTATAAATAAATGAAACCAAGAAAAGTAATGGGAGTTTGTTCTTTATTTGGTGTAAACCTTTTGAATTCACATCATATTCCTCAGAACAGCGTTCATTATTTATATACAGATAAAGAATTACATGAGGTTCCTATTAATAATGGGGAGAAAGTGACGTTAATCTTCAAACTATTCTTCTAAAGTAGAGAATATTTATTATATATTATTATATCTCCAATGTAATAATTATTAAATTTATTAGAATATAAATGTACTATTAACCTGTTCCAAAACTGACACTAATTTCTAATAATGTGTCTCTGATCTGTCAAGAGATGAGCTGTTTCAGGATACAAATGCAAGCATTTCTTTGCCAGTCCTACCTGCAAAACTCCATGTTAGTGGTATTCATGGGACAAAGTTACCAGACTAAGCTGTGGTGAAGATGATAGTGCTGCTGCTGGCAAACTGTCTTCAATTTAGTAGAACAGAGTGTAGTATGTAGGAGATCAGTTCCCATTCATTCTCTTGCCAAAGGGGTTTTAAATTCCCATCCTATATGAACAATATGAGACCTAATGTTTTGCCTTAGTGAAGCCACTTCAGTGACATTTGAAAACCAAGGTACTGTATATACACAAGGATAGTAATAACAGCTTAATACTACCTTATATGTGTCTTCATACTCAGTAGTTCAAAAAATACTTTTCAAACATGTTGCTTTTATATTGGTGGATTAAGGACTACAGGTATGACCAGGACACTTTTCTAGCCAGTATCAGGATCAAAAGTACTATCCCACTTCTTGTTCTGATCTGCTACAAAAAGACCCTGTGAGAAACTGTTCCCTCTGGGCTGTGCTATGCAAACCCCAGCCATGCCTTTATTGCCTGCACGTGAGGACCACCCTGTCAGTAGGCTGTAGGGAGACTTCCCTCAGTGCCTTGTGAACACCTCTCCTGTTCAGCTTGCGCAAGGCCTCAGTGGTGCTCTGTTGGTGACTTGGCTCTGCCCTACGCTTTTTGGACTTGTGATTTCTGAAGGAAATTTCTGAGGGTCTGGAAAGGAAAACTTTCAATAGAGCATCCAAGGGCCTGAACAAGTAACATTTGTCCTACTGTTTCCCATACAATATTAGGAAGTGTGCTAACTACAGTAAAATAGGTATTTTTAGCATGTCTGCACTCATCCCTTTAATTTTGTCCTATGTAAATTTTAGAAAGTCATCATGTACAATACAGTCAGGTGGGTTTTAATATCTAAATAATGGCCATAATTGGTTCATTATTATAAAGGCAGATCCACAGCATTACTGGTTGTTCATACATCCATTAAGCTTCTAAACAGGATCTGCTCTGACAAATACATCTCCCAGGTGTGACAGTCTGCATGTTTACACTCTCCCAAGTATCTCTGCAGAACCATTACTGAGTCAATACATTGAGAAACAGGAAAAGATTTTTAAATGGTTCCTATCTACGCAAAAGTCTAATACATCTTAAAGCACCACATGAAACAGCAACCGGTAAACAAAAGATCTCTTCACAGTCTGGTGTTTGCATAGCAGGTCACTGCATTTTAGTAGAATTCTCACAGGTGTGACGTGCATGCACTCAGTGAAAGAAGTTCCCATAAGAGATTATCACAGGAAAAAACTCATTCATGTATGCAATTGTTTGTTATCAATAGAAAACATGTACTCTAATTTATTTTGACTTGTTGGATTTGATTCACTGCTTTTGTATGTTTGCTTTAAACTGGATAATCAAATCTGGCTGTGTATAAGCTGAACTTTCTGCCTTCATAAAAGTATGTGTTGACCATTCATTGGCACCTTTCCAAAGGGAAGTACACAGCCCTTCTCACTAATGTGACCCTTCCACCTTACTTTTCCTTTCTCAGAACAACAGACCAAAAGTTTCTTCAGAAGGCTTAGCAAGCAATGCACTTTTCTTTAGTCAGACTAGAGAAAACAATAAGGCATTTGTCAGCATTTTTTCTTTTTCACCTAAAGAAATAGTCTTACATAGTCTATGTAATCATGTTCAGTGTGTTTCCCCCCATCTAGAAGGAAGATCAAGTTAGTGATAGAGCTGGAAGGGTAAAGGTCTGAAGGGCAATTAATTTCTTACAGCTATGAAGATAAATGGGTAGAGAAGACTAAACATATAAGAACTTCTCATAAATAGCCATGCTTGGGGGAAAGGCTGAAGTTCAAGGACAGTATTATATACAGCACAATCTTCATATATGTCCTTACTAAGGTGTCAATTCCAGCTTTCAAAGTTGGTAGTCAGCAAGCCAAGACTTTTGTAGGAAACCATGTTTCATTGCTGCCAGTTCTCACAGAATCACCAGAAGCTACTGTTTTGGCAACAGTTGTAGAAGTATGGCCTTATCTGTAGATTGGAAAACTGGTGCCTGGGAGGATGCTCAACATATTATTTGCACTAATGAAACAAACTTCTCCTTTTGGCATCCTGATGCAGAGAAAAGGGTGCAGAGGACACAGACTGGTCTCTACAAATACTGTGACTAATGTAAAATATGGTCTCTTAAAGAACTTTAAGCTATTTATCTTCTAAAATCTTTTCAAGAGGCATTGAAGAAGAATCCTCCTGCCTGCATTCTTTCTGGGACTCTATCTAAAGCGCAACAAGCCTGAGCATAGTCTCTATAAAGGCAAGCTTAGTCATTAGGATGGAGTCAGCAGCAAAACCCTCTAAGAGAGTTCTGTAATCACATTACAGGATCTGTACAGCAGTGGCTAAACCTGCTGCATGGGAGGCAGAGACTTCCTACCTGCCTCTGTGGTCACATTTTTCTTGGCTTTATCCTGTCAGAGTGTTAAGTGCACGGACAAAACAAATCACCAGCTGTGGGCCAGGTGTCATTCACGTAGCCTTTGATGTCAAAATGTCACAGGGCACAGCACATGCCACAGAAGAATTAAACATACAGGAGCAGCACTGATGAGTTAACTGGAAACATGCGGAGACATCATCGTGCTGGCTGTGCTACGAATTCACATTCACTTTAGCAAGCCACTTTGTCACAGGTTTCCCCCTCTGTAAAACAGGAATACTGGTAAAGGCTCCTATATACCTCACAGAACTGTTAGAATTAATTCATTTCCGATACCACAGTGCACTGAAGTTTTAACATTACAAAAGAGCTGGGTATAATTTTAAATGCATTTTTTTGTGTTCTAAGATACATACGTACATATACATGGTACTATTTGTGAGTATGTACGTCCACTTAATAATAAACTAGTTCTGGTAAACATGTTCTAGTATACCCAGGACAATACAACTGTGTTCAGAAGCCCGATGGAGGGAGCAGCTGCACAAATTCTGTCAGAAGATGCTACTGTATTCCAAAACATTATCACTTTCACCCACCAAATCTGGGAACACATATGAAATGTAGAATTTTATTATTTTCTGTTACTACATTTTCACTGAAACAAGACTATTTTGATTTCCATTCCTGCCATAAATGTATATGCTACAAATAAAAGGTTTGTTATTATGCTTTATCATTCTTGATTATCTGCTGCAACTAGCCTGAAGGATTTTGTTGCTACTGTTTAATTATTTCTTAACTTGTTTGATTAATTTAAGAAGGCTTTGGCTTTTTTTTTCTGTCAGACAGTGCTCATTATGAAAGTAGGCAGATGGAGTGGTGAGAATGAATGACTTATAAAAGACTTTTTATCAATAGTTATTTTGATTCTTAAGATTCCAATAAGTTTTCTGTTGTTTTCATTTTATATATGAAGTAACTGAAATATTTTTGAAGACTAAACGTAAATCCAAGATATCCAAAAGTAATTTCTTTTGTATGATAAAGGGAATTACTGTTGGGGTTTTTTTCCTTGAAGAATTTTTGAGGGAACACATATATATGGATGTAGATGATTAGTATTGGCACTACTTTGTATTTGAGCTATCTTGGTCTTCTCTATCCTGTTCCAAAAGACAGCTCTCCCATGTGTGCTACTCTGCAAGGGCTCCCTGTGGCTGCCTATGCCATCACTTACAAAATGGGAACACCCATTTTTCAGTTTCATGCTTTTCATTAGAACGCGTGGTCTTGTCATGTGGCAATGGGTTTTGGCTCCTGCATGCACAGCTGTTTTTACTACTCAGAGTATTTTAATGCTTACTCCACCCATTTGTTTAATGAGACCTGTAATGAGCTTCAATTCCAATAGGTCATTAACACCTCTCCCACAGAAATATGAAGCCAAAATTGGGCAGGTTTGTTATGCCTGTTGCGGCATGCAGTGGAGATACTTTCTGTAGGTTTTAAAATGTCTTTATTATAATTCATGTCGGTAATAACTGTGAGCCATCTCCTTGCTAGAGCAGCAACAAAAATTAATAGCTCCCCTTGTCTTTTTTCTATATGATTATACTTTGAAGTGTGTATCATTGTCCTAACCTTTGAATTTCATTTCACAAGTATATCAACCAAATAAAAACACAAGCATGAATGATTCTCAATATTTTGCTCCTCACAAGAGAAAAACACCAAAGATTAATAAATGTTTAGGAACTACATCTGGCTTATAAAGTTCCCACTTAGTTACTGGTGGAATAAAAGGTGCGATAAGCATGTATTTGTACAATCATGCTCCAATATATTTTATCCTTTTTTGTGAAAAAATACTGGGCTTGATGGGACCATTCTCTTGTTCTTAAAGGACAGGAAATAGTTGTTATTTAACACTTGCATTCCGCCTGCTAAATGCAGCTTGCTACAGCATGTAGCATAAGGGAGCTGGTGTTTCTGAAGAAAAGAGCTGATATGTGAATGACACACCTTCATTCATTTTTGGTGTTTTCTATTTTTTCCTTTCTGTGAATGACGATGAGGCTATTAGTCGATACCTGCTTATGCCTGAAATGAAGGAGGAGGAACATGACAGATACAAGAGAGCAGGATGTGGAGGAGAAGATACATATCTCATAAAGTGATTGTGCAGTAAACTGGGAAATGACTGTTTCTTTGCACTGCAAAAGCTTTATTGTATTTTCATTAACTTCAGTATGCCTAAGCATTTTACTATAAATTGTTGCTGTTGCATGATGTACAGTCTATGGACAACAGTGAGTATTAGCAAGTGCTTTGAATTTAGCAATGGGCAGAGAAACAGTACTGTATGCTCCAAACCAGCCCCCTCCCCAGGACACCTCTCTTGCTCATATGCTGCACCTCTGTGTTTTACTGACAGATTATACAATATCTGTATACATCTATACTCTGAAAGTGAGTAAGATCTGTAAATGACAGATAAGAATGGGCTCTCTTTCAGTGGATTTTCATCCTTATTTTATAGCTATTCACTTAGGTGACCTGGAACTGGAACTAGCTGAGAGAGGTGGACCCCATCAGAAAAATGAGCTGATTCTCAGCAACTGAATGTCTGCTCTGTTCCTGAAAGAAAAAAAAAAAAAACACAAAAAATCATAGATGGTTAAAAAAGATGGCTAACAGAAGACATTGATGTGCAAGAGTCTTATTATTTTATTGATAAGTGGGGTGCAGAGCAGGAATACAGATCTTCAAGCCAACTGCAGTTTGGTAATTGTCAATATGACAAAATGTAGCATTTTTTTCCTTATTCCAGATGCTCCAGTGAAAAAGACCAAGGGCAGAAACTACATGAAAATGGAACTCCACCTCTCACTTCCAAATGTCTCTTCTCTCTGTCACACCTTAAATGGTCTGCAGGGAATGTACAGAACTGCCTGACATCTCCAGCTAAGCCTGTAACACACCTAGGAGCAAAGTTTCTATTGCTCTCATCCTAATTCCTTTCCCTAAATTTACTTTCTCTAAATTTACTTTTTAAGAGGGCCAAAGAATTCTTCCTGGAAACATAAAGAGAAAAATAGGTCAACACATAGACATACCTTGACAATCTCCCCTTGGCACTTTTGTATAGTTGTTATTGAATTGTCCTTTTAAAAATTGTGCCCTGTATTACTTTTTGCCACAAGTCAGCTTGGAATGAAATGTAGTAACTCAATCAATTTTTCTGAAGATTTGCAACTGTAATTATCTTATTGCACTTCAGGTTCTTTAAAGCCCATAATGTGTGGTGTGTGGGCCATCCACAGGAATATGATGTGCAGGTAAATTGGGTAGAATTCGCTCAAGTTCTGCTACATACATTGTAAAGACCTATGCAGACTTCAAGGTAATCATATAGCTACTTTTCACCAATGAAACATAAAATTTCCTGCCCAGTGGTAGCAGGCAGGCTTTACTATGCTCCTCATATACAGAAGTAAGCAACTAAATTGATAAAAAATATGGATTTGGAAGAATTGTAAGCTTACAGGGCTCAGAACTCATTCACAGTGTTTTTGTCTGCAGATGCTAGCAGAATGGCTTATGATTTTGACTAAGTCTTATATACATTGTCAGAGCAGAACTAAAATCAGTATAATTTTAAAAAGTCATCAGTAGAGTATCCATATCACCTGTAGCTTCTTTGCTTCCTTCTTGTAGACCTAAGACTGTTTAATGGAAAGTTTTTAATTAGAAAAAATAATTATTTATCAGTTTTAGTTTGTTAATGCCAGAAGCAGATAAAAGAAGAAAATTGTGGTTTTATATTAACTGTGTGAGGTTGGATGCAATTTGTTGTTTCATAACTCTAGCTCTTCCCTCAAGTTCCCAGATGGCACTTCAGAAATTAAAACTAAGCCTTGAGTTTTGTACTACCACAAAAAAGGTGTAGGTTATGTGACTCAAAAAGCAGATGTACTTTTTAAATTATACAGATACTTGTTGCAGTGTTTAAAATATCTATTGGCAAGACTATACCAGTTTAACCACACAGAGTGGCAATGGCCCAAAAATACTAATCAACAAAGGCAGAAAATTTTCTTAATTTGGGTGAAGATATCTTAGGTTTACATGGTGTTGCCAAGCTATTTTTATCATTGTAGTCTGGATGTTGGCCAAAAGTTAGGAACAAAATCTAAGCACATATAAACTTCAAAGATCTTTTACATTTGAGCTAAACCCAAACTGTGTTGACATTTCCATGTCTGAGTTCAGAAGCTATCAATTTCATGGCATTTTAAGGTCTTTGCATAAGTTTGTGTCTGTAAATAGCACAAGAAAAAATAAACAAAGCAGAATTTCAGAGTGAAGCATCAGAATTTTGGGGAGCTCTAAAAGTAATCTAAGAGATTTTTTTCTGTTATATTTCAAGAAGGAAAAAAGAAGCAACACAAAATAAAAGTATAACCATTTTAATATGATTAGTAAACAAAAAGGACCTAGTCCTAATTTTGGTGGAAGAATGATGATTTATATGTAGTGAAAATATATCTCTCAGTTTAAAACTTCACCTGGAAATAAAGCAGTGGTTAGCAGAGAAGTGTCTTGGTTCATAATAATGTGATATTCAGGGTAATCTGTTTATTCACAACTGACTAATTCTGTTTGATTCTGGTGACTCTTCCATTATATATGTATGAACTGGTATCAGGCTGAAAATTTGAATATCAGGTTTTCCTGTTTGCTATCATAGCAGTTTAACTTATCTTGAACTGAAAAAGTATAGAATTGGCCACAATGCTAAGTACAAAACTTAAATTTTCATGGTCCTATATGACATGTAAACCCCTGAAAAAAGAGTGGTCAGCCAGTCAGGATCAGTCCTTTGTTTCAAGGTTGAACTGTGGGAGGAAGGTATCTGGGCAATAGGACATTGACAGCTTGCTAGTTAGGGGCTATGCCCTGATAGAACTGTATCCATTTTTTAATAGACAAGACCATTTTGTGGGAGAGAGAAGAAATGCATTACAAGAAAAAAATAATGTTTGTAAATGCCCTGCTAAATTCCTGGTGAACACCAAGGTAATGGCATTTGGACAGAAATATTCTATTTTCTTCTATTAAGTAACTAAATCTGACTGTGACCCAAAAGGTACTCCCATCTTGCTCTGTTAACACATGAGCCTATCCTTCTTCCATATACATGCAGTTTCATAAGTGGGTAAAACGCAACTGTCAAGCATGAAAAAGAAAGGTGCAAAATTTTACTTCAGATGTATGAGTTAGACGGTTTCATGAGATGTTTACGATTACACAGTATGCATAAATTATAGGTTAAGGTTCAGAACTTGTTCAGATGAGTTTTTATCTCCTAACAGCACCTCATTACATGAATAGGTGTTGGAGTCAGTAGGGCTATTTTAGTCTTTCATGGTTTTGTACCATATGAGAATGAAGCTACCAGCATGCTTTACAGTGGTACTTTCATCTTGTGTTCATTGACTATACATATTGTTGACCAGTACAAAGATATCAAAGTTTTGCCCATTTGGAGTATGCTTTTTTAAAATGATGAGACATTTCCAGAAGAAAAAGACAACTCACTTTGAATTAAGATAATAGAATATGACTCTCATTATAGGAATAACCTCTTTCATCCTTCTTGTGATCTCCCCAAGGATACAGTGCTGATGATAGGGGAGGGAATGTACAAAAACTGCACTCGTGTGGGACAAACAAAGCATACAATGTTGAAAGACTACCTCTAACTAGTGCTCCAGTATCTCTATAGAGAAAGCACAGCTCATTCAAAATGGAAATTTAACAGACTTAAATCTCGGTACAGCCACTTGTCTGAGAATGAAGCAGAAGTGTTTACCTTTTTTTTTTCTCTACTCTGAGGAATAATTTATAACAACAATATTCATTCTGTCTAAGCAGTCTCTGGCACCAGAGTATGCGTATCAGCAGTTGTAATACAGTCATTCACTATTGGCACTTCAGTCCAATAAAGTTTATTTCACATGGAGTGCTGACATGGCTGTGTGCAAACAAAGCTCTAGGAACTCAGACAGCTGGAACATCATTAAAGAATATTGACTCTGTCTTCTGTTTTATCTGTTTCCCTTCAATGGAACTTTAGTGTATGTAAGAATGCTAGTTGCCTTTGAAAACATGGAAGTAAAACTGGCAAAATCTATTTTTATATGTTCCTTCATGTATATCCCAAATAACATAAATCAGAGAAAAAGATTAAACCATGAAACAGATATGGGAAAGAATAAAAAGGTTTTATACATTGCCCAGATGGTTGCACCAGAGATCTCATGAAGGCTTTTGTGAGGTTAAAGCTGGCTGTGCAGAGAGGGGCTGATTATTAATAATTTAGCACCTTTGGCAGGATCAATATGACTAATTTGTTATGTCTGTAGAACTAATTCCTATTCCTTTGTGAACTGAATACTTGAAACGTTAAAGTAACAATTCAAAGGGAAAAACATTTATAGGGATTAAGGGGAATTGATTGATTTATTTAAGGTTAAGAGGAATTAATAATCTAAGAATAAAATTAAGAAGTTCTTTTACAGTTATATCATTTGCAACTTGAAGAACTTGCTACTTCACTTTTTTACTGCTAAAAAGGGTTTCTGAAAATAGAACTCACAACTCTTAAACATTTTAGTTATTCGAAAAAACACCATTGCAGTAGCAACACCCCTCTGGTCTGGTTCTGTGACAGCCTGTAGAAAAATTTCCAGGCACTCCTACTGTGAACTTACACAATCTAATAGAGACTAGAGGAATGTGGAAAGCTGAGTTCCAGCTCCTCTAGTGAGGAAGTTTGAAAGAAACTGGTCTTCCTCTCTCTTTATTTCCTGAAATATTCAAGTCATTAAACAAAGTTCATCCCAGAGTTATAGTGTGTGTGTCCTTCATATAGGTTTCCATGCTGGCTCAGACTCAATAGGAAGAGCCTTGAAGAATAAATGTCAAAGATAAAGGTTTGCAAGGGCAGAAAGCAGCCACACCTTCTCATTTAGTGAAAGGTGAAGGACAAAATCGATGGCATGGAAATACCAGACACTGCTACTAGTGGTATTCCTATTCATCTGCTCCAAATACTCCATCTGTTCCATCTACCACCTAGAGCACTCTCCTATGCTTAGCTCAGAATGTTTGGTGTGAATCTTCCCCAAATAACAGTCTGGTGGCAGCCATCACAGTTACTGGGCAGGACTGGTCTCTTGCTCTTTCTCATTGATCTGCATTTTCATGAGCTTTAAATTAGCATTTCATGCCTCCAGGTCATTCCTTGTGGGATAGAACGCCTGTCTTCCTGCTATGGTTGTGGACACGTTGTCTCCTATATAATGATGGGAAAGCACCTCTCTACAGCAAGGATTAAAAAGAAAGACAGAAATAGGATATTTTATGCAGGAGAACAAAACAAACAAACAAACTAAAACAAAAAGAAAAAACCCACACATGGAACAATGGGATCACATTCAAAAGGAAATTTCCAAGAGAAGTCAATGGTGAAATTAACCTTGTGTGATGTTTACAGTTATTAAATACAGAACAGAATATTATATTTGGCTGTAGGAAATACAAAAGCCTTACTACCCAAATGTCAGCTTATAGAGTATCCTATCATACAAAGGAGAAAAAAGCTGAAGAATTCTTGCAAAATCTTTAAAGAACTCTGCTTAAATAGCTATACTATACAATACAGGGGAATTTCCCCTTACAACTTGAAGAAATGCCAGTATGGACTTGCACTACTTGGTGCAAAGAGATGTATTACACTGCCATAATTAAAACATAAGCGTAAGATTTAAGTCATCAGTCACTGCTAAAAGACTGTGAAGTTTTATTAACACCTGAACCCTGAAAGGAAAGTTACACTAAAACAAGTCCCTCTGAACATGTTCAACTAGTTTCTTTTCTTTTTTGTTTTTAATTATTTTTTTTAATATAACATTGTTTCAGGAAGTTAGTTGCTGAGCATTTTTGGTTGTTTGTTTTGATTTAATACTTGCCAGGTTTGTAGAGAAGACTGGATATTTGGACTGCTTTCAAGTACATCACTATCACAAACATATACATATATACATGCCTTTAAAAGCAGTACAGCCTGTTATAGCTCAACATCTGGTTGGTTTGGCTTGTAAAGTGTGCAGAATAACACTCTGTAGATTGTGATAGTTATGTTCTTTTTCATGCAAAAGTAGTAACTAAATAAGTTATTAGAAGAACAGAAATAGACACTGCAAAATAAAGCCATTTTCATTGTATATGAAGCTATTTAATTTCTAACTGCAGTGATAGTGGATTTAATAGATTTCCTAAATAAAAGAAAGCAAATGAGAAGAATTCTTTTTTATGGTGAAAAAAAATCTGTCTGTACACAAAGATAACTATGAGAGTTGTATTATTAATAAGAATAAGCAATATTCATGCATGCATTCATATGTATGCATTTAATTTGCTCCTTTTTATACATGTGTTAGATATACAAGCATTCTGCTTGTCACATACATCTTGAAATAATATAGAATATATAAACAATAACACTGTGCAAGGCAATAGAGAATCTAGACCCTGTATGCACAGTGAATAATAATGATTTTGAATTTAGGTAAATGTGAAGATTCCCTTCAACAGAAGGAATGAAAAGGATGTTGATGGAGAATACTGCCCGATGTATCTGCTAATGAATAAATGACAACTATCAGAACTACTAATTACAACAGAGTTGTGTCTTTTTCAACATTCAACTATTACTGTGTCACTCACTGATGACTTCATGTGTTTTAGGGTTCATATTGCATTGTGTTTTGTTTTAAAATCTTAAATGATTAAATAAAGAGATTGCCAAGGAAAACATGGTACTCTTTTAGTCAGGGTTAAAATTCAGAGCTAATTTTACACAAATGACTTACGCTTCAGGAATGCTCTTACATTTCATAGAGTTAACATCATTCTGAAGTTGCAGCACACTTCCACAATGTTTCTATTTTTACTTCTGTACTCCATGTCAAAGCACTAATATCTAATAACTTCAACCTTCAAAACATTTACCAAGCATTTTTAGGTCTAAAGCACTGAAAAACAAATTAGTACTATGACTGTCAGACCAAATAAAAAGACAAATTCCATGCTGAGTTCTTCTCTTCTTCTCAACAGTAGTCCATTAGCAACTCTTTCCTAATTAGAGGGCCTCATCTGACCTTGTACTTCAAGAACCATACCACAGAGATTTTTAAATTTTTAGAAAGTTTAATTACAGCAAACAAATTTACCAGCAGGAACAAATTGATTATTAACAGAAGCTACTACCGTCCTAAAGTCCTTGTGTTCCAAACAGAGAAAAATATAAGGCTGAAATCAACCTCCTGGTGAAATTATTTATGGCTACTTCTCAAATGAAATACAACTTTCAGAGGGGTGACAAGGTCATAACAAAACACTCTTCAAGATCTTTCAATGGCTGTTTGTCAATAGCATAAAACAACTGCATGTCCCATAGTCATAGTGAATCCAGGCTTTCGTTTGGTTTTCAATTGAATATAATAGCAAAACCTCTGGGTTGTAGTGGTTCTAGGAACTTTGTTTTGACTGATCTAGTCTACATATTTATAATTAAGACAATGAAGGGCATTCCATGTTATTTTTATACAGTAGATGGAAAATAGTCATAAATAAATTACAAAAGCTGCTGAAAAAAGTTGTATCTGCCTCAACACTCACAAAAGGACCTGTTGTAAAGAACTCTTTTTTTCCTGGATAATACATTACTATTTTAGTTGGTTCAAGAATTTTAACAAGATTCCTTGCAAGGAAATTTAAAAAAACCTTACTGAATAAAAATGAGTTACAAAGGCTTGAAAATGAGCCATGAGGTGCACATATTATGAGGCAAGTTCACTATGACTTCATCGTATTGTGGTTCTCTTCTGGCACCTCATTCATATGCTTTAGATACCAAGTAGAAGCTCCCAAGTCTGTATATAACTCAAAGACAACCAAAGTGCTTCCCTCCTGCCTACACCACACAGTGTAAGAGAAATTGGGTGGAGGTGGCTGGGTGAGGTCTGAAAGAAGCAGGAGAGATAGCTCTGTGGCACCCAGAAACAGAGCAACAAGGGTTTTTGCAGAGCTGGTGTAATCCCTTTTCTGTGACCTATTTTTGCAGGTCCCACTCCTCTTCATTTTTTGTGGATATACTTCTGTGACTCAAGTACATGAAGATATTCTTGTGCGGCTCACAAGACAAGTTGCATACTTCTCTCAAAAGAATCTCCTTGTAACTTCAAATTCATTTTAATTTATGCTTCATTTCACCCTTTAGGAAAGGCCAACAGTAGATTGTTAGCCAATTTTGCCTTGTAGTCTGCTGTGTGAGTCATTATGTTGAGGCACAATGTATTTATCCTGGTAGAAACAAGAAATTCCTAATTACCAGAAAGATTTAATTGCACTTCTTTTAAATCAATACAAAATATTTAAATTATTTCTATTATCGCTACCTCACAGAATTCTTTAACTTCAGTCTATTTTGTTAGCTTTTTCAATTAGTTTAGCAGAGCTAATCAATAGATAGGTTTCCATATATAGAATCAGCAAAGCAGGGCCTTCTAAATTACACTACTGACTGAAGAACAGCTCATTCGACCAACTACAGAAAACTGTAGTTGATTCAAAGCCTTTATAAAATTTTTCTCAGATGACAGAATTTTCCTCTCTATCAAATTTAGCTTAATAGTAGTTTATTTAGAGACAGGTAAAGAAACAGTCTCCAGCTTTCCACCAGAGACTGATAAGCTAATTTGTTTCGCCTAGCTCTGAGAGTGCTGTGAATGTCTTCATGCTTTCTAAGGCTCTGGATTGTGCCCTGGAAGCACAGTCCCATGCTGGGTGAAACTCAGCACCAAGCCCTAAAGAAGCACAGAAAATACACGGGGTGTGTGGGGAAAAATATAGAGCAATTTTTCTAATTCTCAGCACTTCATGGCTTTGGATTCATTGTGTCCTGGTAAGGAAGAAAGCTGATTACTTTGTCCAGGAACACTGACCAGTCTTTGTCCATTCATTCCTTTTCCTGTACATCTGAGTAAGGACCAAGAAGATGCTAGTCCTACACACTGTAGTTAATTTTGCTTTTTACCCATAGTAGCTTTATTGCCTTACTAACTTGCAAATCATTTCATGTCCTACAGCTATCCCACACAGTGTGGTATGTAACACATCCATGAGGCAAGAACATTTTTCAGCATAAAATGATTGTTCTCCATAGAAATCTCCATTTGTAAAAGTACCATGTTCAGGGAGGATACATAATTTGTGAAAGGAAGCCTTTTGCAGTAATGGAACCTCAGAAAATGGCTCTAATTATCTTGAACACAGGTCATTTAATCTAACTAACTGTTGCTGCAGAGGTGAAGAAAAGCAAGTATTTCTGGGTAACTTGACCAGAGGGAAAACAATTAAGCTACATTTCTGAACTGTATTATGTTTACTTGGCAGCAGACCTACCTCTGTGGTTACCACCACATATAATGTACTCTCTTTAAAGACTAGAGACTGGAAAAACAAACAATTCAGAAGTGTACTGTGCTGAGTCCGACACACTGAATATGTAAGAAAACTGTATTTCAGTTGTGGATTCATAAGCTTTCTTTACCTCATTTCACACGTACTCAGACCTCCTGGTTCAGATATTCTGTTTTAGATTAAGAGGGAATTTGGTTCATTTTTCAAAGCTCAGCTAAGTCATTACTGAGTTCCCCTCACTCACTGGCAAATGATTGAAAGAGAAGCAGTGAGGAAGCGTGACAAAAAGACCAGTGGAAAAAAAAAAGATGTTATGGATATACAAGACACAGACTCTTGTAGCTTATACATACCTCTTCTATGCCCAAATGCACATAAAATGCTGTTAGAACTTTATTAAGACTTAAACACCTATTGCTCAGAGTTTAGAAAAAACACCTTTAAGACTATCTATGTAACTCTAAATCAACTTTTTTATATATTTACATTAAGGCATTATCTGTAATTACATGATTATGTGCTCTTGCTTTTAAGGGCACTTTATTGCTTAATGTAAATGATAGAAGATAGTTATTCATTTGAGAAAATGTCTAAAAATATGGTTTAGGTTAATCAAGTGTAGTTATCAATGTAAAAGACATAGTCTTCTTCCAATAATCCCTACCTTACATGTAGGCAGAATATTAATTTCAAAGTGAATATTCTTATAGTTTTTGACACTAGAGATTAGTACTTGAACACTTCACAAACATTTCTGAATTTGTTTCTGCTATACTCTTTTTAATCAAGAGCATTGTAAACTCCAGTTTGTGAATGCAAGAGCAGGGGAGAGGAGAAGTTAGATTTTCAAAAGTAGAGCATCCATGGTACTTCAAGGTGCCAGCTTGCAACATCCATTTAATTTTCTGGAGAAGCTGATGCTGTACACCTGTTCAGGTTCCAGTAAGTAGTTTCAGTTCTGAGTGTAGAGAGTTTCTCATAGGTCCTTATGTCTCATGATGGACATGTAGGACATGAGGACATGAAGTTAGTGTTGACCTCAGAAAAGTCTGGTTTGCTGACTTGCTTAGCACCACACAGATTAGAAGGGGGAAAGAAATTAAATTCCTCAGAACCACATTCAAAGATCTGAATAAGGAAATCCTAACTTTTTTTCTTTTTGATGTCTAATTTTAGTAACAAGTAACCTCTTAATAGTAACACCTGATTTACTCTTTGAATATGCGTCTCATGCACTAAATGCATGAGGGTTCTTGTGGAAATGATCACATTACTCAAGACTTTATCAAAATGTTTAGGTGTACAAGGAGGCTGAAATGCTACCCTAAAAATTGTATCTTGGAATTTTGTAATTTCTGAGGACTTTAAGTTTGGGGTTGTTTTCTTCTTTCTATATATAAGTATATATCTATGTATGTATTTTTTGCGTATACATGTGACTTCCTTTCAGCTGCAACCTGAAAGTAGAGACACTCCTCCTTTGGGCATCGCAGTGCCTCACCATGTGTCCTGAGCACAGGGTCTTAAGCTAAAGGAGTAACGAAAACATAGCAATTGCAAGGGTTTATGCTCTGCACAAAAAATAAATCTAAATCTTATCATCAGAAAGTGCTTTTACCAGCAGATAGAAAAAGAAGAAATTTGCTGATAGAAGAAATTTGGAGTTAAAATCAAAGGTCCATCCTGGACTCTAGGAGAAGTTTCTTTTAACTCCAGACATGAGTCATTTTTTTAGCCCTCTACAACCATCCTATTGCCATTTCATCATCCTAGTCTCTTGTTCCCACCAATTTTTCTCTTTACTTGTCCTTAGTCCCAACATGGCTGGTTTGCTGTCTCCTTGAGTCATTTGAAACTGCTAAAACAAAAACAACAACAAACCCTCTTCTGTTTTAGCATTCCTGCCATCTCCTTTGCATAGACTGGTTTCACAGTTGGTTCCCACATTACTGGTCTCTTCCATTCTACCTGTTTTCCAAGTGATCCTACTTCCAGCCTGCTGTATCATATTGCAGTTTTACTCATTATTCAGAAAGCTGTATAATCTCAGTGGTCATTATTTTCCAGCAAACCAGATGCCATTTCCTCCACTGCTTTCTTGATTCATGTTATTTTTCTTGCCATACCAATCTATACTTTGTCTCTTCAACAGCTCTTGAATGCAATTGCCCACACTCTGCAAACCTTGCGTAGCTTTGTTTCCCTCAGGCATACAGTCTCATGCTTGATTAGTCCAATTTTCTGTTTTCCAGCTGTTGATCCTAATTCTTCTCCTTCCCAATCCTATTGTTGCTTGTGTTTATTCATTAATGCAATCTTATTCCGCCCTCACTCTTTTGCTTTATGTTTTTCTTTATACTGCTTAGGGAAAAGCATGAGAGAGGGCCAAGGGCAGATTATTCAGACTACAAAGGATGGGCAGGTTCTCTGCCTGTGGTTGTGTAGGTAGGTTTGGTATTCCTGCTAAGACATTCACGTAGATATGATCATATGCAGGTTTTCTGAAGAATAAGACAAAGCAGACCCTACAGAAGACATGCAGCAGACAGGTGTACTGCCCACATATAAATGTGCTTACAAGGTAAAGAATCTTGTACAGGGAGAAGAGTCTTGTTAAACAGCAGAAGTTAAAAAAAAAAAAAAGTAGTGAAGAATCCTTGGCTCTTCCTGTGTTGTATGATAGATTAGATATGTAGAAACCCAGATCAGGTTACAAGTACAATATAATATATAACCATCTTGACCTCTAAAAAAAAAAAAGGAGGGTAAAAAAGCTTGCAAGGTTTTATTGGTCTCAGAAAGTCTTAGTAGTGGTGTGCCAATACATGGCAATAGCATACATGAGTTAGCATGTATCTGTCAGAGGGTAAATGTGTTAGAGCTCTACCCTAAACTCTGGACTTGGTCGACGTTCATTCTCTGAAAAGAATTAGCCCTGGAGCTCTTGAACACTGGATTTACCAGCCCCAAGTTCTCCAAGATTACAACAGTGACAAAAAGACCTAACTGGCAAGTGCTAAACAAACAGGTCGAAGCTCAGATAAAAGTAACTATTTATTGGGTTTTTGAGCTTTCCCCTCCGACCTGTTAGCTCCAGACAGACTTAAAGCCTAGACAAATCTGTGAAGCCTTTCCTGTGGGTGGGAAAAGGCACATCCCTGATAAAAAGACCTTTTTCTTTTCCTTCAGGTAACTTTTAATTCCTTTCAAAGGTAAAATTTCTCTTGTTTAATATGAACAAAGCAATATATTTTCTGAAGCTTCATTTTCAGAAATATCCAAATCATTCTGACTTAAATTACAATTTATATAAAAATAATGTAATTTGGCCTAAGAAAGGCAACCAGCTTTTGAAATGTCAACTCAATTATTCAAAACACAACAAAATTATAGGTGGCAGAGTGCAACATCTTATAATAGGACTCTTAATAAAAGACAGTGTTACCACTTCAATCTCTAAGACTAAAACTAATTTAGTATGATTTTTTCCTAGATGGTGTTTTAACTATTTTGTAATTCTTTTGACCTTTGTTTGGTTTTCTAGCTTTTATCACCACAGGGGGAAAAAACCCCCAAACAAACCAGTAAAGCAACAAACAAACAGACACAACTTACTGTTTACATTCAGACTCCATGGGAGAAAAAGTGTTGCAAACAGGAGCATAATTAGTGAAAGCTGAGCTGTAAAAACATTAAATAGGAACAATTGCCCATCTGCCTGGTTATATAAGAATTACCCCTTATAGAACAAATAAGTTTTGTGACTCTTTTCTAGTGAATCAACCCACCGAAAAATTCAGCTGTACCAAGAATCTGCGGCATCATCAAACTCACACTTCTTTTTTTTTATAATGGCTTTTCCATTAAATGTTTAAATTTTCAACTATAATTATGTAAAAATTTCCAGCTCATATAGGAAATATTTGGGAATGGAGGGGTAGACAATGTTTCAATTCCTTTGATTTCTCATCTAAAATATTTAAAAGACATTCTAAATGTTTCTGAAATCTCTTTCAATAATCTGCTTTCAAAGGTGTTATCTACAAGGGAATTTACTGAATAGCACAGGTCTACCTCTTTCATAGACTCACCAAAAAGTTACTCCCATAGTGCCTTATCCCAGCACAGCTTGTCTTTTAGCAAAAGTACAGCTGTAAATTTTCTGCAAAACTTTTCAAAACACTATCTTACCAGCATGCTGTTTCCATTATCATGCTCCTGTCCAAACCTTGACATGGCCTGGGTTATGGGACCTGGTCAAACTCTAACAGCTGGATGTAAAACAGCTCAGCTGAGAGTGGAAAATCAAACAGTAGGAAAGATCCAAGGAATGCTGGGAAGATACAGGTGGCAGAGCTCTCACAAGCTGATAACCTTGGAAGGTTCTTTATACTCTGTCTGTCTAAAACCTCTTTTATCAGTTTTGCTCAGGGATTAAATACTTTGTTTTGGAAAACTTAAATCAAAATGAGATGGAAAATAAACTGATGACATCTGGCAGATTAGGACACATTTAAATGCTAGACTTTTTTCCATCTAATTTAAATACCTGCTTTCCCTCTCAAAATATATATGTGTGTATACACATGAACATATATGCAGATATGTGTATGCATGTATTATTTTGTTTATGTAAACCCTGATTTGCATACTGTAGCACAGTCAATTATATCCAGTGAAAAGTGTTTGAATTCTTTCTCTCAATTGTAACTATTTGCATGTAATCTAACCTCACAATATTTAATCTAGTCCTCCTCAAAACACTACTTAAAGGGTGGGACTTCTCCTATGGCTGGAGAACTAAATTACAAAGAGCCACAGTCTTAGTGATTTACAAGATTAATGTCTCAGATGCAATAGGAACTGAAATAGGATGACCAAGGGCTTCAAACACTTCCTGTCTTTCAACATTAAAATAGACACAATAAAATGTATCTTTTAACTTAAATATAAGTAGATTTAATATAAAAATGAATATTATAGAAATTAAAAATTCTATGATTCATAGTGATTCTTAAGCCTTCACTTTTAAAATATTTAATCCATAATAAGTAAGTAGACATGTTTTGTAAACCCTCTGAAAAGTACATGAACCTTTTAAAGAATGCTTTTGTTCTTTTGAAGGCAGAATTTGGATAGATTTTTTTTCCCAGCTGTAGCCCCAGATTCTCAAGCTTCTTCCAAATTCTGCTACTCTCCAGTCAATTGCAAGTTCTTTATTTTAAGACAGGATCTCATTGTTTCTGTGCAAGTCCATATGAATAACACCATTCAAATTTTATTTTACTGATGCTGAGAACATCAGACAAATAAATTAAACCTGGATATTGACGAAAAGGGCAAATAGCCATAGCAAAAGCAGGAATAAAAAGGAAATGAAGATGGTAGTTTAAAATTTAATTCCTACATGTACACCTGAACTACATATTCTTTTCTGTATTAACTAAATATTTCAATCACCTTACATCGGAAGTTATAGATGTTGTTCATTGTTACCCTTTTAAAAACTCCAGAAGCTTATAGCTCAGCTTATTTCTGGAGAGGTGTGTTTTGTACTACCAGCAGGTACCTATGGGCATCCTTCTGTTCTGTCATAAGGGGCTCTGATGTAATCTGCTATACCTTTTCAAAACTGCTTATGTGGCTGCCTGAAAGCTCTTTACCCAGACTTCAGGCTTTTCACACCAGAGGGACACTCAAGTACAGAGGGTCAAAGAGAATCATAGGATTCTTAGAGACTGGGACCTAAACACCCCCAGAGAGGGACCAGCCTGAAAATTAAATAATCTTTTGCTAACAGATGGTCTTTCATGTGATAGATGAAACATATGGATAAAAGAAGATGGAGAAGTTAAAAAAGCTGCTTTCTCTGTTGAATTATTTCTGGGGTATGTAGAACACTTCTCTTTACATTGCTCTCAAGAGTATTACAACACTTTTGGAAAAAAATTTTTAAAAAGTAGGAAGAAAATGCCACTGCACATTTATTTTGCTTTTCTTTGACTTGTCTTACTGTCACAATCCAATTTAACTGCACTTTTTAATCTGCCACAAAAATTCATTTACATGTTCTATGTATATTTTTAGCACTCTTCTCCCAGTGTAAGGCCTTTACACAGAGTTTATTCAATACTTTCTATTTATTGCATTCTGAATGAATCAGCTCAGAAGCCCTATTTTTTCATTCTACATAGATCAGACTGGTTAGTCTAGCCACCTTCTCAATGACCCAAAGGCCTAAAGTGAGGTTATCCATCTTATGTGAAGTTATGCAGATGTCTCTGCTGTCACCTGTCTTGTTCAGTGTGTAAATGAGGTTGTCTGGGTAATTAAACTGAAAATCTGTGCAGCACTGACATAGCACACAGATCAATGTTTCTTTCTCAGCAAAACAGCAAACCCAGATGGCACAATGTCTTTGCCTTCACAGTGTCTGGGTGTGATTGAAACTTGGCACTTAGTTCAGATAAAAGAAAGATAATTGATGGAGATGAGGGGGAGTAGGTGGGCAGCATAAAGGAATGGCTGGAATCAGTTTTGCTCCTATAATCACAACTGTAGCTCATCTTTATCAAATAAGTTCATAGTGTAGAGCTCTGCCATGTAATTAATTGTGCTTGGTTCTTCCAGCATAATCTTGTGTCAAACCCACTTCTTTATAAAGCATGTTTTGGTTTTGGTTTTGGTTTTTTGTTTTGGGGTTTTTTGGTTTTTTTTCCAAGAGAGAAAAAAGCCCCAACCAAGCAGCAAACAAACTCAGGTTATTTTCATAAATGCTTCAGCACACAGCATGCTGATTCAAATCTGTACATACTTGGGTTGTAGCTATTCAAGGAAAAAACCCTTTAGTTCATGTGTTAGGGCAGCAGTGCATTCTAAAGGTATCCCAGGAACAATGTTCAGGCACCCGACATGCAAGCACTTGGTTTGGAAACCATGGGAGGTTCTACCCACATGTCCCATCACATCTCTAGAGGTGAGGTGATAGATGGACAGCATGCTAGTCATCAGGCAATGTCTGCTGCTCCTTTAATATAGTTCAGTTTGAATTTCATAGTAGTTAAGGCTTTATACAATGCAAGCAATGTAGACATATCCTTATCACATATGATTTTAGAGAAATACAATGTCTAAAAAATGAGACCTCATTTGTCTGGCTATTCTGAAGTGACTAAATCCAGAGAACTTCAGTTATCAAGTCAAGGCTTTTGAACCACTAATCTTACCAACAGCACTTATTCAGACTTGACAATGTTGTAATGCCATCACATAACTTTTATCCTGCTATCTTGGGACTGTCATGAGCAGACAGGCTCCTGTCTGCTCCAACTGTAGTGTTTATAAGTATCCCGAGTGAACCATTAGCTTCTGACACAGCCCATATTGCACTCATTCCAATGAATCAGTGAACAGTTTTCATATATATCTCAGAGAAAAAAGTCCTTAGGGAAAGGAATCTGAAGTAAGAAATTTCTGAAAAAAAAAAATCAGTTGACTTTACCAAAACACTTTCTCCTGCACAAATTATGAATCAGTTTTGAATTTCACCAATTTGTGTTCAATGTCACCACTACTCAAACAAAATCTATGCAGCTGGTATTTATAGACAAGGATAAGTGTAAAAAGATAATAAATCTGTTGATCCTATCATTTTGCACTTGAAATAGTTTTAAAAATCTCTGTAGAATAACATAAGATGAAGGTGCAAAATTAAAATATATCAGTAAAACCCACATCCTTTTATACCTGCATACTGCTCTTCCTACACCACTTTTCAAGTTAATTATCTCTCTCCTAGACCATTAATAAACAAAAAGGAATAAACATCTACATCAGCAATATTTTTTCTACTTTCTATGACTTTTAGCTAAATGTATGTTTATTATGTGGAAGCACTAGAGCATGTTAATTTCTCTTAAAAAAATAACAATCAGCAAAGAAGTAGACATGGATAATGATGTGCATGTATCTGCTTGTTAATGCTCTGCACAGAAGTGTGCACAAGCAGCGGTTCTGGTAGCCTTGTGTGAACGTTACTGTTGGTGCACACAAATTGGAGGTACAGAGCACTTCCAATTTCAGTAATTGACTACAAAGTCTACTTCTGCAGTCCCTCCTGGGAGTTCATGAGGACACACATCTGGTACAATGTTAATCATATTTGTTCTGACACACAGCAGTACACTAACTATTTCCCTTGGCAGATTACTTTCTATTACCCTATATAAAAGTGGCTGACATCTTCAAAATGCTAATGAGAGATATATCAATTTTTATAAGAGCTTGGATGGATTCCAAATGTTTTTAAATGTACTCAACAGATTGTGAAATACATTCAGTATATGGTTATAAATGCAATATGTTAACTTTCTTTGTTTTTCTATGCCTTGCAATCTACACTGGCAAAGTATAAATGTGAGCAGATGAACAAATGTCCCTAAAATATTGGTTTATTCTTTTGCCTAATTGCTTTTTTTTCTACAGCTATTTCTTACATCCTAATTGTACAAAATATAATATCTTCACAGTTGTTACATCAGCTTGCATCACTAAGAAGTCTGGCCCATTGCATTTTGAGGCAGAAAATGAAATTATGATTGGATTACAGAAATAAAACTCTAAACAAATTGGTGTGTGGAAATACTTTTTTTTCTTATTACACTGTGAAAAAAATGCTCTAAAATTATGTCTCTACCTATTCTCTTTAAACATTTTGCTAATGGAATATCTTCTGATGTATGGGTAATCTAGACTTATTGCAAGCTTTCATCATAACTGAGACACCAATACCCTCAGCTGAGGATAGGGAAAGGAGAGGGGAGGGAAGGGGAGGGGGAGGGAAAAGGAGAGGAGAGGAGAGCAGAGGAGAGGAGAGGAGGGAAAAAACGTAAAGAGAAAGGGACCGGGGAAGGAAATGTACGAACTTGCTGGTAGTGGGTGCCTTTCTCCACTGCCTTGTGTCAGGGACAGAGATGACTGCTCTTTCAAATTTTGGCTGGGAGTGGTGTTATC
>VWZD01009318.1:260344-300865 GCA_013396695.1 Sakesphorus luctuosus | reverse complement strand
AAAAAAAACAAACCAAGAAACAAGTGAGTACTTATACGGATTTTGTGGAAAGGGAGTTTAGCCTGGAGACAAAGTAGTCACAATCTTCCTCATCTCCAAGAAGGCTCAATGATATTAAAAAAGAGAAAAAAAATTGCATGCTACCAGAAAAAAAAACTAAACAACCAACTAAAAATACACCACTCCTTTAAATTAACTGGAATGTACTGTGATCTTTCAACAATTTTCTCTCATGGTACATTTCATAAACATTGATTTTTTTGACATTTCACTAGCAGAATTGGTTTTCCTCCTTCCCTACCTTCCTCACATGCACACACATATATATATGCACACATACACACACACACACATCTGTAGTGCAATGTTATAAACTACCATTGATTTCAGCAAAAATTAGATGAAGCGGGATAATACAAAAATAGCAGCTGCTGAGGTAGATTTTACCTGTGGTCATTAATAGGGCATTTAAAAAATAAATACTTGCTGAGTATCTCTGCCATAACTACAATCAGTTCCTACCCAGAAAAAAATCAACAGGTCTTTATTCATGTGCTACCATGCTTTATTAAAACAGTCACATGCTTAGCTGTTAATATTTTCATAGACCCACATAGGAAAGCTTCATGTCCCACTTCATATTCCAGGATGAGTGGTAACAGTTCTTTATGGTCTCTCACGTTGCTGACTGAAATCATACACGTTCTCACTAAAAGTCTTTGATGGGTAAATCAGTTCACAGGCCAGTTATTTTGTTTCATCAGTGTAATCATTCTTACATAATACAGCACAGTATAAATGTTAGACAAAAGGTTGCCCAAATATACAGAGCTTTAATCCACTGAAATGTTAACATGACGGAAAGCATCAAAAGAATGCATCCACTGTAGAGAAGGATGAGTGATATTCCATGCTGAGGTGATCAGTACATAAAGATCATTAAATGTAGAGCTACAAGAAATCTAAATGACTAAATGACTAAGGTGCTTGCAGAGATTCCCAAATGTTGTCTTTCAGGTCCACAGTGACTGCATCATGTAATATAAAATGGCAAATTAGCACATATGCTGTAAGTATCTGTTCTACTATTCATAATTAAGGGCCCATGATTTTCAGGTGTATTACAATGTTTACAGCCTCCTGCTAAGGGTTAGCACATTCTGTACCTAGTTTCATTTATTCTGACCTGGGAAATGCTGTGAACTGAGAGGAGAACAATTAAAGCATTAATTGCCAAATCACTCTAAGTTATCACTTAAAGCTGTTCCAGAGGTCAGGCCTACCAGTGTGCCGTGGCAGTGGTGGAGGCTCACAGAATGCGAGGCTGCTTCAATAGGCATATAGCCAACAGATGAAGGAAAGTGATTATCCCACTCTACTTGGCCCTTGTTAGACCACATCTGAATTCTTGCATCCAGCCTTAGGTCCCTGTGACAAGGATGCTGATAAAGTGCAGCAAGTTCAGCATAGGGTCACCAAGGTGGGTGAGCCAAAGCATTTGGCTGGTGATGGAAGGCTGAAGGAGGTGGGCTTGTTCAGCCTGGGGCAGGGTTGGCCTCAATGGGACTGACCAGCAGCTCACGGTATCCAAGGGCATTGAGGAGATGAAGCCAGATCCTGCACAATGGAGCACGGATGAGAGAAGGGCACAGACCAAACCATGAAGGGTTCCAGATGGATATAAAGGAAATGTTTTCAATTGTAAGGATAACTAAGCATTGAAACAGGTTGTGCAGAAAGGTCAAGAAATATTCACCTTTGGTGGAGCTGCTAAAGTTCTGAGCAGCCTGATCCACTTTCAGTTTTGACCCTGTCTGAAACAGAAGCCCTCTAAGGTCCCTTCCAGTCAGAAGAACTCTGTCATTTGGCTGTCTAAACCAGGCAGAAATTACAGTGCATACAGCAAATGATAGACAGATGGACAGAAACAGGCAGTTTCAAAATACATAATTGCTATGAATGGTACTTTCGTAGTCCCTTGTTTATTGTTTTTCACTCATTCTTAATGAATAACCATAGGAAATACTTCACTGCTGGTGCTAAAAACTAAAAGTCAATTACTCTCTTCTTCAACAGAAAGGTTTAGGGATTCGAGGTGAGTGGGTTCTTTGTAGTAGGAGCTTAATATTATTCAGAAATATTAATTTGCCGGGATAACTTGGATTTAAAGCTATTAAAGAAATGCAGTGGAGCCATAGGGTAATAAAGAATTAATTCCCTTCATTTTTTTTTACATAGATTAACAAAGACAGGATGAAAATCAGCAGAGTTGAGTAAAGGAGAAAGATGGGTAGCCACCTGTTACTTTACCTTCTGAGGAAAATCTTTGGCAATACTCAGTAGAGTCCAAGTTTTAAATCAACTTCTGTTGTAACACTCTGTCCTTCTACATGACTGTAAGATGCACTTTTTTTCTATGATTTATTCTTCCCTGGTTTTTTTTTTTCACTAGCTTATTCCTTCCTGATTTAATTATGCTTTCTATTCATAGTTCTCAAGTCACTTGCATTTATAGAAGACCACCATTTTAAACATTATATCTTCTGGTCTTTTTGCTGCTAAATTCCTCCTCTCACACCCTCAAAGGCAGAAAGGAGGATTTGTTTATTTTTTTTCAGAAATAATAGTCAGTGACTATGAATATGGTGGATAGGATGACACAAGGGCTTCAGTGACACTGAGTCTATATTAGCTTAGAAATGACTGAAAAGTCCATTTTGTCTGAAAGAGGCGGTAAAATTCATCAATTTAACACATAGGTGGGATCCATGTCTATCTGGGGTAAACATAATGTGCTTGTAATACACTTTTAGAACAAATTATTTCATATGTGTTAGTTTTTTAATCCTAGTTAGATGAAGCCATAATATTTTTTTATACCAAATACAAAAACTCTTCTAATTAAAACTTCAAATCTTCTGTCCAGATCATGAAGCAACTAAAATAGGACTAACGTGGCAACTAGGGTATATGTACACTTCAAAACAAAGGTGCAATAAGCATTGCCAAGTAAAATAAAAATAGACCCGACAGCACCATTGCATAAATACCTTCATGGGATATAAATTTAAGCATATAACCATGAAACTTCAGTGTAGTTTCATAATATGCTAACATTCTGCACCTTCAGCCTGATCAGAAACCTGTGGCAACATCTTCCAGCTGCTTATTTAAGCTATAGTCAAGAAAGCACAGTCAGACATTGGCTTGGATATAATAGCCATACCCTGCTTCAGTTTCATTAAAGAAACAGAGTACTGAGTTTGCTTAGGGGAAACTGTTCTCACCTGCTGAGACTGGAATAGAGGAACACTGGCAAGCAAGACGGGAGGAGGGAAGCACTTGCGCAATACTAAAAGCAGGGAAGGTGGGAACCTCACCTGACTTTTTTGGCTTTATATTTTTGTAGTAGTAAAAATAATGGGGTATATGGTACATGTTACAACTCAATTATAACTAGGCCACCTGGTAGACAAAACAATTTTTCTGAATATTGAATTCAAAGAAAAGTAAGAGAGGTCACATATTTGTTAGGCTTTTTTTCTTGCATGTAATGAAATAATAGAAGTTATAAAGTATGTAATTATGAAGGAAAACACTGAAATAGTAATATCAGCTTATATTTTTGCACATCAGGGGTTCACAGAAGATTCACTGGCAACAACTAATGTTGCTTCTCCGATTTGAGACCTGTGCAAAAAGAATTTTTAAACATGACATATTTTGTTGTTTGGGGTTTTTTTCCCCTTATTCCCTGCAGTAAGTTTTATTGCCAGCTGAGTTCTTCTGTCAGGATCTCTCATCCACATTTAACAGGCTGCTACATGTTTCATGTTTCAGAACTTGAAAGACTCACCCAGCATATCATCAGTGTTCCCATCACTGGTCACGTTGACACTGGCTTCCTCCCAAATCAAACGTGAAAGTCTTTTTTAACTCTTGTCTTTTTTAAAGTTTCTGTAAAAGAGATTAGTCAGTAGAGTACAAATAAAACCAAAATAACAGAACTAAACCAAAACCAAAACAAAAAAGACAGCCCACCAAACAAACAAAAAACATACATTCATGTGTTATTCCCATCCTAATAACTCAAAGTGGCCAAAGGAATAAATATCTAAAAGTAGCAAGTAGAAGGCTCAGCAGGCATAGCACAATGCAAAGCTTTAGGATAACAGTTTAAACCAAATAAAGGCATGTAGTTCAGATCACTGGTACTGATTATATGTATTGGGGTTACTCATCAATGTCTTCCTATTGGCCTCAATTCAGCAAAGCACTACAAATGACTAATGAGGAATACAAGCATGGAAACAGGATTTAAGCTTTAGAACAACCATATGGGTGCTAACAGCATCTTACTAAATAAGGGCTTGGGGCTTTAGCTAGCAACTTTATTCATGTAGCACTTTACACTCAGTTTGCTGGAGATGTCAGCCCTTCAATCTTGTCTTTTTTTTTTTTCCCTCTTGTGCTCTTGTATTCTATGTGGCAGTTTCCACTTCCTCCTACGTGCTGGGGGAGAGTTTGAAGGAAGAAGACAGTCAAGATGTATTTGATTAATTTCTGTGCTATATTTGACATATCTAGAAATACACTATTTGTTTATATAATTCAGTTATTTATCAGTGTTTGGTATTCCAGTAAAATACAATGTTGAGAAAACCTGCACTTTTTCTGGGGGCCTCAGTACCAGATTTGATGGCTAGAAATGAGAGGACAATGTTGTTTAGCCATAGATTTCTGAGAAAAAAAAATAAAAAATACACTACGTTCAAATGGTATTGTATAGTTGTTTATTGCTTCTAAACAGTTTCCAGATGAAATCTGCAAACAGGGAGATGGTTTTCCTAACTGCCAACTCTGTAAACACAATGTGGGATAGTCAAGCAAAAGTTATATAACTAATTAAAACCAAATTAATTTAATCAAAACCATTAGACACTAGTTACCCCTGCAGCTGCATTATCTTTTCAATTTACCTTTTTTCTCTTCTCCCTAATGTATTGGTTGTACCCACCTCTTATTTCTGGTCTGAAAATAAACAGCTTTTTAACAAAGGAAATGCAGCTTTGTGTGTACTGGTGCATTACCTGTCTTGGTCTAGATCAGGCACAACCATAATGCAAATAAAAGCATCAATAGAAAAAGACAAATATAAACGAAGTACATGACTAACTTGTTATTTTTATACATTATTCAAGGCAGTTAATTTCAGTATTCTCAGCCACTCATTCAGGAGACATACTTTTCTAGCACTTGTGGTCACTCATAGTTTCTCTCATGCAAAAAAAGAAGCTTTTAGAATGACATAAGTCTACAACTCAAACAGGTGAGTAAAAATATTTTATTCAGCCAAGTAAACAGCTTCTGAAATTGGACACCTTTGAAACTGGGTGAGGTTTTTTAGGAGCATTAGGAAACTTCATGTTGCTTCAGAACTTTGAAGATTAGTTTTATTGCAATGAAAGCCAGAGGGTTTACAAGTGAACAGTAAAACAGACAAAATTTAATATAAAGAATAAATTTTGCAGATGCTGTACATAATTTCTACTTTGGGATTATTGTTTAATGACACAATGGAAAGAAAGACTTTGCTTTTATTTGTAGGTCATTCTCTCTTAGAACACATGCTTGAGGCAAAATCTTGGCTTGCAATGCAAGGTGTGCCAAGTAGGGAAAAGAACAGAGACAGCTTCCTCCTTTTCCTCATGCACCTGTACAGTTTGGGGCAGGATAGTGCCACGTGTACTGGGAGACTGGAGGAGCAAAGGCCCACAAAACTTAAGTGAAGTCAAAGATGTGGTTTACCATACTGGTTTGCAGAAGAGGCCCCCTCCCTCCTGCATATGCCTGTGGGAGTGAGCCCAAGGCCATGTCTATGCCACACAATAAAGAGACATGATGGAAACCTCAGGCTGGGAGACCTCAGCTAAATGCACACCAGGACATGCCAGGTTTTGTTAGCCTGGAGACACTACAAGTACAATAGTTTATGCTGTATCCAGAGCACTAAGTATTGCCAGAAAAACTTTTCCAAAGAAATGGCTAACAGTATCACAAAGAAATGGCCATGATAAACCTAGACCTGGAAGGAAACAATGGAATGACGAATATGGAGCAAGGATGCCTGGCTTTGCTGTGTACAAACTTGCAAATTGGAAAGAGAAGAGTCAATGGCTGAGAAGGTCAGATTCTCCTTGTGGCTACTTCATGCACTCAGCTCAGGCATCTTTTCATGATATTCCACAAAAACTTCAGGAAAGGATGGAGATACATTTGTGTCAGTGTCACCACTAGTGCAAAGTCATACGGATGTGGCATTTGGGAGTATGTTTATTGGTGAATGGCGGTCCTGTGGCGTAGTGGAGAGTACTCCCAACTCCGGCTCCTAGGTCACGAGTTCGAGTCTCAGTGTACGGACCGCCCAGGCAGTCAAATGCCCCACTGCCATCCGATCCCGTCAGATCTCGGATGCGAAGCAGGGTCAGCCCCTGTTAGTACTGGGTGCTGTAGATAGTCCTAAGGACCTCAGTGTCACTGTCCAAGCTTGCTCGGCCGTGGCAAATGAACCTTAGGACTTAAACGGTGGGGCCAGTTCTGAGCATGCTGTGCCTCACCTAAAAAATCCACTGCGCAGGCTCGGAGGGCACACCCACGTGGGGTGAGCCCTTCCCAAATCTTCGTTTGCGAAGATTGGCCATTATTATATTATTATTATTATTGGTGAATAGCAATGCTGGTTTAATGGTTGGGCTCAATGATCTTAGAGATCTTTTCCAACCTCAGCTATCCTGTGATTCTATAAAAAACATCTTGACCATTATTGTAAGTATTTACCTCAATGAATATTAAACTTAAAATCTGGATTCATTATGATCCAAAAAAGAGTAAAATTAATTAAGATTTAAAAAACTCTTGTGTTTGTTCTGTGAGAAACAAACACAATTATTTGACAGAAATAACAGTCTGAACTTCTGCTTTATTTACTTAATTTTTTCTGCAATTCTTTTCTGCACCACTTGATAGACAAAAATGTTAACCCTACTGTGATCACAATTACTCAAATGTCTGTTGTGTCTGAGATACAGCACAATTCCTGCTCCCTGTCAGAAGAGCTCCAGTTTGGTAAACTTATATGAGGGTCTGAAAATTTGTAAAAAAGCAAAAGAAGCCAAGAGAAAAGAAGAAAATGTTGCTAAGTGAAAGCTGAGGCTTATCTGTATAATAAAGATATGTATAACAAAGTATACAAAGTCATCAGGAATATTCTGACAAGATACAGAATTTTTAACGTCTGAATGGTAGAATATTCCTACTCACCTCAATGCCTGTAAGAAATGGGGAATGCCTAAAAGGAATGCCTAAAAGGCCTGTATTTTTTGCCAACAAATTTTGTAACCTAAAAGTCAGTGAAAAGCCTCACTGGGCTTGTTGGAGCAAGACTCCTATAAGGCTAGTCATACCTCTCACTCGAAAAGGGATTCTGGAAAGAGGAAATAGTTTCCCAAGTATGTAATCCACATTCACTTTAATTTTCATGTTTGTGTAAAATACAGAGAAGATACAGAAAAGATCATAGGGTCCCTTGCCTCTTATGAAACAAGATGCTAATTATTACTGAAATAAGGCTTCAATTGTCACATGCTAGAGAAATGCACTGAAAATCACCACATATCACAAATGATACCTTCCTTATCTGTTCTTAATTTCTTCATGACAAAACATCATAACTCTGCTTCTCTAATAAAAATTATTTTTAAAAAATAAAGGAAGAAAGAGGGGAAAGAACATAAGACGGTACTCAGAGTGCTTCCTTTTCACTGGAAAGAGGGGAAATCATGTCACAGAAAGAAATCACTTCATGTTAATATGTCTATGCAACATACAACTGGTATGAGCAAAAAGGCAATCTGGCTCTGTAAATCAAACTGAGATTATTTATTAACCCAATTTGCTTGGAACATTTCTCTTTCAGAGTTCAAAGCTCCCTTAGCACTCAAGACACTCTAGAAAAATGGGCTTATCTCTAAGGAGTATACTTCAAATTCGTCTAAAAGTAATGTTTGAGGGGCAACAAATGTCCAAAATGGAAGTTTGAACCTATGAGGTGTTTGCCCAGATTTTATTTGACAATTTCTATGCTAGTGAGTAGTAGCAAAATACCAAAGATAGCAAACTGATATGGTGTAATTCCCTAGGTGGCTCAGAGGGGAGATGAGCCCTGACCACACATTGTCACTGGCACCAATGATGGATCTCTAAACTAAATCATTGATATCCTACCATACATGCACAATGTTTTATGCTTTCCATATGCTTTATTGTGTCCACATTACAATAATACTGTGATGCTCTTTTTCTAGAGAAAAAAAAAAAGAAAAATCGGAGAATAAAAATCTCATGTAGGAGCAGTGAAACTAACAGATGGGAATGCTATCAGAGCCTATGACTGACTTTACGGATCTCCCCTCTGAATACATAACCTTCTTATGGAAACAGGAAAAGTGGAATAGAGCAGAAAACTTCCTGCTCTCATGGAACTGAACTTCCTGATTTCAGCTATCAGTTTATCTTTAGGAGCTGCACGCCAAATAGCATTCACCCAAGATCAGGCTCATGGAGTGATATTTCCATATGGCCCAGGAAATGCCATAGTTTCTTCTCCTCCCCACACACTCTACCTTCTGTATTGCTGCCCTATTATGTCACACGTGTTATAAAATATATAGAAAAATATTAGAAAGTAAAGAAAGAGGAACAAAGAGTGTGTCTGTGCATGCTATGGTGGATAAAGAAGCATTTTCCAGTGTAATTTAATCAGTGCAATTTTATGAACCTCTTTGGCTTCTAGAAGTTTGAAAATGACAAGTCTGTAAGAGCTCTAGAATCACTTTTACATATGGAAATTATAGTTCTTTCTTGGATGTTTTTACATGTATCAAATATCACAAACTTTCAAAGTTGTTATCTCTCATTACTACTAATTATTCCAGGAAACCACAAGCAGAGTATTACATCTTTCATTTGTTGGTATGAAAATTAAATATGATAAACAAATTTGAGAGTTTTTTCAGCATTATATTTATATGCCCATATTTATATTTTTTTATTATCTGATGGAAGTGTTCGTTTAACCTAAAGCCTCTTGAAGGCAAAAAGTCAATGAGAACATTTCCCCTAACTATGCATAAGAATCTAGTGCTCTATACTGGTTTTGCTGCCAGTTCAGAAAGCTGATAGTGGTTCTCCTTTCAAACTTTTAACATGCCTACTTTTTAATTATCATAGAAGAAAAAGAAAACTTCAAAATAAACCAGGCTGCATACAGTTAAGCCATCAAGAGGAACTTTCATTAAAGCTTAAGGGACAGCCACCCACTTTAAAAGCAATCACTATCCAAACATCAACATATGGAACACCTGGCATATAAAATCTGTCATTTTCCTCTTATTAAAAACTATTACAGATGCTGTCTTCCCTCAGAATACCTAACATCAGTTTTTGACAGGAGGAGAAAGGTTGGAGATAAATACAATGTTCAACAAGCTATGGTATATGGGATATATTTGTATTATGGAAGAATAATATAATATATACACAGCCCTTCATGCATTTACCTTTATGTGTACACATAGACACATAAATGGGCCTGAGTCTTTAAAACTGGAGTTGAGCTGGATGCAGGTGGACACATCCTGTCAGGAATTATGATGGCAAAACAAGTCTCCTCAGACAGGACAAAAGACAGAAGCTACATAGAGTAGAGGGAATATTTATTTGGAAATCGTGATGTGGAAATTGACTTGAAACACTCTTAAGACAAATATATCTTCTGAGGAGCAGCAGTGCTCTGGCTTTTTTTAAATGCAAACTTTTGCAGGGTAGTAAAGGAACAGTGAGAGATGCGCTCTGTAAGTGCTTGCCCCTTTCACCACTGGCTAATTTGTCAACAATTGCCTACTCACCTCTGATCTGCCGGTGAAGCTGTTACATGAGCAATTCCTATGCTACTGCAGACCAGACAGTCTGGGCTTGCAAACACCTCATTCAGCATAAGAGAGATGATATTTGCCTTGACCAGCTCTTCTTAGCATGGGCTACTGATATATAAGAAACTGAGCATGCCTGAAGGGATTGTTTCTTGGACAGCCTCATGGTTTCTAGCTGTGTGCTTCTCAGGCTTCCCGCGCTGGTTATTGTAACCAAGCCACATGTTTAATACGAACCCGTCCACCATAACAGCCACTTTTCCAAACTGTTAATACCTCTGGTTTATACATCATTCTGCATCAGTGAGTATCATCATTTAATCAGGCACTTTGGGGGGGGGGAAACATTCCTTTTTTTTGTTTTTGACTTCTTGCTTACTACATCCTTGTTATAAGGGACTGTAATACAGCTCAAGAAACTGTTGATGAATCAGAGGCCAGTAACCTCTCTGAAAAAAGGGAGGACTACCATCACAAGCCAAGTAAGATTTCCAAAGATCTGTTTGTGCTCTCACATTTGTTTGAATCCATCTTCAGATACTTGATTAGAGCAAAAAGAATCTGATAGCCTATCCATACTGAAAACAGTACCAGGATACTTTAGAGTTTTCCATTTATACCAACTTCCATTTACTCTAATTTCCACTTCGGAAATTACTTTGTATTTACACAAATTTCAGAATTTCTCATAGACTGTACCTGAATGTAATAAACCATGTTATGAGGACATTTCTGTTGATATATTTGTGCTAACATTATTCATCTAGGATAGTAATGTTCCTTAGTGCAGTGATTTTTAATGTGCTTAATTTACTTAGCTGTGCTGGTGGAATATTAGCATATAGACTAGGCTTTGCTTTCTTTTCTTTCCTCTTGTTTTCCTTCATTTAGCTCACATTTCCTCTTAATTTACCTAAACCAAACTAAAATAAGCCTTATGTACTCTGAAAAAAAATGTATTTCTACTGGTTTAATTAACCTGTTTCAAAACCAAAGGCTAAATTAAACAGTGAGATGTCTTTGTAAAGCACACAGCAGATCATCTAAAAATAATTACAATAGAGATAACTTTGTAAAATGTGCCGTGGACAGAGTGTAGAACCACAGTAACACTGAACTTTGAAGAAATATGCAGGCCCAATTTTATAGGAGGCTGTTTGCTCTCATTATAAGTTAGGCAAATGAAATTAATCCAAAAATTGTAGCAGTGCAATGAGTCAGGTCTGAAGAGGTGCTGACATTAGACATCAGAACTGCAGGCCATATAGATAGTGTGCTGCTCACAGAAAGGATCAGGGGAACAGGGCATGCCAGGGGGAAGGGCTGATGTTTGACAAACAGAATATTCCTCTTCTTGCATATTTATCAGTGGTACCTTTTGAACTAGTTTTTGCTGAGTTTGCAAAGATATACCACGTCAGCCCTTAACACATGTATAATTACTTATTTTAAAGATTCGTCTCCACTCCTACTGTTGCCTTCTACAATGCTGGACTTGCTGTTGTAATTACTGTAACAACTGTCTGTGTCACAGGTGGTTTTTGTAAGTTTGCATAGCATTTAGCCAAAATGGGGCTTTGATACTTCTTGGAGTCATTAATACATCACAAGGAAAGAGTGTAATCAAGTATTTATGTGACTATTCCTTGCCGTGTTTTATTTTATTTTATTTTATTTTATTTTATTTTATTTTATTTTATTTTATTTTATTTTATTTTATTTTATTTTATTTTTAATGAGATCTTTGAACCTCAGTTTATAGCTTTAGTAACATCACTCCAACATCTTCCTGGAAGGTAGCAGCCTTTTGACTTCTTGTGAAAGGTAACCAGGGAGAAAGCGGTATTTCACCCAAAGAACTCTGAAAATGACTGTAGGACCAGAGAAATATGTGAAGAACAACTTGACTATAAGTATTGACAGAATTAAACAAAAATTATCTTTATATAGTTTAAGGTGTTTTGGTTTGGTTTGGCTTGGTTTTTTCCCATAGTACACATTATTACACCATGGTTACACAAAGCTCTGCAGTATTGTAGAGCAGTCTAATAATAAGCAGCACGTTCTTGTTTCTTGTTCAAGAATGGTTGTTCAGACTTCTGTCACAGACTGCTCCTTTCACATTTGTTCAGTGAAAATACAGAGATTTTCAGGAGAGTCAGAGATTTGGGAAACACTAGGGATTATATTCTAGAGTAACATTTCCTGTCTCTGTAATTAATAAAACTCATTAAAACCAAATATGTCCACTTTTGCCTTGCAAATTAAAGTGCTTTTTTAGTTCTTTCTTTACTCTTAAAGTTAGCTGAGAGTTTCCATGAGTTAATGACTTACTTTTGCTATTACAACAACTGAATTGCTTGCCCTTCAACCACCTTGAATTACAAAAACAGTTTTTACCTTGTGTTAGTCATTAGCAACATGCCAGTTTAGGCCTTTTGTACTGCACTGAAATAAACACACTGAGACATTATTATGTGCTTTGAATTTTTCTAATTTATCTAATTCTACAGAAACTGGACATGTCATACCTCAGATACCATGTATATTTGGTAATATTAGGTTTCAACAAATTAATGAAAAAAGAAAAGAAAAAGCCAAATTGTGTTTTCAAACATGAAATCTCTGCTCTGTGCACACAATATTAGGCATACATGCAGCATGCAAAATACCTATACCATTACTTATGACCTTCAGAAATGCTGTATCGAGTATTCAGTGTCAAGTACAAAACAACCGCACTTCTTTTGGACTCCTTTGACAGAAGAATTATAAACATAATGACTGTGTACACACATGATAAGGACACGATTATGCCGTTTATACTAATATATGATTATATCAGTATAAAACTGCTTTCAACATATACAGAGCACAAGACATGCCTGTGAAAACCTACAAATAGGACTTCTCTCAGTTCACAGCTGCCAGCATTGTAGGGACATGTGCTTTGCTGCTCCCTCTCCTACTCTGTTCCCTGTCCTTGATTCAAGAGGTACAGAGGTACACAGTGGGTCATAGGTAAGTACCTGAGTGTTAAACACTTATAAGTACACAGTGGGCTCTCAGACTGGTTCTCAGACCTTACAGTTTCCTCACAGTTTCCTGCAGTTTCTCTCAATTTCATTCTTCTACCTCTGAAGTTTTGAAGTACTTTTTCAATAGTTACAGCTCATTCTGCCAGTTTGCAGGATTTCTGCTGTGCTTTTATTGTCAGAAACACGGAACTGTGTGATTAACACCATTCATTTTTGGTTTATTTTAGAGTTGGAGTGCATGGTTCTTCAATATTTGCAGAATACCAATATCCATCCTATTGATCTTCATCCTACTGATGAATAAACTAAATAAAAAAACAAACAAACAAAAACAAACAAGGAAAATCTGTGCATGCCATAGGCATTCACAGTCTAGTTACATAGTTACATATAGCTGTCCTATTATCTTGGTCCAACAGATGAGTGAGTGGTTTTATACTATGGTGCATATCTGAATGAAATACCTGCTAGTGCAATATTTTTGTTGTTCTTAAAAATATTTTCCACTTTTACTTGGTGTATACACAATTTTCAGTTTGTTTTTGTTGGGGTTTTTTTGTTTGTGTTTTGGTTATTTTTACTTTAGTTAATTTAGGGATGTAAAACTGAAAGAAATCTCTCCACTCACTGAATCCAATCCACTTCTCTTTTTTTCATCCTCAGTTTATCTTTTTTATATAATTATATTGCTTTGGCTATTGGTTTCAGTTTGGTTTGTTTGGTTATTTTTCACTCCCTAAAGTTTATTTCACTTGTATTTCAAGAGGTTAGTAATGTTAAGGTTATTTTGGCCATGCTAAGCAACGGAGAATCTGCATTTCCTCCTTTAAGGTAGACACAAAATCCCTTAATTCTCTTAGAAAGATCTAACATGAATATTTCATTGTTGAATATGTATAACAAAAGAAGTGCACAACTCATTGGTGCCATATATATAATTCCTGTCTCAAGTGTAAATAATTATTGCCTGCAACTTTCAAAGGTAATTACAGTTGCTTCTTCAGTCTGTTTTAAATAGACTGAGGGTCACTTTCTTCTTTAACTATTCTGCTGACTCCTAGTTCTGTACAGAGTATCACCTCATTCACCTCATTAAGATTTCTTTAACCCTTGCACTCTCCTTCTTTTTTTCCTTAGATATTGTGGACCTTCCAGTGACTACTATATACTTCACTATATTCTAGCTTTATAATATACTTTCACTGACTAACATTTAGTTCAAGACTCATATTGCCTTTCTCAGCTTTAAATATTTATTACTGAGCCTGTATTGTGTGCCAATTTGCTTCATTAAAATTACTTTATTTTGCTGCATCTAGTAAGTGTATCACAAATTCATAACATTCTTTTATTGGATAACAAAACAGTGAGCCACTGAATTAAAACTGATGCATTTTAACATGTATCAGCACTTATGAAAACATTGTTATTGACACTCAATTATGTTCCTTAAAAAGGTATAGCAACACCTTGTAGTACTGATTATACACCACTATATTTATAGTCATAACCCTTGTGCTTCTTTGCATTCATGCTTAATGTGGTAGGAATAAGAATTCAGGTGACTCTGGCATCTCATCAGGGGAAACAAGGTGTTGAGAGGTGCATGTACTTATGTATACCAACGTGCTTATGGGATGACAAGTATCTCAGAGTTTTGCACACTACTATTCTGGAATATCCATTTGTATAACCTCATGATGCCTTTCTGGACGTCGTCTTTCAGCTCCTTTGTCTTCAGTTAAGCAATCCCTGTTGTCACTCCTCTCATAACCAGCAACCTCTTCAGACTGGAAAATCTATGGAAACTTGTCCTCTTTTACCTGTTCCCAATGACCACCTTCAGCAATGACATGTTTGTGAAGAACATGTAAAGCCATCTATTTGTTTATATATATGCACTTGCAGCAATTGTAAGGAACTAAAAGATGGTTCTGAACTGCCTAAATCCTCTAATAGAGTGTGCAGCCTGTTAAGGTTATTTCAAATCTTAAGTTAGCTTAAGTCAACTGAAAGTTACCTTTGAAGTGTCTTGTTGAGGCAATAGCATTGGGCTACTATGAAAGCCTTCAGAAATGAATATGGAAAACTGGCCTGCTGGTCTCCCATCTACTTATTAGAAATAATAAGCATCATTAAAGTGATTGGAAGAAAATGGTTGTTTCAACTAAACTACAGATTTGTCAGGAACACTTCCAGAATCTTTGAGCTTCCAAGAAAGCCAGAAACTTGCTCCAGTTATCCATCTGCTAAGTGAAGATGTTGGGCATCAGAAGTGAGAATTGACTGGGTCAAAAAACATTCTTCCCTCTATCACTTCGCAGTGGAAAAGATGTCTTGCACTATTTATTCTTAAAATACAGAAAGAATTAAGTTTAAAGATCATATTTATCTGCAACTATGAAATTATAGCTATGCCAGCTTTGATAAATGTGAATTGTGATAGAATGAGGATGTGGATGTCTTTCTTCTTTGTCATCTATAGTTATATAACTATCTCTATGATTTTGGGAAAAATGATGCACTACATGCCTCTCTCACTGGATGCAGAGGAGAAATTTTCACCAAGTGGAAAACATCAACATAGCATCAGAAAACAAATTCTCATAGAAAACTCTAACCAGTTCCACATGTTTCCTTATAAGAAAGAGTGATTGGTCTCAATGTTTACAAAATTTTTCATGTATTTGTAAAATCAGTGTGAGTAATATTTCACTGCAGCTAGAACATATGCAGGGCAAAGTTCATAAGTAGACCAACAAGTGTTATACTTCATTAGATCAACAAGTACAGATGAAAAGTTTTCACAAGGTTTCAGTCACAATTCATACTTCTAACTCAGAATAAGGAGTTGAAGAAGGGCTTGTATAACCATAGTTTTGCCTTCTTTTACTCCTGTTATGCCGTTAAGGTGTTATGTTGACATGACAAATAGAAATGTCATTTCTATTTATAAACTTTTCTGTATTTTGACTTTGAGTGAGACAACTTGCATAAGTACTTCAGAATGAAAATTTACTCAATCAGTTAATTCAGAGAGAAAATAATATTACATTGCATCATGTATTGCTTCTACAGAGCTAAATGCATTTTAAAGAAATTAATTTTAGTAAGTTGGTTTATTACATTTTCTTTATGATCACTATTCTTCATTATTCTTCTCAGAAGATAAAGACAATATATATTTATTTGTTTGGTTGGTTGGTTGTTTTTATTATCCCTGGTTCCTTTTGATTATATTCTATTAAAAAATCTGTCATGTAAGAAAAATAAAATAATTATATAGAAAGCTATATTTAATTACCTTACAATTTTCACTCCGTATTTCTCATTTTATATGCATAACATTAATTTCTATATACATTGCAAAACTTTTTATATGTTACAGATCTTTGTATAATGTTGAAGTATGACTTGAGTCAAAGTTGTGTGCAAACATGTTCATGAGAATTTTTTTCAGTTTCATTCAGTTTTCTTCAGCAGCTGCAGATACTACTAGAACTATACTGAGGTTCTTGCTTATGTGTTTGTTTTAGCAGTAATGACAAAAATAACTGACTTCGTAGTGCTAAATTGGCACACTGGCCCATATTGGACTTTATAACTTGAATAAATACTTTTGGTTTTGTTTGTTTGGAAATATTTAAATGTCATTAAGAGCAGCCCTGCTCTTCTACCCTGGTTATTTACACTGATTGATGCAGTGGGGTTAGGATACTCAATGCCTTACAGTATTTATTAATTGCTTCTATTTTAATCAGGATGAGTCACTGAGGAATACCAAGAGATGGGTTTCTTTCCACAGGAGAAAGCTCAGCAGAAACACTGGCACTCATTTCAAAGCTAGGTGAAGGTAAAGGTTGTGATGCTGCAAACCGGCTGAGAATGTTTAACACCAGGCCAGTCAGTGGACTTCAGCTACCATGAAACTGGTAAAGATCAAAAATTATACAAGTGTTTGTTTCCTTGATCCTGCAACTGGAGCTGCAGAAGGGAGTTTTGTTTGGTCATAGCTGCCTCAGGAACAAGGGTCCTGCATAAACAGACCATTAATATGCACAAAGCTAAAAAGCACCCATCTGACACACTGGTATTTATTCACATGATTGAATGACTAAATGTCAGTTCGTCACTTGAGATAACAAGAATAATGAAATAGTTGCAGAATGTCTGTCCCCTGCTTTGGAAATAAGTGTCTTGGTTTCACCTCTGTTCCAAGAGGAAAGTTGCCTTCTTTGATATCACATGTCTACTTTCATAATGAGTGGGTACTTGTACAATTCCCTTAATAACATTCAGAGAATTTAAGCCTCTGATAAAGAAATTCCTTAATGTCACTTTTTCTTGTCATAACTTCTGAGAAAGTTCTTTATATGCTGGAGATAAACAATTAACAGTAATTCTCTGATACCAGGATACCTCTATGTTTTTAGAAAGTTACAGAAGTTTATTCAGGGAATTCCTAATTTCCCTATACAGTGTATGGTATTTAGTTCTGCAGTATTTTTGTTGTCCAGGACTATAGCACCTTAATCCTTTGCAATACTTAAAAAGCACTGTTGTTTTGGGGTTTGTTCTTTGGGGTTTTTTTCCTATGGATATTCAGTTCTCTTTCTAGACATTTTAATGGTTATTATATTCTTTCATCTGAGTGGTTGTTCAATGTGGAAGGTGATCATCATATTTGGTAGTGATTTGCATTTTTAATTAAGGAAAAAAATGGAAGCCAAGTGGCTTTGGCAAAAACATGAATGATTGAATTAGCTTATTTTTGTCTTGTTCATTCTATTCTAGTAATCATTCAGAGTATGGATACTAACACTAAAATATAGTATACTTTTGATAATGTCAGAAAATGACCTGAATGAAAACTGACATAGCATTGAACACAAATTATGAAGCAGTCACACAGGATCTGAGTTCAGAGCACTATCATACAAAAGTATGTTTACCTAGTGAGATGTTAATTCTAGGAGAAGTAGCATTTCCCACAACCCAAGTCAAAGTCAGCTTTCTCCTGACTTCACAGTGAGTTAAGACTTCAGGAATCTGTTTTTCTTCCTACTCTCAACTATATGTTGGTCTCAAGGGCAAGAGACCTGGGTATAGGAACTGAAGGGAAACTTGAACATGCATTGCCTCTACTCTGGACCATGGGAGGTCAAAAAAACCTACATTTCTTATGGAAAAACATATGCCCCACATTTCCGACTTAGTCAGCATGCCTAACACAAGTTACAATCCATATGTATGGCTTATGACTGAAAGCCCACACTAGAATTCATAAAGAAAATGCAAGGGCTGTTAATCATCAGTGAGAAGCATTTGAATTTTTTTGCATCTCTGTGCTTTGCAGGTTTTTCTACGCAGGGAAGATCAACAAAAGGATTTAACAAACTATTACCCTTCTAATAGCACCACTTAGAGTAACATAAATACATGTTTCTCACGTGATACAGCAAAAGTTCAGCCCTATGCAGGATCTCTTCCTCCTCTCTCCCAGTGTGACAGTGCCATAAACTCTCATCCAAATCTTACCAAACACCAGTTATTTGATCTTTCTTTAGCTATTTATCTTTAGATAGACCTTGAATTCGGTGTTTTGGGGGATTTTTCATGATAAAGGATTGGAAACCTATAGAGAATTAAGCATATCAATACTTCCAAGGGATTATGAATAGAAAATCCATTAGATGTTTCTTCAAGCTGTGAAGTTCGTGTCCTGCTGTGAAACATTTTTGTTTTGGAATATATGTTTGCTATTAAAAAAAAAAGTGCAGCCTGTGACATTGTACCACTCAAATAAAATTGTTTAAATGTAATTATATGATATTCATCATGAAGACACTTGCAATTTTACCATGTTCACAATTAGTATCTTGTGATTTTGTACAATAATAAAATCAGATAAAGAACAGGATGAGCTATCCCTGTTCAAGTTCCAAAGGCACATAGAAAAAAAAATGTAGATCAACTTATTATCCTTTCATATACACGGTTGTCATGTTATGTCGCCACACTTCAAAGTAGTAAATCACCAAAGCATATTATGTCAGACCTTGAAAACTATGATACATTGTTGTTGATACACTAGACCCTGAAGGCAATTTCACAATCTGGAATTTCTAGCACAGATATTTACTCTGCAATAAAGTGGTAATGGCAAAAGCTCACAAGACCTTCTGCTCTTTGGCTTCCTGGAGTTTGGCAGGTTGTTCATCCACCTGACACAATTAATCCCCAAAACTAGACAATATAACAACAGAAACATATGAACTTTCTCAGAGAACCACTTTATCAAATATTTGAGAACTTGGGAATGGTTGGACTAAAAGTTCAGTTCGTGATTATTTACAATACAGCAAACATTAGTCTAAACGGAGACTGTGAACAGCTTTGCCATCTGTTGTTTAAAAAAAAAAAACAACAGAAAGAAATAAGAGAAAAATTACTTCAGACAGCTATGGGGTGGTCAAGTAGAATACTTGGCACAGGAGCTGTTTAGCATTGTAAAAAGTTTACATCTGGTCTCTGCTCCAGCTTATTTAACTCATCTGTAGCTGCCTTTCTTATCCCAAGCTCTATATATATTTCTGCAGTTCTTCTCTGGGCTCAGTACAGCTAGTCCTGGCTACCGAGAGAAGGGTGGGGGTGCCTTGGACCATCTCGACCATCAATGGTTATGGCAGGCAGTCCAGGGCAGGAGTTTCTGTAAGTATGGCTTCCCCAGCAGACACAGGCTGCCAGAGTTCACCCAGCTGCCAATGCAGAGGCCACTGCTCCCAGCAAGAAAAACCAGCAGGGAGTAGGACACCTTCATGCTAGGTAGGAACCAAGGTCTGGAGACAAAGTCTCTTTTTTAAGTCATAGGGCTACAATAGTGTTTGTAGGCTGTGGATGGTGTTTGAATTTTCAACAGAAGCAATTCTGGGGACCAATGCACTAGGCAGAAGGTGAGCTGCAGTTGCCACTGTCATCAAAAGTGCTTAACTTGGCTATGTCAACCCAGCTGACACCACAGCTGGAGCAGTTTCAGTGGTGGCAGAACCCTCCATACAAAAAGTCACAAAGCAATTTGGCCTTATAAGTGTTGATAAGACATCATTTGATTTTGTACTTGGAAGAAACCCCAGAACTCAAAGACACCCGTAGAACCAAGATGACTATCAAAACTATCAAAATAGCTTTTTGTGGACTCCTGTCAGAAGCAAACAGCTTGAAAATCTCCATGCAAAAGGCCTTTTATAACTACATATTTTCACAGATTTTCAGTTATGTGTGTTGGTGAGGCATATCCTACACCTGAGAAAAGCCAGTGTTGCTTGGCTTCCATTGTACTTTGTTATGACTATACTTTCAGGAGAATATGGTGAGCATTCAATATCTTATATAAATTCACTAAAATACATAATACACCAACCTTGCAAAGTTAATAAAAAGCTCTCTGGCTACCTATAAATTTACATGTCTTTCTCCTAAATTAGAAATGTGAAAAGAATTGAATGCAAGTGAAGTAAAATGAGTTTGAGATATTTTCTCAAGACTTGTTTAAGTATATCATCACAATCTTCCTAAAGGACTTTTTTTCTCAGGTGATAGATACAGTGAAGACAAGTCTTTATTTATCAAATATTTCAACTGTGGTATATCAAAAGTTACAACTATAAGTTTAAACTTTTCCTCATATTATTTTACAGACCTAAGACTTAAGGACACTGAAAAATAATAGCAAATTATTTGAACCTTTGACCAAATATTGAACTGTTGCCATATAGAACCTTTAAGAAATGAAAACTAAGTTTAGTAACTTCCTGACATGAACCCTTTCACTCCCTCCTCTGCTCCTTTTTTTATTCACTTACTGACTTGTTTGGCTATGGTCTGGACTGAAAACAAAATCAAATTATACATGGAGATACAGCCCAACAATTCTAGCTCAACTTTTTTGCAGAAGAATTCCTATGCTTAGTTCAGATAAGATGTGGCAAAGTCTCTCTGTATCCCTCCTGATATAAACCATGAAATTTATCAAGATTCAACTTAAACTAATATTCCTGGGTGACAAACATGGAAGAGATTGCGGAAGCTTCAAAACCCTACAGTTATGTATTTGCACTACCATTCCCCTGGGAAGCTAGATCATCCTAGCGTAGTTCCTTCTCCCTCAAATCTCTGTTAGGGTACATCCATACCTGCTGTGTGGATAGTAAAAGTATGTGTGACAACCACATAGGTGTGGTGCAGTTCATGCCTAGCTAAAGTAAAAACATCTTGTTGTAATTCCCTTGTAAGCATTGAACATTGACTTGAATGGAGCTATACCTATTTTCTTCATGTCTTAGTTCACAGTATTTTGATCTTGAGACTGGACCATTCCCAGAATCATATACTTGTGGGATCATTTAGGTTGGAAAAGACCTTTAAGACCATTGAGTCCAACCACTAACCTAACATTGCCAAGGAAGAGCCAAACAGAGACCCTGCAAATGATTGCCAGTGCAAACAACAAAGTGCAAGAAACTTTCCAGGGATGTCCAGGCTCTGGACATGTTGTAAGGCAAGAAAATTAAGGGATTGTCTCATTTCCCTTTTGGACATCTAAGTCAGAAACAGGGATTTCAATCTCAGACATGCCCTTCAGGAGAAATCCAACCCTCATACAAGACAAGGAATCTGAAGACAATGGGTTAAACATTTTTTATATACAGACTGAACTCATAAATTAAATCAGACTTGTACTTTTATATTGTGTTATTACAACATGTTATTCTGCAATGGTTAACATGCAACACTCTCATCCAACATTCAGAATTGCTCGAACCTGGAATAAAAACATGTCTCAAACTCAGCTGGGCCAGGGATTTCCTCATTGCACTGTTTTTCTGGATAAGATCTATAACTACGTAAGGTGTTCCACACATTTTTGAAGAAATCCTGGTCATTTAAAATATTCAATTCTTACTTTAACAAATAATTTCGAGGCCATTTCACCTTTTTTTACCCCATTTTGATTGTTTGAGTAGGACTTGAGGGATGTCTTAACCTCAGTGGAAAATCTTTGCTGAAAAATCTGTTGAATAATTAGGAGATACGCAGCACTTTGCTTTTCAGCTGGTGTAAGAAGTCATGCATCTTTTACATTTGTTTCAGATATCTGGCATTAAGAATGAACTGAAATATTCACCCTAACTTCAAAAAAATTAATTTAGTGTGGCTTTGTTTTAAAACATGCTGGTTTTTTGAAGTTGTTATATATGTCTCTACAAAAAAGAGAAAAGTTTAAACATCTGGAATTTTCTTCCTCCTTTCACAATTCATCTCTGGGAAGATGAATTCCTCAAATCATTTTGTGACCTGTGTAAAATCTATTATATATAATCATTACCCTATGTAATGCTTTGGCTGCAGCACATGTCTTACAGTTCGGATGAGGGGTCGGCCATTTAAACACATGATGTATCCCAACTCTGAACTTGACCTGACATCTCCAATATGTTTTACACCTCCTAGTCAGATTGGGGATTATGTTGTTGGGTGGCTTCTTATTTACTTTCCAACTGGGACAGTCACAGCATAAGAGAAGAGATGCCTTAGCAAATTTTTAACCTCTATCTGTCACTGTATAGCAAGTCATTGTTTTTAAAACACTTTTTTTTTCAAACTTTAATTATAGAATTCATTCATATGACAAGGTGTTCATATTATTCTTCCAGAATTTTTTTTTTCCTATTGTTTGATATTCATTTGGGCATGACATTTATTTTTACATTCAACCCCCATTTTTTTTACTATATACCCACCTAATTTCTAAATGGTTTTTCTTTAATCATATGTCTTCACACAGGTCAAACAGCTCTACTCTTTTAATGCTTACTAAGAGAAATCACACATAGTGCTTTTCAGATTTCAGTTTGCTTCAGAGCTTTCACAGCTTTTTGTGGAATTTGCAGTCAATGTATTTCTGGCAACAACATCGTCATTGGATGAATTAATTAAATAATTCAGGTGTAGTGGTCCCAGTGAGAGAAGTTAATGGTGTCCTGTGATATGAAACCTGTGCTTCTACAATACTATTATGCTTTGCAGTATTATCAAATAANCCCGCCTCCCAACCCCCCTTCCCCTCAGCCGTGTGTAGTCCCCAAAAAACAAAAGAGACAACCTGCCCCCACCCAAGAAATCAGCAGTTAACGACTCTTTTTTGTTAACTCCTAGCATGGGCAGTTAGTGGCAGGGGAGAGAATTTACATAAGAATCCCAAACTACAACACTTTCACAGCTTTTTGTGGAATTTGCAGTCAATGTATTTCTGGCAACAACATCGTCATTGGATGAATTAATTAAATAATTCAGGTGTAGTGGTCCCAGTGAGAGAAGTTAATGGTGTCCTGTGATATGAAACCTGTGCTTCTACAATACTATTATGCTTTGCAGTATTATCAAATAAAGATAAGAAGGTATTTAGAAACGTCATCTAGTCCACCTGCCTGATTTGGTCTGCTTATACCTATGGCAATCCTGGCTGATGTTTGTCTAACCTTTTCGTATAGGCATCCATTGACATCCACAGTAAATGGTTCTTTATTTCTCCAGTGCAAGTGTATGCCCATTTTCACACATGAGCAAACACAAAGGGGTGCTGGGTGAAACTTTGGGTCTCTGTGTCCCCCATATATGTTATAGATAAATTTTACAAAATCATTTCTATGAAAGCAACAGCACTTTAAAAACCAGAGTTCTAACAGATCGCTGGTTTTCCCGTGTGATGAAAACAGTGGTTAATAGCTGTATGTTAGAGAAACAATTAATAAATTGAAAAAGAAAACAACTGTCCCAAAACAATTAAGCAGGGAAATAAAAATTGGCATACAGTACTCTTTTTTATTAGATTATTAACTAATTAGTGATGTCTGTGTTGATTGGATAGAATGGAACAGATTTTCATTCAGATTAAGCTGTGTTGGTCAATACAACTAAGACTACTCATCTAACTGTCTCAGCATTTAGGTCCATATATAAAAATAAAAAATATCTTGATATAGTATGTCTGACAGATCTCATTTTGAAACATTTTTCATTGAAATTAAACATATTCATTTATAAAGATGAGCAGTATACATATTAGTAGTAAGTACTGAGTTCTTTAGATTATCTCTTTGGAAATAATTTCATGTCATGAATGACTAATAGGGAAATATCAGGCAAACTCAGTAGAGAAAAAGCACCAATAAAAGCAATTATTCCTGTCAGAGCAAGTGGGATTGTTTCCAGTTATTCAAAGTTTAGATTTAATCAGTGCATGTCTAATTTGAAGTCAGACCTTTCCACCCTGTGCTATGCTCCCGGATTCTCTGATTTTCTCTTTCAGTTGTGATCATGACAGTGTAAAGAAATGGAAGATCATGCCTTACTTAAAACAGACATTTAGCTCTGATTTGTGTTTGCTTACAATTCTGTAAAAGTGACCACTCACTGAAATCTCTTGAGGGAAATGCAATACAGTTATAGCCTACATGCTTATCTTACATTAAGCCAAGAGACTTAAATCAAAAATCATTAAGGGAAGAGAAAGGAAATTTTTGTCATTCAGAGCTATGCACTGTTATTCTTGCTTTGACATTCTGTGACTGCTCTGTGACTTTTCAACAAATTCTTTTAATTTCTGATGCCAGCAACATCTGATAGTAAAATACGGTGTATGACAAGAGCCTAATGCTTTATAGAAAATACGTCTACAAACATATCTAGAAAAAAACCCCTAGTTTTTATTCCTGCATATCAAAAGTCCTGTTGATTGAAACCTACAGCAAGTTCCTGTTCATTTGGAAACATATTTAACCAGAATATAATTATGGGTAATGCAAACCTGGGTGGCTGTGGCTGGCCTGAAATTTGTTGTCAGCAGGAAGAAGATTAATTTCATTTACTGTCTTTGTCATGTCTCACTGGCTTCCTGTCTTTTTAGCTTGTTACCTCCAGTGGGTTGCTGCTGTCACTCTCAATTCACTTTCTACTCAGTTTTTTATCTGATAGATCTGTCTACACATTTTCCCAATATGACATTTTTCCCCTCCTGAACCACAGCTGTTATCACAAAGTCTACACCATGAGAGAAAAACTACACTGAACTTAAAAATGCTAAGAAATTAAGAATTTCATTTGTACAATTCTACAACAATGCTCCTGTCCAAGTACTCTGGCTACCTGAGAAAAACTGCCTTTTTTCTTGTATTTTTCCATGTACATGAAAGAAACAGTGATAAAGTATGAAAGCATGTATTTATAGTCTCCAGACTCTATGTCTCAGTCCCTGCATCTGTGAGAAACCCCAAGAATAATGGGAGTTCTCCACAGTATTCAAAATAATACGGTACATCGATGAGGAATTGTTAAGAGTGCATTTGGTGTATTTTTATGTATAAGTCCACTTGCAAAGTGTTGTTGAATCAGAGTATGTGATGTGGGTGCCGAGTTTTAATAGGATTATTCACTGTAAGGGGACATCCACGTTTCAAAATGTTTATTATGTGTATATGTACATGTGCCTTCGGACGTGCTCTTTCAATACATTATCTCTACCTGACCTGACATAACAGATCACTCTGTAGTTTAGGAACAAAGTGGGAGGACCAGGGTCAGACTGCCTTGCTTCTTCCCCAGGGGGAGAAAAGGAAAAGCTATTCTACCATTTTATAGCCTCTGGCTACGCACATGATATGTTTAAGAGCTTTGCTAAATTGCCTTTAACAGCTGGCCTGACTGACTGAGTATACAGTGTCAAGTGAGTGACAAAAAGCAATTCTCAGTGACTATTCTTAAAATATGCAATGGTCTTGACTCTGTAATTTCTCTTAACTCTAAGAAAATTTCAGAAGTGAGGGTGACCCTTTAACGTGCTTTGAAACCATAAAGGTTTTGTTGTAACTTTCCAGAAGTACATTAGAACAAAAAGTCTGTTATGAGAGGTGGCCCTGACTTCTCACATCCTGCTTTGGTGTAGGAGAGAGGCTGTTCACCAAGACCAGTCTCAATGAAAGACTCCTTATTTATAGGCTCCTTTTATTGCCATGGAGGATAGACTTCCTAAACAGGTAACCCTGAGAAATCTTAAAATTGCCTCCAGGAAATGTTTTCTTCTCACTGTTGACAAGAGAGGGAACCAAAGGAAACCATGCTTCTTTTGATAACATTGGTCCGTTAATTCTCCATGCTGTTAAGTTCCTCAGATGCTCATCAGCAATGTGACATTGATTTCAGGTGTGTTTGAGATTATATTTTTTTCAGATTTTCAGAACATGAGAAACAGTTGAATGATTAGATGATATCTAAATATGGGCATTAAACAGAAACAGAGAGAGAATTTAGGGACTAGGAACAGATATAAACATGTTTTCCCAGGATCTTTCAAGATTCAAGTGATTTGTGGCTCATGGAAACAAAAATGACTAACAGTTTACACTTCTTTAAAGATCAGACCTGAAAATCACTGTGATGTGATCCCACTCAGATCTGCCAGCTTTCCTGTTAACAATCTGAAGTTCACATCTGGGGACATGCACACGCATATATTCTGGCAGGATTAAAAGAGACAGCTTGAATTATCATAGAATAATATCATAGAATGGTTTGGGTTGGAAGGAACCTTAGAGATCATCTAGTTCCAAATCTCCTTGCATGGTCAGGTCTCACTAGACCATGCTGCTCAAAGCCCAAAAGGCTGTTAGGTGTCCCACTGGAAGGCATCCCTTCCCTCCACCATGTCAACATCATCACACAGCTTGGTGTTATTGGCAAACTGGCTGAAGGTGCACTGTTCATGCTGTCAATAAAGATGTTAAACAGCACCAGTTTCAATACCCACCCCTGAGGAACAACACTTGTCACCAGGCTCCACTTGGACATTAAGCCATTGATGACAACTCTCTGAGTGCAACTATCCAGCCATTTCCTTACCCATCTGTCAAATCCATGCCTCTCCAGTTTAGAGACATGCAGGACAGTGTCAAATGCTTTGTACAAAGATGCAATGACTTAAATTATGTCAGTTACCCTTTTCTTATCCATCAACACAGTAATGACATCATAGAAAGCCAACCAAATTTATCAGGCACGATTTACCTTTGGCTGTCACAAATGACCTCCTACTTTTCCATGTGCCTTAGCATAGTTTGCAGAAGAGTCTACTCCATCTTGCCAGGCACAGAGGTGAGCCTCGCTAGCCTGTAGCTCCTCAGGCCTTCCCTTTTTTTTCCATTCTTTGGCTTTCTGAAAATGAGAGTTATGTTTCCCCTTTTCCAATAAGTGTCAGCTTTACTGATTGCCACAACCTCTCAAATATGTTGGATAGTGGTTTAACCAGTTGTTATGGCAGTTCCCTCAGGACCACTGGATGCATCTTATCAGGTCTCATGCATTATGGTGTATTCAAGTTCAGTGAATCACTCACTTTGCATGAAGTAATAAAAAGTGAAGAGTTCAGATCATACTTTCTTTGTTGCATGGGAAACTCAGTCTCCAAACTTAGTCATTACCTGTAGTAAGCAGAGTGCTATGTCAAGAGCATCTCTAAAGGGAAAGTTACTTAGCACTGCTAAAATGCAAGGAAAGTTCTCTACCCTACTCCTGAAGTGAGTGGAATGCCAGTAAGGAAAGTCCTATCACTAATTCTGGAATGTGAGCTGGCAATAAACGGCCATTTACAGACAGCTGTGGCAATGACCCCTTAACACCAATCTCAAAAAATTTTTGCTATTGCCCAAGTCAGCTGGAAAATTTCTGCTTGAAAGTTGATTTTTACCAATCTTTAGAAACAAGCAAATGAAAAAAAAAATCTGATAACTCTTCAAATAAAAGACAGATGTTTCCTATTATAGGAAAGTGGTAGCATTGCTACCTGAAAAGAATGCTAACTTACTTTTTTTTAAAAATGCTAGATACATTTATCAGAGAGAAACAGACACTGCAACCAATTTGCTTTGTAGGTGACATATGGTCCATATAGTGCTTTTTCCAACATATATCAAGCAAATAAGTACAATCTCAAAGTATTCTGGAAGTTGACTCTAGCTAACAACATCAAACAAATTCAAAAGGAGATCATTTTTCAAGCAGAAAGAATAAAGAAGGAACTATAAAAACTAAAACATTAGTTTTTAAACTGAATCTGGGAAACTTATAGAAGGAGTATAATTTGAAATTATTTGACAAATCTGGAGAGTGTAATAAATTGTAATATCAGGGTCTGCCATTTTCTTTCCATTGCTTAATAGTCAGTGTTGATAATATTGCAGAATATTGCCCTGTGACCAGAACTGACATTTATGAGCTTTAATGTACTATTCAATTTCACTTTTGTAATCTCTGTAATGACTTTAGGTGCCATTCGTGCTCTTAACCCACCCACAAACCAACCACAATACTTTTTTGAAATGATGGTTGACAGAATGTTTTGCAGTGTTTAAGCAAGCAAGCAAAACTCATAGCTTTCCAGGATTTTTCCACAACTTCTATTAATTTGTTGGCCATTTTCAGTTGCCATCAACAACATGATTGTTTAGTAGACTAGTCTGAGGATAGGGTGGTAGCTATTTCCTGAAGCAGCATTTTCATCACACTTGCTGCAAGCATGCACACAGATGTCTGCTGCCATATAGCTGAAGGTTTCGTGTTCAAGAATCATCTAATTCTATTTTAGGTCACTCCATAAAACATGATCCTTTTCTTTTTTCCTACTGTATTTGCTACAGTCATAAAGAGATGAAATAAACATACTTGTAGAAAAGGTCTTGGTGAATCTGTATTGTTTGATGTATGAGAAAAATGTATCTTGAAGCAACAGAGAATTATTCTTTAAATTACTTTTATGTGATAGGAAGGAAAAATCCGCAATATACATGCCATCTAAAGGAAAAAGTAAATTTAATTTACTACACATACATTTACCATATGAAAATCAGGCTGTTTCGTGGTACCTTAAGCCAGATTCTGAGAAGCATTTATGAAAGCACTGATCTCAGCTGAATAACTAGGATTATTTTCATACAAGGAGTCACACATGAACATGATATATTTATATATATGTTTATAAATCATTTTGGGCAGGCTCCATTACCTTCCAACTGGAGAACCAAATTACTGACAATAAAACATTATACTAGACTAAAACATTATACTATATGAATGGCAAAATGCCACCTTTATTACAAAAAGACATTTTAGAATACTTTAAAGCATTTGCATTTTTATTGTGATTGCGTGTTGTAGCCTTTCATCTATAAAACTGATTTCCCTAGATACCATGAGACCCTTTTCTAGAAGTGTCACCAGATGCCGTAAAAACCTGTTTTTTAATTTTTTATTCTTAATCTCTTCAATTGCAAAATTTTTGGGGTATACAATATGGTATTGCTGGGACATTTCAAGGCTAGAGATAAACATAAAATCCCACTGGGAAGCTAGAAATCCCTTCTTTTTCCCTGAAAGGGAATCTATACTGGCAGCGTAAAGAAACATGACATGATTTTTCTGACTGCTACAATTTAAGGGAGTAAAGAGAAGATTTTTTTTTTGTCAACATATGTAAAAATATACCTGCCCAAGTAGGAATTTGGGAAGTTATTTACAACCTCATAAAAGATTATTAAAGGAAGAGTGCACATGAAGTAAGTAATTCATAGAATAACAAACAAAGTATTCTAGCACGATACCAAGATTTATCACATATATAGTCAACATAAAATTGTATAAAGATGGTACTACTATCCTGTTTTTTCAAATAAGAGACATCTAAATTTTGTATAAAAATTTACTTTCTAAGTTGTGTGAGCTCTTTTGGTTGGTTAGGGGTTTTTTGTTATTAGGAAACACAGGCAAATGCTAATTAAAAAGTAATTTGAAAATTCCAGTGTAGGAGAATTCACAAATACCAAAATAATATTTTCTCATCTTAATGTTGACTCCTAAGTTTGGCCTTGGGCAAATCAGTCAACCTATCTGTAGTTCAGTATGCTCAGTGGTGGAACAGAGATAATAAAGCTGTATATACACTGTAAATCCCCAAGAGCTGGATTACAGCATCCTACATAAATACTTTTGAAAGGGATTAAAAGCTCTACAATGGTCTCCAAAGATTTGTATCCTGCCGCTCCCCTACAGGTGTAGCCCCCACACTTCTCAAGTACTGCAAGAAGCTCTATGACTCAGAGTTGGCTGTAAGACCTCAGTTAAAAATCTGCAGTGCTTGGTAGAAAGGTTTCAACCAATTGTCTATGGTATCAGGAAAAAAACAACCTCAAGACCTTTCCTCCCAGCTCTAAAAAGGGTAGCTATGCCTCTGAATTGAGTTCATGCAGTTTGACCTGGTTCCCTATTTTTCTGCTTTCTGGGTCTGTTCTCACACAAGAACCCTGGCATCAAGACGGTGTGCCATAACTCTTCAATCCTTTCCCCAGTGCCTGTTCCCCGGCATTCCAGCTCTTCTTTCTCTCTCTTCTTTTGCCCTCACCTCACTTGTCCTTTTTCCTTCATGGATCTCAAGACTAGCAGAAATGGTAGTGCAGAGACCTCATGCCAAGAATACGGCTCATCTTCTTACATGTGTCTTGGAATATGCTGATTTCCATTATGAATCTTGCATAAAGAACTTAGTGTAAATGGAAAATACAATTACCTCCTCTCACAAGAGTGCTGTGAGTATTAAATAGTTAATGACCATTAAGCTTTGTTAAGCATCATTTTGCAATTTTGATTTCTCAACTCTAAAGTATTATTCTAGTAAGTATTGCATCTAATTATCTGTCTCCCCTGTGCAGAGCAAAGATCATATATTTTAGCTAAACTACTATTGCAGAATCTCCCTTATCTCACAATAAAGCTGTTACCTAATTTGAGATGAAACAATTAAGCACTAAATGTTCTTTTCAGCTACATTTATAGACTTCAAGCTTTTAATCAAGCCTTTTTGGTATGGGATTCCTTTACAAATATGTTATTTACTTCTGACAAACTTCAGAAAGTCATGTGATCGGTAGCAGATTGATTTCACTATCATCATGACATCAGTACAGTTTTCCTTCCTAAGAACTTAAGCTTTTTTTCTGAGGAACTGTCAAGTGTTTAATAAAGCAGGTGATTCATTAAAGATGCTTAAGAGGACAAGCAGAAAAGTAAATGCTTACATTATGTGAATGGGCACAATATTCTTTGCAAATTTTATCTTCTTTTAATAGGTTAAAAGTCTCCTCCAAATAAAACCTTGCCCAGACATTTTTCACCACTACAAATTTTGTTATTAAAAACAAATCTTGACACTACTTACATAATATAAAGGCCAAGTTAAATCTTGGGAATATCTTGAAAAGATCAAGTGTCCATGTCACAGAATCACAAAAATAGAGCCTTTATTTACAAAACTATGAACTTCAAATTAAAAGTCTGAATTCTTCACATCTTGGTGTATTATAGGAATTATATGACTAAGCTGCATGCTGGGGAATGTCTTTAATAAGTTGCTGAAATAAAAAAAAATAAAGGAAAAAAGAATGAGTATGAGAAAAGAGCATATCTTAATAATCATCATCCTGTAGTCTAATTGTAAAATAATCTGACCTAAAAGAATTGGAAGAATCTGTATAAAAGTTCTTTTTTTTAATGAATAATTAGTTAACAAATTATTTCTTGCTTAGTCTATCCAATATTTTTTCTCTCATAACTTAAGAAACAGTTTCTTTTCAAAAGGGGATTTCTGAATTTAAAATTATTCTTGGTGGATGTACGAGTCATATGTACTCAATCAGTATATTCAGATTTTTTCATGGACAGTGCAAATTCTATTTTTAAATATAATGATGATTCAAAATATTATTCTAGTCAAAGAATGATCAAGGAAAAACACCTAGAAGCTTAGAGAATGAAGTTACTGATTGGCAGAAACCAAGAAGGGTTTGAATTAATCCCCACTAAGGAGCATCATTCTCCTGTGGAGAACAATTCCATATCTGACCCTGGCTTTTAAAACCATCTCCCACTTTTATTCCAAGCAAAATAAATAAGAAAAAAAGGCAGATTAGTACTATCCCTGAGCACTGATGGCAAGTCTGCATCAAATAACAGTGACCTTTGCCAAGGTCTTTGACTTGTCTGCAATAGCATTTGCAGTCAGAATAGGAATGGCATGGATATGTCAGCCACAAAGAGGCTTACTTGCTAGGGCACAGCAGTGGTCTAACCCTACCTTATTGTCCTCAAGACCCCATCTTAGAGTGTTGAGCTCTGTGGTTTGGATGGATGGGTCCCTTTCGAGCTAGCTGAGGACTCAGTACTGTGCTGCTCAGAGTGGTATAGGCATGCTCTCACACATTTCATGTGTAGATTGTTTGGGGTCTTCTCCTTAAAAATATCACCTGGATCTTGGATTGTAGCCTGACCTGCAGATAATAAAAAATGCAATCAAGGCATAGGAATGCTGCATCTCATTTCCATTTGTTCCCCAGATTCTTAGAAATCCCAGACAGATGTTTTTGTTCACAATAAGACATGCAAAAAGTAAAAATCAGAGTGTTTTCAAAAAGAATATAGAGTATCATGTTGATTGAATGTTTTGAGCTTGCTTTCATACACTGTGCAGTTGCCACTTCACTAGTAATTTATTTTGAAAGTCATCACATGAAACTCTTCAAAATCAAGTCAACAACACTATTCATAATAATAACAATGACTAATGTGTGGCATTTAAACAGACCTTGTCCTCTTCAAAGAATTTTACAAATATTCATTCTTGATCCACTGAAGAATAGGAAAATTTGGGGTGGAATACATTAATGTATTATCTTTTGATTAATTAAAACTCATAGTGTCAGTTTCGTCCCCAGCAGAATTCTGTATATTTTCTTAGAATTTCCCTGTGATGATTTTAGCTGACTTTATTTACCATCTTCCTAGGAGGTATTGGTTTAAATCTGAAATCCTACTGTCTGGAATAGCATCATTTTTTTATTCAGTGTTTTTAATTTTTATCTCTTGGACACAGTGCTTTGCAGATTTTGGACAGACAACTGAAAGCAGCAACACACAAATGCATCTTGGGCCCGTTAAAAATGATCCTTCCCACAACTGACCAGCAACACAAAGGGACATGGGGCCTCACCCTATGTAGCTCTACAGGGACCACAAGAGCTCCAAACTGGGAACATGAGCAAGGGGTGAGGACAAATGGAAAGAAATATGTGTGCAAAGAGTTCAGAAAGAAAATTTTCAGCTTAGAAATACTACAGAAGAGTCAGGATAATCATGGAGCCATAGAATGAACTGTTCTCTCAATTATCACCTGGAAACACAGTGGGGAAAAGATTACCAGAAAGCTTTTACTGCCTACTGTAGCCATTTTGTGCTATTCTTGTGACAGTTACTGTAGAGAGGTCCCAGGGAAAACTCTTTGGTGTGGATAACAGCCAAGAACACAGTTCTTTCAGGAGCTCCCAGGAATTCCCAGGAGCATAAACCAAGTAGGCTGCATCTTAGGTTTTAGGGTGGATTTTTTCTGTGTCTGATCTTTATACATCCTGACTGAGGAAATGTCTAAAGCTCCTGCTCTGAGGCAGACTGAATACTCCTAGGGTTGACATAAATTTCCTTTCTTATATTAGATTTTGGGAAGATAGATTGATTAGATGAGCAAGTACTTTGATCCGTTTCCTATCCACTCACAGGTCCTCTCTTTTCTTTTATGTTCCCTTCCATAATTGAACATGTCCCCTTTAAGGGTAAACATGATATGGGGAAACATCAGTTTACTCCAATCTCCACTTGCCTGTACAAAGACAGACAATGTATATCACACATGTGTATAGAGCCTTTATCTGTTTGGGGTTTTTTTCACTTTCATTTCATGTCCCTGATGATTGTTTTAGAGACCATATGAACTCCGATGATATATAACTTCAGAATAGTCACCATTAAAGACCCAAGAAAAGGATTTTTGGGGGTTTTTTTCTTAGTAGAGCTGCACTGCATCTCAGATGTTTTGTAGTTATTTGTAGAATTCTGCATAAATTATTTCTATAAATAGAAGTTGTGATATCCTGTCTTAATTTTTCTGACAAAATCCAGTATTTTAATGCAGATTTTCACCTAAGTATTGTACCTCTTTTCCATAAAGTAGGTTGATATAGCATTGCATCATCTAAAACGTTTCGCTATTCCCAGTGGAGAAAACAGTCCCCTGGAAACTGAAAGAAGGAGAGAGTTCAAAAATAAGATACCAGGTAGGAGGTCCTAGTAGCTTCAGCAGCATATACAGAGAGAGTTCAGGTTTCCTTGGGAATAAACATAGATTCCCTCTTTTCTTTGGCATTCCTTTTTGTCATAGAAAGGATCCTTATGAAGATATACAGTGATAAAGGGAAATGTCTTTTCAATTTAATTACTGCCTAATCATTTCAGGGTTCAACGTATTACTGCAGGTTTGTTTAAGAAACAATATAGAACATATTAGTTCAAAAGTATGTAAACATCAAAATAATAAAGATAAATATTTCCTGAGTATTACTCTACATTTTTAACAGTGCATTAAACATTTTTGATTGTACATTTTACAAGTACTTGCTTCAAAAACAAAATATAAGATAATCCTTTGTAAAATAATGCTGTGCTTTGGTATCTTCCTAAGTTTTCCTTCAGATGGAGTTTTGTGTGCTTCTGCAGAATCTGGTATGCGTTAGTTTTTCCAGCTTCTGTTCTCAGATCACAAAATCATGAGGAAGCCTCCTTCAGAAAGTTGAAAAAACTAGACATGATCTTTTTTCTGAAATCTTTCAATCACAATTGAACACCTAACAAGGGACAGGCAGTCATTAGAGCAGCACCCTTCTTCTAGTGAAGTAGCTGCAAATTTCACAATGGCCTTCAGTTGCCAAATTATTAAGCATTGACATTCCTTTTCTTTGTGGCTGTTACATGGTTTAGTAACCATTGCGAAAGATTTATACCTGTACTTATCCTGAAACCATCTGTTGCTGCATTCCAAAGATGCAATACTTACGTTGTTTCTTATACTAATCTTTTTTATCCCCCACTATTAACTGTTCAATCTAACCAAACTGATTGAAGATATTTTTTTGCATCAGTTGAGTTTCCTTCTCCCCACTGTTTCATATAACTAAGACAACATGTAACCATAAGCAACCTTGAAACATCTCTTAGCTAACAAAATTTTTGTACACCAGCCAGCAACTGTTAGTTCCAACAAAGGCAATTATTCTTTTCTGGCACTTAAATAAAAAAAAAAAAAAGGAAAAAACTTTGATGTACTGCAGTGTAGTTCAAAAGTCCAAACAAATTTTTAAAGTTTTGTCCTTAACATTCAATTGAAGTTTAGATGACCATTTGGTAGTCTCATCTGAATATTTGTTCTAAACTTGAGTCTTCATCATACATACGTATTTAGGAGATACCAGGCAAATAAATACGTAAAGGCTTTGTGATCTTTCTTCATTGCTACTTTCTGGCAATAGTCCTGTTCCTGTGGCAAGATACTACCTACATCTTATTCTGTTAATGAACCTACAATACTTTAGGTATAAGATCATTTATTTTCCATCACCTATTTGATAAAGAGAAAGAAGAGAACTTGTATGCAGATTTGACAGAAATTTAGGTAAAGTAACTACAGAGAGTAAGTTTTCCCTGTTGGAAGTTACTAATTCTGAAGTGCTTCTCAATCTCAGTACTATCTGTAGAGAGTTGATGACAGTATTAGTTCTAATATTAACATTTCAGTCAAGTGGCTAAAACCAAGTAAGACAAATCAAGGCTTTGGAACTGATATTTTCTATTACTTATGTTATAAGTTTTGGAAACACAGTTGGATTTATCTCTTTGGACAAGCTCCACCTTCAAAAGAGCTCGGGTCTCAGCTTCTAACTGCTCCAAAACAGTATTTTTCAAACTTTTCAAAGAATTATCAAATGAGGATTTTCAAGACATCCACCAGTTCATAGGCTGAACTTTGCTCAAAAAAATTTAATCACTCCAGCTTATGAACACAATCTGAGTTCCTCTGGAAATATGGTTCTCATTCTAAGCACCAAAAGCATGACACTTAAGGTCTTTGTCTCTAAGTTAATTGGTTTGCAATATAGCAAATGCTTATAAGACAACTGGATCAGGCAAATATCTATGTATGCATATAAAGTCTTACTTAGTTCTTAGTATAGTCTTACTTACAAAGTTCTAAATTATTATTAGAATTTTCTATCTGTTCTAGTCTTTAATATAAAAATTACCTGGACTGCTTCTCTTCAAAAAAATCTCCCCCCAAAAAACCGAAGACTTTCCCCCTGCTGCTTCCTTCCCTCAGTGGATTGTCTATAGATATTGTTATAATTCAACATAACCTTTTAGATCACTAAAATGTCAGAGTTGCCTTAAGAAAGATCACAGTGTTCCTTGCCTCAAAGGCCTTGGCACTGTTGATTGCACAGCTTGACACTCTGTTCTGCGTCCAGGAAGAGAGTGTAACAGTGGAGCTGCCATCACTCACCAGTGTGCATGCAGAGTGTACCTGCTGCAGGTACCTGCTTGGGCACAAACAATAGCTCAGCAACCCTGCTTACTGCTTTTTTCATATATACACATGCTTTAGTGCCAGCCCAGATATGTATTTCTAAAGGTCAGTTTAATTCATCAGAAGTACTTGAAAATATGCCAGTTGATGTTTTGTAGTGTTGAATACCTACATAAAGGGAAAGTTCTTTCTACAGAACTGCACAGTGCTGTTATCACTGATACTGGGCTCTCACCTTATATAGACTTTTCTGTTGCACAGAAATAATAGTGTAAATATCAAGCTAAATACACTTCATGAGGGAGCCAGGAGATATGTCTCTTTTTTCACCAATATAAATCTGGAAGTAAATGGTGGTATGATCTCCTTCATCACAATTTAATGTTAGAGTTTTAGCAACATCCATAGTATCAGGAGTCTGTCATGTTGTCTAGGACATATATGCTGTGTAAGTGTACAAAGGGGATTTGGAGACCCAATTTGAGCTTAAGCCAGGGAGGTGTTAGGTACAGGAGGACACAGGCTGGAGCACCTCATTTTGACTCAAGGTTTACACCAATGCACTAAAACTCTGTCTCTGTGTGAGAGAAACGTAATACACCAAAGGCATGTGGAGACAATGAGCACAAACTATCAGCTGTGTAAATATAGAAGTTAGCAATCTCATCTGCTTGGCAGGCTGCCCAAGACTCTGGCTAGCTCAGAAAGAGGAAGAAGCCAGTGAGAATATGAATCTGTTTCTGAGAAAAACATGGCAATGGTGATAACAGCAGTAATATGAGCAGGAACTAAATATTTATTTGCACATTTATGTATACATTGGATAACAGTACATTATAAACACATTAATTCATGCAGACAAAGGACTTTATTTCTATCATACACTTAGTGGAATGTTTCTGAAGAATCAATATTTTTTGCAGGATTTCCTAATAGATTTTTTTTTCAGAAAGGTAGACCAGCAACTAACAGAAGTAAGTAAAATTTATCTTTGATAAAAAATTATTATTATTTGCTTTCACTCAATTGTTATATTTTTGGCAATTACCAGAGCTTTAAGAGAAGTACATATGCATAAGAGATGTCATGACAAGCAGTAGAGCACATGAAATAACTGTTTTAATATGTGTACCTCTAAATCTTACAGTTATGTACGAAAGGATTCAAAAGAATCTACTGGCAATTTTCCAATTAGTAATAAGTAAATATGCCAGAATATCAGCTACGTAGAACATGTGCTATTAGATTTAACTACACAGTTCCTTATATCAAAGACTAAATTGGGCCACACATTGCTTAAGACTTCTGTATTTTCCTTTAAAAACAGAGCAGTTAATAAGAATTTCTTCTCCACCAACAGAAATACCTGAAGATAATAAGTAGTGAGCAATCAGAGATTCAACTCTGGAAAACACTTTTTTGTATCATCTTTAAGAAAGGTCATGCAAAATGGTTCACACCAGTCCTGAGGTGAGAAATAAAGAGTCTAACAATGCAACCAAGCATCAGTTCACTTCCCAGCTTTTTCCAGCTCCTCAGCTCTGTACCTGTGCCTTCAGGCCCTGCTCCACAGACCAGGCATGCCTCACAGACACTGCTTTTCCTGAGTTTCAGCACTGTTGTACACAGCACCGGTGCTGCGACCAGCAGCATGAGAGTAAACACAACACAGTGATCCTGTGTATATTAAAAGCATTCAAAGGAATTTTTACATAAATATTAGTTTTCATCAAACAATGTAGTGCTGTGGTTCTCTTCCCTGTTCTCTGTGATTTGTTGTATGACTATAACTTTCATTGGGTAATAACAAAAGCCACTTCATAAACAGAAATAGAGGATGGTCATTCCCTGGATGGGATATCAATTTAAAACCTAGAATGAAAATTATTACTAGTAGGTTTTGGTTTCATTGCCTTCTATGATTCTTTAACATAACTATTCATATATCTATTTATACTCGTGAACATGTCCTGGAATAGCTTTGCCACTATACTACAACTTCTCCATTGTAAATACTTTCCAGCAGGAACAAGAGAAGTCAGTTTTCCAGCCAAGAAACCAGACTCCAGCAGGAAGTGATCTCAGTAGGCATATCCTTCATTTCTGGAGTTATTTGCTTGAGCCAAAAGTCAAATGAGGACACGTTTAAGCACACAAACTAGTGTAAAGAAAATATGCTGCAAATTAGAGAGAAATGAGTCAACAGAGGACATATAAAGTACACTGGGTTCTCTTTCTTTTGTCGACAATGCACACATCTGCAATTAAAACAGCAATATTTTCCAAATAATGTACTGAAATAATAAAGCACAATTTAACTCTAAATGCCTCCCAAATATTTTACTGTGATCTAAATACATACATGGAATATGGGGTATGTTAAAAAAAAAGTCTGTCTTCAGATGAAGAAGGTTGGAAAATCCTATACAATAGCATGAAGCATGGTAACATATACACTGAATTCCTGACAGGAAGCAGAGAGGATCTTTGCCTGCTTATGCTCAAGACAGTACGCAAAAAGTAAGTTACAGAGAATTTTGACAGTGATAACTGGAAACCTCAGAACATATTAATATCTTAGTGATTTATGAATGCTCCTTTCAATTTTTTTCTAAGATTTGAGTACAGTTTATGAATCAGGGCTTCATAAATATCTGATAGTTTTTAAGGATTTTTTTAAATACTATGATTACAATTATTTTTCCATAGGCTACCTGCTTATTTAGTAGTTATGACAGAAAGATGTTTTGAATACTGTAATTGATACTTTGTGATTTCTATCACTCTGTGAGTAGTCCTGTGTTCACTGAATGTCATCCACCTCTGAATACACTGTTGTCTATTTTTTGGTGATCTTTTTTGTGCTGCCATCAGTATATCTAAATATACTGAAGATGATCATGCAAAACTCTTGACAGCACCTCTGTGAGATTTGCTGGCATTATTATTTCTATGTCTCAAAGACAGAAGGACTATTGTTAAGAGTCCAGTACTTTCCTAAGCAAATTCATTTGGCCTTCTTCACCCTAATCTTGTACTTTCTAGACTTCCTTTAGCTCTTTACAACTGTTGATTTTACACATTGGTGCATTCTCCCTTTCTCATCAGCAACACAGGAAACAAAGGACAAGTTCACACCCATCTTTTAGTATCAAATATGGCAATAATCCCTGATAGCTGAAAGTGACAACTCTAAGGAAAATTATGCTTAAATCTTCCAGCCTTGGACTTTAGCATGCCCAGTTCAAATTAAATCTTCAGATAGTTTCCCAATACCAATAAACTCTCTAGTGAATATGAGACTCTGAAATTAAAGAAGGCTCGCAGTTTGGCCAAATATCCACAGATGTAGCACTTAAGCGTGTTTCTGACACTGTATTTTTTGACAGACAATATAAGATAAATCATTGCATTACCTACTGATATTGACAATTGCAGTTTTCCCACCCTCAAAATCTCCAGACAAACTGCATTTAATTGAAACTTCTTTCCCCTTCCCTCACCAATGAAATGACATGGGAGGTAATATTTCAGTTCAAATAGTTAAGGTTTNNAAGTCAGAAGAGAGTGAAGAAATTAATAAATACGTTTTACTGAAGTCTTTAAAGAGAATAAAATTCCCACTTGGAACATTTTGATTTCAAATTCAATTTTCTATCTAATTTTTCCTCTATTATTAGTCTATAACACTTCGCTCTTAGGGACTCTTATGAAACATGTATGTCCTTTTTTGAATACATTTCGCGCTTAACAGATTAGACATAATTGTCTTAAAACATTTAATCATTAAAATCTTTAATGAACAATGACTAGTGCAAAATATTAACCTATTTATAGCTAAATTTCCAAACCTGTTAAGGAATAGGACAGGAAAGAACAAAAATCTATTGTACTAATTTTCAACATAACTCGCTTTTGTATATATTAGAGGAGC
>VWZD01009318.1:188161-260330 GCA_013396695.1 Sakesphorus luctuosus | reverse complement strand
AGCAAACTACTTATCAAAAGTCAGCAAAAAAGAATGGCAGTATTACAGAGTGTGTCACAATAATGAATTGCGCTATCAGCACTTATCCCCTGATGATGAGCAGACATTTCTGGAGTATTAAGCTTTATGCAAATGCAGAGATTCTTTTGACTTCCATTAATTTGATCCAGGTTCTTGCTGATGGTGAAACAATATGTTAATTTTTTTGTTCCCCCGGAACTTCCAATCTGAAACATTCTAAGGGTTACTCAAATCTTATGGAGATCTCTTGAGAGCAAAAACCAAAGGGATATTTTAATCCCTCATACAAGATTTCCAATAGCTTTTTTTACACATAATCTTTAAATACCCACTGAACATCTGTACACAACACTAATGATAAATCTGCTGTTATATGAATCCAATAACAATATTTCCTCTGGGATTTTAGTTCCAGTGATCAGAATGAATTAGCAAAATATGGGGAGGGAGTAGGGAAAGTGGAAAAAATCCTTTCTTTAAAGCAGGAAACAATTCTTTGATATTTGTACATAATCTGAAAGATTAAAATAAGAAAAATATAAACAAAAGAAAAAATAAATGCTACTACAATCCTTTTTGTTACTAAAGTGGCTCTTTGTGAAAATTTAGTCATCTCATTTTTTGCCCTTTCAAGGGCTTAGGACTTCACTACACTGCAAATTAAGACATTTTTACAACATCAGGAGTCATAACTACACTAGTTTAATCTCGTTAGTACAGATAGCAATAGGAATGAAGATGAGACCACATTAGTTTCAGAAAAGTCTCTATAGAACTGCCAAGAGCCAAAAGAAAACATCCATATATTTCCCTCCTGCTGAAGTTTGTGTTTTTTATTATTACTTAGTAAATTAAAACCAGCAAGGAAATCATACTCCTCTGTTCACTACACAGACGTACAAAAGCAAACACAACCTGTCTCTGAGTATGACAATTCATTTCAGCTGTATTGCTACCATCTATCTGCCCTCCTTCCTGAAGGCTCATCAGATACCAGCCAGGAGCAAGATGAAGATTAAGTGTTCTGGCTCTGTCAAGTTGCTTTCTATAGCCATTTCTTGTGAAAGTACAGGCTCTATTCCATCATACAACCAAATCACAAGTGTTACTCTCATTTAGCATTTAGCAGTTCCAATGGTCACAGAGGACCCAATGGACCAAAGGATTGCAGAAAGATGGTGACCAAATACAAGCTGTTATCTCCAGAATAACTAATCTGTTGTAGTGCCACTTTCTTTTCAGTGATTAAAGTTCTTTTGAGAAAGAAAGTGATCAGGAACAAACTCCAAGTAGTGTTGAAGTAACAACATGCTACCTCTGGCTACTATTTTTTCCAGAAGAAGCTGTACAAATGGGAAGACAAGAGTTGCCTTCACATCAATATGTGTATGTGTATGAGACAGTAGATCAAAGTCCGGTGTTTCCATATGCCACATTCATTCATAAGGAAAAAGAATATCATCACTGTCTTCAGAAGCCTCCACTACAGTTTAGGAGGCATATCGTGGCAAGAAAGTTGGCTTACTGTGCTCTAAGTTTGCACAAAGAGATTGTTGCTTTGAAGAGTTTCACCACTCTGTTCATAGGACATGATATATTTGAAAGAAATCAAGGCTTCATTCTCTATTTAGCTATCACTATATAGAATTATATTCTTTCACTTCACAATATATATAATCATTATTTTTATTAAGTATAATCATATTCATTCAGAAGTCTGTTTGAACAATTTTAAATTTTCCTATCAGCCTAAGATGGAAAAAATCCTATCTTCACAAAACAATTACATGTTAAAATCTGCCTTTTCTAGTGATAGTAACTTGTTAACCAATTGAGGGATTATTTTGCACATGAATGAAACATATACAGGCAGAAAAGGATAGTAGATTAACCTAATAGATCAGAATCCTAGAAAATTAGTGATCTTAACTAAAATCTAAATGCACAAGAGTAAGAAAATAACAGGAACAAAAATCAAACAGCATAAATAATGGAGCTAAAGGAAAAGAATTATCAAGAATTAGATTTCTGGTAACTGAATAAAAATTAATGAAAAAATAAACAAAACCCCAAATTTATTTCCCATGGAAATGCATATGGCATCCCTAAAATTTTAAGTATGCGTTCTGTATAAGCTTGGTGAAAATGTTTTGAAACCAAAGGAAATAAAGATACAGGGTATGGATGAGACCCTTGTAGAAGGATGCCTGACTTTTAAGTCTTCCACAAAGAATTTTGGCAAGTTGGTACTAACACTGACATCTTAGAATGAGGTCATATGTTTCTACCCAAGTAACTAGACTTCTTGCAGATTTAACTGAAATGCCAGAGCACTGTCTATACAAAGGTTTACATTAGGTCTAAATTAGACATGGCACCACTAAGAGTCATGACACATTTTTGTAGCCAGCAATAAATTTATAGCAGACATAGATAGAGTCTCTCTTTCCCCAGTTGCAATTGTAAATATTTCCTTTGGCAGTAGACTGTTAAAGAACCTGTATTCAGTAGCCTTAACCTGATGATGAAGTAATACCATACAGAGAAATATCATAAGAGAAAAAGTGAATAAATCATAATTAATTAATACACAAAGATATCAAAAGCAGGTTTCAGCAGAAAAAAAAATGTCAATCTTGCAGAAGAAAATTGAAATTTAAACCTGGATGACCAAGACTGTCACCAGGATCTACAGCTTTACCAGACAGATAAGACCTAATTTTTAGCAAAAACAGGTCATTCATTGTTTGGATGGAAACCAGTTGTTACTCATTATTATTCTGGTTATGACTCAAAGGGGAAAAACACTCCCCAGACAAAATTCAATGGTATGGGTGGAGCTTTCCTTTGAATTTTTTGTTTATTTGAACTCAGTACTCAAAGCTAAACTGGAGGGATATGAATCCACATGAAATGAAAACATTAATGTGAACCTCTTTTGAACCAATTTCCTAAAATTACACAGCTTTTGCTATAAAGCTCCAAAACAGAAAATTATTTTTTAAAATGTCCAAAATTCAGAATAGAGAGGAGACATGTAATAAAATTTCTGGAATGCTCAAAAGTAACTCCACAAGTCACAGAACACTATAATCCAATAAGAAGTATTAATTGGCCACACTTTAAGAGACAGCATGTCTCTAGCTTTTCACAATCCACTTACTGCATACAGAAGAAATACTTTACTGAGCTGAGAGTAGAACTAAGTAAAATCTTAGTTTTAGGAAGGTACTTCAGAAGTTGAAGCCATTGAACTAAAGTCCAGGCAAAATTGATAGCTGTGTCCAAACAATCCTACACCATGTTCTCCTCAGAAATATAGCCCTTGCAACTCCTTCATCAACCTGAGTGCATATGAGAATGTTTTATAACAATAACATCATTATATACCTACCTGAAGTGCATCAAAGGTGCAATTTTAGGTAAGATCACATACTCAGCTTTGGAGTTCAATGAGTCTATCGTTGAATTTTGGATCAGCACATGAGGCATTCTTAGTGTGAAAATTAGCTTCCCTGTGGAGGACAATGAACGAGATGGTTCAAATGCGTCCACTTGACCCTTGGAGCTCTCCTGGGCACTCTAAAGACCAGTTGGGCATAAAGGATTTCTAAATGCAGATGCTGCAGAAGTTACATCACCAGCACAAGCTGGCTTGTTCCATGTGGCTGGCTCTACTCAGTCATACAACTTGCTAATGTCTCTTTAATGTATTTGATTTCAGGCATTAAGTCTAGACAATTGTTTACTGCCTTGATACAGTAGGAAAAAGTCTTTAATGGCAGCCGTCTAATATTTTCTCCTAATCATTTCAAGTAATAAATCCTGAGGACTTTTTGACTAAGTCTACATGAAATGAACGTTCCTGTTTCTTACTAGATGCCTTGAATTAGCCAAAGCAGCAGATAATTAATGTCGTGAATTATTCTACGTAGCATGTTGTCTTGGGCTGAGCTGGCAAAATGCCAACTGCCCAACACAGAGTCAGTCTCCTCCCCTTCCCCCAGCCCCTCCCTCCGAGAAAAGGGAAAAAGGGAAAAAAACCCCCAAAACTAGGTTTAAACTTAAACTATATATATTTATACAGAAAAGAGAAAATTAAAAGAAAATGATAATATAACACACACTTACACAAGTTAGATATAACAACAATTTTCTACCTCCCACCGAAAACAGATTTTATCACTCTAGATCCATAAGCATCCCAAAAGACATCCAGCAAGAAACAGAAAGTATAACAACAAAATGTTTCCACTTCCATGAACTTAAACAAAATGCAAGTAGTTGCAGCAGGAGCAGAGAGGGATACATGTACATGTACAGAGAGGGAAGGTGTAGGATATTTTCTCAAACAATTGATAGGTGGAAAAGTAGCATATTTGTCTAAAGGCACAAAATGCAACAACCTTATACTAAATTGTGAAATAACTAATATGTTCCATTTTATTCTAGAAATTGAAATAAAAATTGTGTTTATGTTTCCTTTTACTTTGTTAGATGGTTTAAAGTCAGCTGTTGCCCTCCCCACTCTACTTTTATTCATGTCCACTTCTCAAACTAGAAATTTAAAAATGAATTCCATAAAAAAAGAGAGCTGGTAATTTCATTCAATTTTTACTACAAAGCAATTAAACACAGATGTAAAAGGATTTTTTTTTTTATTTGGAGAGTTCGATCACAATGTTCCTTGATATTTTTCACATTTATATAACACAAAACCCTAAAAAATACTAAAGTAATGGATATTAATCTCCTTTACTATTTGGCTAATACCTTAGTTCCCAAACTGTAAACATGTAATAAGTTTGCTGTAAGTAGAACATGCATCAAGAGACATTCAAGTTTTGGAAAGCAAAAGTTATAAACTTTCTTGAAAACTGTGTCTTAAGGAGATCATGAACATCCCTAGGTCCTCCATCTAACTATTAAACAAAACAGAAAATTAAAATACAACATTCTTTATATTTTCCAGGTATAAAAACAAGTGCAAGAAAAACATATTCTAGCAGACCACATAAACTTTTTGCATCAAATATTTTAGGTTAATAATAAAAATAAAAGACAGAAAACAGAAGACTACAAAATTTCTCACTGTTTTCTTCATCTAACATTTTTTAGCAGGTCAACATAAAGACTGATTACCCACTTAATATAATCACTGTACAGAAATTATGATCTCTCAAAAACTTTATTTTTTCCAGTTGAATTAGACTAATGATACTAAACTTTCACGGTTTTTATTTAAAGAATAATTAATGGTTTACATTCTTGTTCTGCAGCCAAAGAAGGAAAAGGAAAACACAGGAGCTCTTTTTCATAAATATTTTCTATTTGTTTTATTTATACGTAGAGGATTCTCCTCTTCTGAAAAAGCATGTGCATTTCAATTAAACTAGTATCCAGCTTAGGAAAGGTACAATCACTTCAGATGAAATTATGTTGAAACCAGGAAATGGTGGGTTTTTCGTCAAAATCAATAAACAAAAGCAATGTTCAATATTTGTCTACAGGACACAATGACTGCACAAAAGCCAAGAGTCTGCTAATATTGCTCAACAGTCAAGTTTCCAAGTATTAATAAAAGTCTTGTACAGGTTTGGTTCTCAAAATACAACAAATACTAAAGATCATCTTGTTAGGTAACATTGTGATTATAAATGACAAATGATATGAATGAAGCAGAATGTTCTTCCTCACTTGGACAAATTCCCTGTCATACTTATTTTTTATGCTACCAAACTTTTTTCTGAATTGCATACTGAATATTTCTAATTTTAAAAGTCAAAAGCATTAAAGCTTTGCTATTGATGTGCTAGAATCATAGAAACATAGGATATTTTATTTTTGTGATGGGTTGCCTTGTTAGATGCCAGGTGCCCACCAAACCGCTCTATCGCTCCCCTTCCCAGCCGAACAGGGGAGGGACAATAAGATGGAAAACGACTGATAGATTGAAATAAGACAGTTTGCTAAAGAAAGAGCAAAACTTTGCATGTGCACAAGCAAAAAGGAAAATAACAAGGTTTATTCTTTGCTTCCCATTAGTAGGTGATGTCAACACAGCAGCTTTCCACCTCTGGTGGTTTCCTACCACATGGCAGGATCCATCACTAAATAGAACATAGCCTCTTTATTTTCTGGTAACTTGTTAGATGGTGGTGCTTCTTGGGCACAAGTCACTTTCTTGGATAAAGCTCTAAAATCTCTGCCTTCTGGCCAATCCATAATGTCTTCCAGGATTTCTGGGAAATTGGGCTTTCCCATTTGGGTCGGTTGTGTAATCGAAGCTACCCACTCATCCCATGTAGTGCTGTTTGCATGATGTGTTAGGGGATGTTTCCTTTGAACATCCAGTGCAGCATAAGCAATGCAATGCCAAGAACAGACATGCTTCTATCCCAACAACTTCTGAGGCGGCTTGAACCCCCTCATAGGCTGCTAATATATCTTTGCAATTGGAGTGTAGTAGACTTCTTATCCTCAATAATCCTGGGTCCAAAATGCTAATGGTCTACCTCATGTTTTTCCTGATGTTTTTTCCAGAGGCTGCAGATGAGACCATGCTCCCCAGCTATAGTGTAGAGGATATTTTGCACAGTTGGTCCTACCTGAACTGGCCCAAGAGCCACTGCATGGGCTGTCTCCTGTTGTATCTGCTCAAAGGCCTGTTTTTGCTCAACAGCCCACTCGAAATGGTTCTTCATCCAGATCACTTGGTAAAAGGGGCTCACAAGCTCACTATAACCTGGAACGTGCATCCTCCAAAACCTCACAAGGCCTAGGAAAGGTTGTGTCTCCTTCTTGTTATCTGGTAGAGACATAGTTGCTATTCTGTTATCTGAATCCATGGGTACATGATGGCCTTCATCCTGCCAGTTTATTGCCAAGAACTGGTTCTCCCATGCAGGTCCCTTTACCTTACTCTGTTATATGGCAAAAACAGGATTCAGAAGAATTTGCATTACTTTTTCCCTCTCTCAAAATCTGCTGTGTTGCTCCACACAATGATATCATCAATATATTCATCAATAAGTGCTTCGGAGCTTCCCCAGTGCACTCCTAAACCATGCCCCTAAGTGGCACAGTTGCATGGCTTTTAAACACTTCTAGGATCAGTTGATAAGCATTTGACTCTCCACAAGCCTGATCCACAAATATACTTGCACTCAATTCTACAACCTTCAACAAATGCTTGATTGCAATACCTTTCTTAACCTAGACTTTGCAAGTTCTAGAGCAATTCCTTTATTATAATTCTTCCTACTGGTTTCAATAAAGCTTCAAATAGCTTCTGTATCCATAAGCTTATTCTTTCCCACAAAAATTTAACCATTATCAGCCAATTGCCACTAATCAAAGGATCTAGTATCAGTTCAGACATTCTAAATTAGTTAATACCAAAACTCGTTGGTAGTACTGAATGTTAGCCAGTTTTTCCATTTGTCAAAGTATTTTGTGCTTCTTAGCAAGGTCAGCTACTTCATGTAGAAAAAGACATATAGTCTCATACAAAAAGACGAATATTCTCACATAAATTCTAGACAACTGTAAATACACTCCAAAGGTGGGAGGAAAATAATTTCACTAAATCACACATAAAATTAAAAGCATAGTCATATTTTAAAGGTTTTAAAACATATTCAGTTTTTAATAAGCAATAAAATTTTCTATTTATGAACTTAAGTATCTGTGGAGAAGTTGGAAGTTGGGTAAGGGACAAGTGGGTTATAACAGAAGTTCAACATTAACTTGGCACAGGATGGGGACAAAGGCTGAAATCAAGGCTAATCAGCATTTTTTCTTTATTATTCCTCTCAAGGTGATGAATTTCCCACACCACCATAGTTCAGTGAATGTGTGTCATCTCAAAACACAGCAGCAGTCCTGTCTTGGCACTTGATGAAGCTCTTCTTCCTTTAATTTCAAAGCTAACAGCACTTTTCTTGGGGCTATAGCTGAAAATTTTCACTCTTGCAAGTAACAACACAGTACATAATGGCTGATGAAGGAAAGAAAAACCTAAAAGAAGGACAGCTGCCTAAAGTTAGTAATTTACATATATTTTCCTAACAGATAATCTCACAAATAAATGATGTACGTGTTAAAAATTACCCCAGACAAATCTAAATTATGTACTTGTCCTGGATGAAGTAACAAATTCCTTAACTTCATATTACCATAGATCTGCCTCCCCTAACCATATAAAGTAGTCCTATGCTATCACATAACAAATTACACACTTCACATTGTGATAGTACAGTTGGTCTGAAAAATTATTCATGCATCAAAACACAAGAATCTACGTTCTCTTGATGAATCCATTAATAGGTGCTGCCTATTATAGCTTACCCCTTCACTCACCAACATACCTGCCACTTATTTGAAAGAATTAGGCAAAGAAGCAAAAATTGTCCTAACAAATTTATTTGAACAGGTTGCACACAGCCACATGAATGGCAAAAGTTAGGACAAAGAATACACTTTCAATAACTTCTGAATAAAGGGGATGCTGCTGGAGCACTGTAAGGCCAGCAGCAAGGAAGTCCTACACCCGCAGTGGGATGTAGACACAGGCTTTACTTCAGCCCTCACACAGACTCTTTGGTCACAATATGGCTGAAATGTTGAGATTTATAACCTCACTTATATGAAATGGCTTCTTTATAAATCACAACTAGTCAGGTTTTCCCTGTCTGAAAAACAGGACTTCTGGCTGGGCAATGCTTTCTGAAAGATCCCTTTCTCTGGGCCAGATCACCAGTGTCATTCACTGCTTCTGTAATGTGTGGGTATTTTTCATTCCCTGTATGCCCCAACCCTTCAGTTCATTTCAGTGCATCCAATTTCCAGAAGGAATTTAGCTGTGCTACAGAGTCAAAACCAAACTATGATTTTCAACCTTATGCTCGAACTAATGAGAGGAAAGAAATTTATATTAAAAATTATTTTTACCTAAGGATCTTTTTTTTAATAACAATTTGATCAGAAATATTAAGAAGGCATGCTAAAGCTAGCTGGATGTTAATATACTTATTTATTAGATTTCTGAAACCAATACCAGGTAGGATAATGAAAAACGAGCCTGAGGGATAGCGGTGAACATCATCTTTTTCTCCATTGTGTTGTAAATGTTCACAGAGGTAAATGAATAAAATACTGAAAGTCTCTAAATAGTGCTTCTGAAAAGGAGGTAACAGAGGCTGGACAAAAGATAAAGAATTTTGACAGGTTAACATACAGTGAGGACAATCTTGCACTAGAATATGGGCAGCAGACCTGTAGAAGTGGTTAAGAAGCACCCATGTCAAAGCAATATCTGGAGAATGAAGTCTGTGTTGTAACATGTGGCAAAATTATGTACATTCAAGGTCTTTTAAAAGACAACAGACTCCTGAGAATGTTGTGGTGAGAGAAATGTTTGCATGTCACAGTGAATGGCTGATATTTAAGTACTGATTATGTCTATTAAAATCTAGAAAGAAATTGAAAAATTATAAATATCATACATTTTATAAACATATTTCCTGAATATAATACAAGTGAGGGAATGATAATTACTTTAATAGTAGCAATTCTTTAAAACTTCCTGAAATCTGAGATTCCTACTCTTTGGTTCCCTGAGGGGACAACTACTGCCCACTTCTTTACTATCTATACTTCTCTAGAATGGAATGGAAAACTTAATCACTTTGGTCTATATAGCCTGGCTTGCAACCAGGCCTCCAGCTGCAGAACACAATTTCCTTTTGTGTTGATTTGAACCCTCTTACCTATATTAACTTTTTATTATATTTTCTGTTTTTGTTACAAAGTGCTGTAAAGGAGAGTAGGTCTTCTTCGATGTACTCTGTCACCATATTATTCTATTTTACTTATTACACTTTCTACCATTTTTTACCCATTGAATGAATCCTAGATGAAAAGGAAATATGCTGAAAGGCATGTACAGCCAATCATAACCGGAAGCAGCACTTGCTTGAGCTTTTTGTTGCTATCTCTCAGCACAGAGAATATATTTTAGGATGGAGGTAAAGCACAAAATATAGGCACTGTGAAGAGATACTTTCTGCCTATTTCTGTCCTAAAAAGGTTTGCTTTTACACTATTACCCCTATTGTGAGGTCATTACCTCTGTATTAAATACAAGTGGAGACAGAGCAGACAAGGTTATTCAGGAAGATCTCAAGCATAAGATAGATTTTCACTTTGCCTTTGAATTAGGACTAACCTCTATGTTTTCTCATATAGGATTTTACATTGAGACAGAGAAATCATATCTCAATGTACTTTCATGGTTATCTCAATATGCCTGATATCTCAATAACTATTACCCCTTTAATTAACACCTAAGTAGTTCTGTGAATGTCATATGTATTACTGTGTCTATTCTGGAAAGGATGAACAGCAAATTGTGACTTTGGAAGACCTATTAATGAAGATACTCCAATAATAGTAATAACAAATCCTTAGCACTCCCAAAAATCACATTAGCTTCAGAAATCAAACTTACTGGAATGAGAAGGCATCTGAATTAAGGCACATGTAACTATGAGTAGCCAAATCATTAGATTCCCAGATTTCTTCATTCATCTGCCCCAAACAATACTCAATGTGTCACTTTTACTCAACTATTTTCTTCAGTCGCAGGTTGGTTACTACCCTACCAGTTAAATCTGCTTATGTCTTGAAATAATAAACACTCGTCACTTCTGAAGGCAAACTCTTGATTTGTCCTGCTGATGCCTTCCTTCTTCAGTATGCTACTCTTCACTTACAGCTGGTCTTCCTGCTAAATCTATGGACAAATGTTCATCAACAGAGAGAAAACTTGTGGTATTGAAATAATATGCAATATATGAGTGGAAATGCATTTCATTGAGCAAGACAGGATAAGCAGCTCCCTGTCAAAGCAGTGTTTGTATTAGAGCTCACCATCATTTAAAACAAGACGAAAATTGAGATGGAAAAGGTGGATGTTAAAAATCCTTTTCAATTAATCATGCATTATCATAGTTTGACACTTTATGTTTAAATATATATATATATATTAAGAAGAAAAATAGTATCTGCAGAAGAGTCCCAGTGATTTTGTGAACTTTTAAGATCCTGAAAACACTCTCTACTGTTATAAAGGTCAGCCTACAAAAGCTTAGAGATTTGCTTTCAGAGGACTTTTTGCTTGGTTTTTGCCATTCTGCTATGAAAATGGGGTACCACAGGTACTGATTTTTCTGACATAAAAACCTCTTAGTTATGTCATTCCACACTAGTTTATGTTGTTCTTGGGTCTGTTCTCTTTTGTCTGAGGGTATGTAGAACCAGTGACAATAAGGCAATTTATCAATGATAATATAAATCATGCTGTGTTACAGTGAATGAATGTTTTCTATGCTTATTGCTGTAACTTGTCCCAAAATAACCTTTATCTAAAATATCTCATCTATAACCACAGAAGACAAGCTGAACTTTCCCACTGAGAGAGATTTTTCAGGACAGCCTGCAAAAAACATACAATATATTCAAAGAATGCATTCCCTTGCCTCTGCTATTTTAAGTGCACCTTAGGAAGCTGTGATAATTACCATGCTCATCAGCTGTAGTAATTCTAGGGAAGAATGTTCATATCAAACTGAGTTTGCATTGCTGTGGTAACACAGCCAGTAATCACAGTGTGGACTGTTTTAGAATGGGGATCTCCACTTAGAGATCTGAAACATCTGCAGGTGCAAAGGATTTTTACATGTGCTAGAACCTAAGACCTCTTCTAACACCAAAAAAAAGCCAACTTTTTTTTTTGGGGGGGGAGAAACAAACACAAAGCAAACCCAATGAAACATCCAACCATGCAGCCTGTAAGGGCCTGTTTTAACACTGCACTGCTTGCTGTTAGAGCATGACTGCTGCAATCAGAATAATTGACAAATAGCCTAGAATTGATACAAATGCCTCTTTTCACCTTTCTGGCAGTGCACTGCAGCCTGAAAGCAGGTATAAATTATGATGAGGTGTGGGTGCTAAATTTAATCACATTCACACCCTCTTTAAGGGTGCTTCATGTTACTAGAGCTATGAAAGAAACTTGGACTTACCTACTTGTAGACATTATTCCAAAATAAATCAGAGTGCCACTTTTAAAGTACAGTGGCTACTCTGAAGTAGCTCCCTGTGTGGGAGCTCTTACTCTGCAGAGTGCTTCCTTTGTCCCTCTCTCAAATTTACCTTAATCCACTCGAGATAGCCAGAAAGAATCTCTCATTTACAAGCTGTTCCAGTCAATTTCCCAGTGCAGCTTTTTACTGTAAGTGCAATCAAACATAGTGACTGAAAGTACTGGTTTAAATGGTCTATTCTAGTGCTAGAACTTCCAAGAATAATGTAAATTGGCATTATCAGCAATAGCACAGAAATGGCAAAAGTTAATTTTGAGAAACAGGCATCCTTTTCTTTTGCGCATTTGAGAATGAAGTCCACAGGACAATTTTATTTTGACAGAGTGATCCCTTGATGCAAATTTTCCATCATGGATATTTTTAAGGAGTGTCAAAAGTGTGGTTATATATTGGAACCCTTTCACAGCAGCCCATTAGCAAGGCACCAGCCTTGCCTGCACCTGGACTTTTATTTTCCCTCTTGTCCTACAGCTACTGTTTCCTCAGTCATACTGATCTGGCAATTTGTACAGACACACTTTGCAAAAGATCTGTGCAATTAAATATCCAGGTATTTAGGTTAGCCTCTTTTTTCCTTTAGTAGATCATTTTATAGGTCTGGTTTTGATTGCAACCCACAAACAGGCTTAATTTGTAAAACAAGGTAGCTGGTAACCTTGGCCAAGATGGATGTATTAGGACCATGGGAACTAACTACTGTTGACAGGAACCTCCTAAGTTTTCCCCAAGAAAAACTGTACTGTTAGTGAGAAGCCAACCACAGAGTATAAGCAGAGAAACATATCCAACAGACTGAGACTAGAAAGCTTTGCCTTCTATGTTTGCACCTAAATGCCATTCTGTCACCCCAGTCTAAACATGGAAAGTGACCACAGTGCCATTAGGAAATAGGCACAAACTCAAAATACTGCAAAGACAGACAGCTTTCTCTTTTTTGATTTCAAGTTTTAGTTCATCCACATTTAATGAATGTGAGGTTAGGGCCAAAAGCACTCAGGGTATTTTGGTTACAAGCTCCACTGCTGACTGTTCACACCAGCAGAGCTCCAGGGAAGCCCCAGACCCTGCTAAACTTCTGAACAGTATTTTACAGCTATAGGCTTCACTCAGCTACCTGTAACAAGACAATGCTTTCTTCTGATACAGAACAACTTGCAAACAAGTTGGATTTTTAGTTGCTTCTTTTCTGTAGTCATCTCTTACTGTACCTGCCCTTAACCATAGGAAATTAGCCATGTTGCCATCTTGCCTGCATTCAACAATATTATGGATTATGGATAAGGACAAGAGGAATGACCTCACACTGACTTCATAATATGTGAATCCAGTGTCATATTTGGTTCTGGTTCTTGGTGAATCACTACAGGATGAAAACTGTTATTAAATGCTTAATTTCACTGCAGATATAAAATTTTTCTACTGAGAATCTTGGGTCAGATTGTCAGCTTTGTACCTCTATATTTTGATAATAAAAAGAAATGTGGCTTTTTTCCCAATGCACATGTCCCAGTGTAAAGAAATTCCAAGAGGTAGAATTTGTTGTACCTATGCCAGATAAACCTGTACTACTACACTGTACATACCTAAGCATTCCAGCACATTGGGTATTCTGGGTAAGGCATACATCTAGATCTGTTGAAAACCTTTGGTCCTTGAGACCTAAATGTAATAAAAAGTTTAAAGCAGTCTGTAAACTGCTAAGATCTGCATGGCAGCTGATGCTGAATTGGTCGTGACCACCATAAGGAATGAAAAAACTGCAGAGATCTCTTTTGGTCACCAATCACAGAGAGACAGAGAGCATATCATCAGGCCTATCTTGTCCAGGGTAGTTGAAAGTTGTCCCAAAGCCTTCAGGGTTTTAATTGAAGAGAAAAAAAGAATCTTATTGTATAATATTAGATTATTTTAACTGTGGCAAGATAGTTATTATTCTGATATTGATTAGGTTCCTAGAATAAAATTTTAAGTTTGGCTTTTGCTTCACATTATTCTTTAGACTGAAAGAGATACAGATGATTGGATTAAATCTCAGTCTAAGCAGGCAAAAGCCAGAGCATTTGCAGATGAGCTGTGGGGACTCACAGAGGCTAAAATATGACACTGTTAACTCCCCTTCAGGCAGAAAAGAAACACATATACCTACATTTACATTGGCATTCTCAAATTAAGAATAACATAAACTGAACTATAAGCACATTGTAGCCCTTGAAAAGTCAAATGTGAACACTCAGCATTTCTTATTTTTGTAATTACTGATTATTTATCCCTGCTTATTTCTCATAAAAAACTTTTATTACTTATTCTATTATAATGAAATAAAGTATTTTTATAACTATAAGATTTAAAAACATTCTTTAGGAAAACAAGTGAGTATTTTGTCTTTCTCACTTCCTTTTTTTTTTCTTTTATTCAAGATTTTGCTGACTTAGAGACTACTAACTATAGGTCTAAATGATTCAATCTCCAAAATGTTTGTCTTCCATCAAAGCTTATCCTATTCAGACCAAATAGTTAAATATTTTACTGCTAAATTCCATATGGCATGCATAGCCCCCCATGTGTCCCTACACACCTTTTTGTATCATTATTAATATGATGCTATGGACTCTTGATGCTGTTCCTTCAAGTTAACAGCTGTGCATTTTGACTCAGTAATCTGATTTTTTCCCTAGTGTTCTGCTACCTACACCAATGTTGCATTATCAGATACATTTAATCAAGTTTCCACTGTCAGGAATGGAAGAGACTATAATTCTCATCCTAGACACATATTCTCTCTTTGTTTCTTTTCTTTTTTTTTTTTTTTAACATTCTCTTCCTTTCTTAATTTATCAAATCTACTATTTCTAAGAGTTTGACTTCAGGATGGGATTTATTTTCTATGGCATTTTACATGTTCCTGAAAAAAAAATGTTGCTTACATATTCAAAACTTGTATCTCTTGAACAAGTAAAATTCATTCCACCAAAGAATTCAAAAATTACAAATTGTAATACTTTTTGTCTTTTCTTTTGGTTTTTTTTCCACATAGATGTAAGCATAGTTTACATTTTTAGAAGAAAAAAATCTCAGTAGTGTTCAGTGTTTACATTTTGCTTGTTCTTTTGTTGGTCTAAAGATCTGCCTCAACAGAGAGAAAAAAAAAAAGAATACATAGGTTTCACAGTTATGTTACACTCTAATAATTCATTAAGTCCTTTTTTTTTTCTCTCAAAATGTGTGCAAATGAAAAATTTGCAACCACAGAAATGTCATTCTAGTAGGCAGGTAAGCATAAGAATGAAAAAAGTCATGAGTACCTAACATAAGATATCTAATTACAGAAAATAAGGATGAAGTCAAAATTATTTTAAGGCACATTTCTAAGAGCAGAAATAAATATAGTAAATGTTATCGAAGATGTCAGTAAGAGTAAGCACATTGCACAAATGCTTTTATTCTATAGTATATATTCAGGTATTTAACTATCATTAGCAGTTTCCAGGAAACGTCTCCTCAACCTCCATGAGTCAGTTGCTGACTCTACTTTTGATGTAATACTGAGTGGCCTCATTAGTCACATGGGAGAGTAGGCCAGACCAGAAGTGCCCTCTTTGTCCCAGAATTTGTTACCTTTCCCCTTCCTGTTATCCAGGCTTAGTTCCTTGGTCCTTAGCAGCAGCTACACCTGCAAGCAAAGGCTGTGACCCTGAATGACGGTGCAGCTGAGCAACCATGAGCACACATTGCTTCACAGGGGACAGTGTACATCCATTAGTCCTTCCCATGGAGTCAACAGAAGACCAACATCTGAAATGACCATCACACCATCTAGGGTGTAACCAGCCTACCTCAGGCAGTGGTGACAAACAAATTCTAGAATAAAAAGAAAGATAGAAACGTGATTTGAGGATGAAATCCTAACTGTGGAAGTCAATTGTCACAATCCAACTGACTTCAGAGCTAGAATATCACCCCTTATTATTAATCAGTGTATTCTTAGAGGAATATATAGGTGTGTATATGTGCACACATACATATGCATATTCATTATGCACCTGAAGCAATATTTTGCTTTCATGAAGGATGCTTCATAATTAAAGTCTTTGCATAATTAAAGTTCTTTCTTGCAGAAACATTTTCTATCATTGCGCAGTAAGTAACAAAATGGGAGAAAGATGCAGAGTTGAATTATCTTTGAATGATATAAACACTTCTTGATGCTTTGTAGTATCCATTTAGGGCAGTTTTTAAAGCTTGATTTATTGAAATGTACAAATACAAAAAATTTAGTCATACTGTGTTCCTACTTTAGGCATTACTATATGTTAATATCTTTCACTCTTTATTTTAATACCAATGCCTAATTAAGAGATTCACTAAAAATCCATTATATTTATTGAATGAAAGTAATTACAGTGCAAATAGCTTTTTTAATTATTACACTATTTACAGACACAATATAGATAAAAAAGTCAAACATAAAAATTAATAAGACTATAAAATAAACCAAGTCTATTTTATACACTTTAAAATAGGAGGAGATTATTTACGAATTTACAAACATAACTGATGAGAACAGCATCTGCACTAAAGGCTGATTTAATTTTACTTTTGTAATATTCCCTTAAGGTTTTATCCTCTCAATTTTGTCATTGGTCTGGGCACAGCACTGGAGACTGATATGCTTTGATTGTAATCCCAGATCTAACTGGGTAGCCTTGACCAACTGATTCCTGAGCTTATTTTTCTTTCATTTTCAGTAGTGTGTAGGGGAAGTACATTCTTTGCCTTTTAGAAGTTTATTGACTATTAAAATGAAAATGGTCATCCTTATCTGCTGCATAAAGATACTATAGTGATTTGGCAGCTAATCCGTGCAAACTGCTGCTTGTAAATACTAAAACCAGGCAGCTACATGTTATTCATTTGGTTTCATATTTATAAAAGTTACTTTATTTATAAAAAGGAACTAGAAAGTATTCCTAGGTGGTTTTAAAAATGAGAGTTTCTGTTGTTCCTGCTATGGCAGGTGTTGGTCAAAATAGATGATTTGAAAACAGAGAGGTAGTATATCCACTAATGAATATGCTATGTATGATGCACTGTAAGCCAGGTTTTTCTAATCACATCTCCTCTTATGTCCATTTGTAACAATTTTTAAAGCAGAGAGCACAAAAGACTTCATAACTGAATGAAATATCAGTGACTAGTAATTATGGATAAAAATAATAAATATTTTTTCTTGGTTACAGATCACAGTGTGAAACAATCATTCATTTGTATGGGTTTGGAAAAACAGTTTCTGATAAGTCACACATCTACTATGCTGTTAAATGAAAGGGAACAGACTCCAGATTTGAGAAGAATTTGTTTCATCTTGTAGCCGGAATATTTACAAACATTGTTCCAGTTTCTCACTGGAGCTCACCAGTTAGAGGTTGTCAACTCCACAACTAATGCACATGAATGGTAAATCACCTACATCAGTCCAAATGATCTTCCCAAAGTATTTTAAGTTCAGCTATCTGATACTACATTGCATGGGATAAAGGTCTTCAAAATTTTGGTTATCTGTCATGATTTTAATGGCAGAGGAGTAGAACAAGCAGCTTGACTGTGACTGATTAAACCACTGCGAAATAGTTGCTGCAGTTCAGCATGTTCATACCTGGAGCACATCTCTGAGATTATTTCCATTCTTCATTAGGCTGCTGGAGCACAATGGATAGCTCACCTCAAAAATGCAATTCAGATATGAAGAAAAACACTAACACGATGCACTCATATGATTGTTAATTCTCCTTCCCTAATATACAGCACATGTTCAAGAAGTGGAAGCTTATCCCTTCCACTGCTTCTTTAATTTTATTCCCTCATTGATATTTTTCATCTCCTGTTTTCTTCAGATATGTTAAACCATGAGCATTTTGGACCCTTTATAAACAACTTCTCATCACCTCAGTATATCATGTAAGTTTCCTATCCTGTTTTTTCTCAAAAGCTACATTTGACTGCATAGTTATCATTAAACTGCATAACACTCTGACAGAACAAGTGGTGTGTCCAAGCTACCTGTATTAAAACATCAGTTTCGAGGATGGGGGCTGGAAGTTGCAAAAAAGGAGGTGGTGTTTAACAGAAGGTGGCACCTATTTAAAATAAGTTTGAGGGGGTTTTACTAAGGAGACACAACCAGAATTAAACCTGGGGGGTTTTTAAGTCTGAGAACAGAGTATGTTCTTAATTTTAAATCTAGAATGGGAGCTAAATCATATTTCATAGAGCTCTGCTGAAAAGACTCCATGAAAAATATATGCTCCTTGATAGCAGCATTGCAAGTAGCTTCTAGTAACAATTTGAACACCAACATTTTTTCACTTTCTTCCTCTCCTACTTCAGAAGCATTACTGGATTTACTTTTCTGCACAGCAAATATATTCTTAAAGTAGCATACTAAGAGAAAAAAAATCGCAAGTACTTGAACAATAATTTTCATTTTACTCTAATTGCTATACAGTCACAGAGGACTTGAAGGTCATGCTGGAGGCAAGACTCGTTCCAAAACAAAAGAAGAGGCAAAATACATACAGCATTTTCTATGCATACTTTATGCATTATTTGAATTACTTCCTAGAAGCTTTGGACAAGTCTCAGTCATTCTGTACCTGTACTGGGTGGTAAAGGGACCTGGATGCTATGATGGCAGCATTCCACACTTGTACATCTGCACTGCTGTGCGTGCAAACTTATAGACTACAGCAGCTGATATTCCCTACCTCTGAGGCTGAAATTCATTAACTTTAGCTACATTTTTAAAATATATTCAAGGACTTTCAGTGTCTTTCTAAACACTTACAAAACCCCTGAACATTCTATCATTAGCAAACCATTTAAACTACATAATCCATCAAGCAGCTTTTTTTTTCTGCATAAAATTCAGCATATCAAGAGTTGTTGAGATGAAAGGTTGGCTTTGTGTGTGTCCGGATATACACTGTAGATTGAAAAGCTGCATCTCTTCTTTTTTTATAGGAAAAAACCTAAAAATTTATTACATGCTTTAAAATATTGTCAGTTGGAGGCATCAGAGTAATGTTATTCCCAGAACTGACAAACAGACAAGGTCCTCACTGGGTAGCTGTGAACATGCAGAGTGTCTGGAAACACTTGGAAGACTAGAGAAGAAGCCATTTCCCTGTCGCAAGGTGACTGTCCTCAGTACCTTATCTGTTACAATATCACATAAAATTTTTGGGTGGAAAATATTTATTCTTCATTGTATGGCCAACACTTTTATCTCACAACCCATGATGGTGTTGCACCATCACCACATGTACTTTTAAACATTTCTTCAACCATGATCACAGGAGGGAAATTTTAACACATTCAGACTATTGCAGCACTTGCCTCAAAAATCACTTTGCCTTAAGGATAGACCAAATTACATAAGACTATTAATTATTGAAACTCTTAGCTTCATCTGTTGTATAACTTTTCTGAGCATGCACCTTCATGACAATAATACTAAGTCTGTCAGGATGCTCACTGAAGATTTTCTGTCAGTTCTTCAACAGAACAGCCAGTTCATAGCAACCCATTACCAGCAAGAATACTGTGAGCTGAATAGAGATACAGGCAGTTCAGTCCCCAAAATATGGCTTAACTATACCCAAGAACCTGCAAGGATCTAACAGAAGTCCTTAAAGAGACACACTGACTTGACTGAGTCTTGTCTGACTATATGGAGTCATACCAGTCACAAACATCAGCCATATTTCCAGAATTCTTATTTTGCTCTTTCCTTCAAGTGGTAGGTGTCTATAGGGCACAACTTGCAAAGAAAAAACAAAAGAGAACTGGAGAACTCTGGACTGGACTTTGGAACTCAGTGTCCTGCTCCAAACTTTCTCCTGACAAATCCCAGGCCTGATGAACACCACAATGTGCTGTACAGGTTCTCAAGGGGATAAAGAGATATGAGGGAAAGGCTAATTTTGGGAGGAAGGCAAAAAAGAGTTATGGAGGCAGGGTACCTTTCCCCTGTGGCTTGATGGCAGATAATAACACTTTTTAGGAAGAAAATCAAGCACTTGCATATACAATTATTTAGATGTGTTTAGAAGGAGATGGTGAAGGTTACAACTGTCTGTTAATAAAGCTTAGACAACAGACAGTCTTGTCCTTATGTTTCTCAGACAAGCACTGTGTAGCTGTCTGCCCTATCATTATTGGCCTAAACTAAAAGTTTTCTATCATATCAGAATGGAGTTCCAAGTGTCAAAGAAAATATAAAACAAGATCCAAAATTCCTAATTCTTTGTGGGTTTATTGCTAATTTGCCTACATATAGAAATTTTTTTTGGAACTAAGACATCAGTTACAATGAGACTTAGCTTTTCACAGGAGAAAACATTAATAAGGCAGTAAATGACGAATAATCCAGTGAATGCTTTTTAGTGTAGTCCATCGACATATGACATTAGTAAAGATAATAGACTTTAAAAAGAAGGGTCTGTTTTTAGTGTCTAATCTGGTAAGGGCATCTGGCCACACTGAGCTCACAGCAAGAGTATGGCTATAGAAAACAGTGACTCAGTTTGCATTCAATAGGAACGGACTCCATCAGCACAAGCTAAAAGGAAGTTGTGTGCCTCACCCTGGAAAACTCCCTTGAATATCCTAGACACTCTTTTTTTCTGCCAGATGGGTTGATGACAAGCAGCAATCAGAAACACTCGGGTCTAGTGCTATTAAAATCATTACTGGAGAAATTTGGAAAAAAGGCATCAGTATTCTTTCATTGCATTAAAATATTCTGTCTTTTATGAGCTGAGTCATAACAAGCTGAGACATATTTACTACTTAGACAATTTTTAAACATTATAAAGAGAGTAGTTGCTCAGAATATTACTACCACAAGCAAGGCAATTGGCATTTTTAACTTTAATATGAATAAACTCCAACATTAGTACTGCAACAATGCAAATGACTGCAGTACCTCATACATTAATACTGCTCAACCAGGAAATATTTTAAATTATGGTAGCTGGTAGTTATGTATCTCATACTTATGATTTCCTAACAAAAGCAGGTCAAAGTGCAAAGGCACATTTTACTACTATAAGAGTGAAATTTCCTTAGTCTTAGGGTTTATTTGTTTCTTTAAAATATATGAGACACTACATTCCTCCTAATGAATTACACCACAGAAGCTGCCAGTAGGCCATCTGAATTCTGTTTTCCCAAGCTACCTCAGGATCCTTCTGGATTAGATTTATTATTGCCTTCCCTCAATTGCTCCAACCCACAGCAGTCTCCTCTCTGATGATGAGGGCTAAAAATAGGTTCCTCCAGAGCCCAGCTCAGTAACTGTAATATCCAAACACACAGAGAAGGCAGATGTGCTAGTTGGTAGCTGAATGTTCTCTTTCACCACTTACAGCCAAAGAAATAAGGCCTCACTACTGGGCTCAGAATAAAGATTTAAGTCTGAAAAACTAGTGCTGGGTGGGAATGGTAAGCTCCTTGTGAATAGTAGGAACAAACTCATTTATAAACAGGCAACTCTAGCACAATAAATTCGCTTCTGTGTAGGAACAAGTAAAACCTTCAAATTAAATGGATTAGAGAGTATGTAAGCTCATTGAATAATTAGTCCATGTAATAATATTAGCAATACAGAATTATTTAAAATCTGCAAGCATCTTTCCATATTTTAAATATAAATGTATAAATAAGTTTTTACAAAATAAGTTTCTTTATTCAAATTGCCAGCCACAGTTAGAGAAAAGAGACGGTAGTCTGTTACTCCGTGAGTGATCCTATTGAAAACTGGAACTGGGTTATTCAGTAAGAGGGTTAGAAGATGTATGTGAAGCCAACAGTATATGGGTTTTCTTCTCTCTATTTCTTCTCCTAATCAATAAAAGCTCTTTAAAGTAAAAAAGTTCTTCCCAATAATGCAAAGTAAATTATATTATTTCTACATTTTAGACTCTCAAATGCTTTGCAGTTAGGCTCTTTGCCAGGATTCTACTTCACTGGATCATTATTTGTATAACACAATTAGGTACGGACAGAGCATCCCAAATGAAAGCACAGTCAAATATCCTCCCACATGCAGACACACCGGAGCTCTTTGGGCGAAATAAGAAGAGGTTAATGCAAACCCAGTGACTCTACTTTGGATATTTTCCTCAGATATTGCTGACATCAATGTTTTTTTGCTTAAGACCCAGCCTCATCATCCAGCAAATCCAAACAGTAACACTGCATTTGTATTCAGTGATATTTGAAACCATGTGTACATAAATGGTGTTTATGTCACCTATGTGCCATCTACTGTCATTCAAAATGGTCCCAGCCAAAAGAATGGGAGATTATCCAACAGATCCAACATGTACAATGACTCAACTTGGCAGTATGAAGAACAACTCAACTCAATTCAACTAATGCGTAAATAAATGCTTCGATATGGACAGCAAAAGAAGCCAGACTACACAGAATCAAGGCTCTATACAGAGATAAATCAGAGACAAGGATAGCACTGAACTCCACAGATTTGTCTATACAAATAAATGAAATGGTGTTTGTGAGTTTGACCTCCTGTGGTAGTAAACTGTTAGTATATTCCCTGGCACAGATTTGCCTCATTCCAGCTACCACAATCCCCTCAAATTCTCTGATTTCATTTAGCATCTGTAACTAGCCAGTAGCAATTCCCTGGTTTTCTGCCCTTTTCTGAAGGTGAAGTGTGTTTATTAGCACTTAATCCTGGTTCCTAGAACATTCCTAGACATGTTTAATTTATTCCTATAGCCACAGAGTTTCTGATTATTACTTATTTTATGTAAATCTTTTCTGTATCATGAATTAGGATACAAAGATTGTTGGGAGTACAATATGATTTGGGAATCCAGAGGAATTTGCTGCCTTAAAGGGAGCAGATGTCTCCAAGACTGATCAAGCTATTGTGGGAGATAAGAAAAGGCAGCAAAGAACTGTGATAGGACAACTGGGTTTGAATCTGTATCTCTAGGATGAATCCTATGATCACACCTCCATGCCTCCTTGCTGTTTACTTTTTGGCTGTTGTTTTGCGCATTTTTTTTCCTGGTTTCCTCTTTCCCTGGGAACACAGCCAGGATCTGGGCATGCTGCTAAAAGGATAAGCTAGTCCTGGTAGCCGTGCTCCAGACCTGATGATTTGGCCCTTTGTCCTCTGCCCTGCTCCAGTGGTTTTACTCAGGCTTTGTGTGAAAGTTTTGATCTGGGCCTTCCTTAGTAACCAAGTGTAACTAAGGAAATGCCCATTTCCCAAGTATTCCACACTGGTTGTTCATGTAACAAGGGAGTATACATAAGAGAGAGATAGGAAATTTCTCTCTCTTCTTCTTCCAGTGAGGTTTGGGAGCAGTGAGTCCATGTGTCGGTCTCACTTATCAGGGCCTGAGGCCTGTTGCAGTGGTTGCCATTATCTGCCCCGTGGGAGATCAGAGAGAAGGTGGCTTTCTTTTGAGGGGAGTTGGTGAGATTGTATTTTGCCAGTTTTTTGGGGGTTTGGATTGTACTTGTCTGTTCTGTTTCTGTTTTGTCCCTCTGCTGTCTGTTTCCCCCTCCCTTTTCCCTTTTCCCTATTGGTTGTACAATTGTATATATAATTGTAAATATCTGAAATATATATATATATATATATTCTGATATAATTCCGTTTTGTTCAAGCTTCTTTCGGTCTTTTGGTTTTCTTTCAGATTTTTTTTCCCTCACTTGGAGGATCGAGGGGAGAGGGGGGCAGCTTGGCCCTTGGCAAGGAAGCCAGGCCAAACTTACACACTTTGCTATAAACAATGTCTTGTACTCATAGCAATCCAAAGATCTATGCCATCCTCTTCTTTTCATCTCCCTTCATCCCTCCAATTTACCACTGTCACTGCAGAAATCACGTGCATACACTCACAGAAGAACCAATCTCTTTTGCCTAATCATAATTGCTTGAATTAGGAAAAAAGTCAGTAAAATGTGAGTTGTAGCAGTTTGCAGCTTACATCTATGTCTGATACTTAATCAAATAGTCATTGATTCTGCATGAGATTTGTGATAGTATTTCAAAAGCTGAAAAACTGGGAGTGATCTTTAGCCTGAAGCAGTACAGAAACATCCTCCAGATGTCTGTTTGGAGGATGGAAGGATTATCTTTTGGCCCTCCATAGATTGCTGCTTTTGCACTGAAAGAGGGAGGACAATTCAAGAAGCCAAACACTGCTGTAATTATCTTAGAAGGAAATGGCATCCCTAGAGTATGTGAAAACATCAATTTCTCCTACATCTATTACTTCTAATATCAGGCCATAAGACTTTGTATCGCAGTAAGATTTTCTGAGCCATGCTGAACATAGAAAAAATGAAAATAAATTTCTCGTGTTGTTGTTTTATAAAGTTATCCAGATGATCCAAAGAAAAACTAAACTGCCTTGTAGACAAAGAGATGGTGGGGAACAATATATCCTCCTGCTCTCTATTATACAACAGATTCCCATTCTTAAGTGCACAAATAAAATAAGAGAAAATTGAAATAAATCAAATAAATTACACTGCACTGTTTCAAGATCTACATTATGTCTTGGTTGTATAATATACATTATCATTAATGGCTTTCACTTTACAGTGCTGAAAGTCAGATTTGTTATTGCCATTGTCATTCCTTGACCTTTATCTGCATTGCTCACATGAAAGTATTAGTCTGCTGTCACACTTCAAGAAAGCATGTAATAAGGTCAACTATGTATCAGTCTAAGTCATCTAAGGCTATTTTAGCATATTTTCTTTGTGAAAAATGTGTAAGATCACTGCAATTATCTACAATGATAGTTAGACTTTATGCTATATACAATTCAGATTTCAATTATATTAAAAAATACTAGTGCCAGAGGACTAGTGTAACATTTTATCACCATGAATTCAATATCCATTTAAGAGATGCAACAATAGACAATTTCAATTTCTGAAACAAATACTTATATTCTGGAGAAATGTATAAGTAAAAAAATATTGTTATCTACTCCTCAATTAAAATAGTTTACCTACTTTTCATTTTTGATAATCATTAGGATTTGCAGTGTTTGAGGGAGTGATGAAGGTTAAGTTTCATATAAGAATTGAGAAAATAGTTTTATTGCTGAACACTTAAGTTCCTACAGAGATTTATGAGGTACTGCAGTATATCAAAGAAATCTGCATTAAGAGTATACTGCTTCTTGTATTAAGGAAGATGGCAGGAAAAAAATGCTCTGTTCAGCAGCCATCACCATAAAATTATATAAATGCAACTACATTATCAAGGGACTTCATTTTAACAATTGAAGAGGGCAACTACATTTTATGCTTGCAATATATAAAAGATCCTAAGCACTTACATGAGTCTCCTCCATTTTTTGAACTCTGATTATTATTCCTTAAACTGAGGATGAAGGACGCTTTTATTCTGAGGCTTTCCTTAGATTTGCCATATAATTTTTGACAGCAGTGAAAAGAAAAAAGGAAGACACATTTGCAATGGCAGTGGATCAGTGGAAAAGCCTCCATAGGGACCATCAAGCAACTGGCTGGACATTTACATAACCAGAAGAGGTCCAGTGACATGTAGCTAGTTGGTATCTCTGCTTTTCAAGTCAGAATGTACAGCAGCTTCAACTCTTGCTACTCCTCTGAAATAAAATGGTCAGACTGCACCAGCACGTCACCAAATTTGAACTATGAGATTAATTACTCCATCTTTTATTATTCAACCACTGACCCAGACAGCTCCTATTTCTACCTCTGCATTTCCAACTGTTGAGCCCATTGTGGCTGCCATTGGATCACAAATTATCATCGGCAACACAAGGAAACGTCAGCAACCATGTGGTTGAAAGAACAACTTGTGGAGAAAATGATTCCTTAAAACAAGCTGCATGAGGGTTGGTTTTTTTCCTGTCTCTGATTGTGAAGATCTGAGAAGGTTGAATATTGATTCACTGTGAAAGGATTGCCTAGTTATTTATATTTTATTGCAGCTGGGGCTATAAACTACTAGAAATGGTATTCTGAGATTACCTATGCATGTATATATCACAGAGTCAGAAAAAGTACAGAATTCCTGTCTTGTGCAAAGACAGGAAAAGAGAAATTCAAACAGTTTGTTCAGTTCCTGCATTCATGTTACCAGCAAAATTTTTTCAAAGGAGAGAATTTTCAGAAAAGAGTAATATGATTAAGTTCTGATTTACTATGAAAGATTTTAAAACTTTAGACTGGCTTAGAAACAGCGTAATAAAGTTGCCTGAATATACTGGGTGGAATGTATATTATTTAGGGTTTACAGAATAAAACTAACAGAGGTAAGACACAGAATTAATATCAGGAAAGGAAACAGGGGAAGTTCAACATAGTACTATGTGGGCATTTTAGGAACTGAATCACTGGCATTTTCATTGCACTCCCCGTAACAGATTGGTGTATTGAGCCCTTAGGAGCATTCTGGGAAAGAGCATGATATGTTCTGCCATGGAGAGCAGCCAGTTCAATGGCAGGGAACAGAAACTGCTTTTCTACCTCTGATTTTTTGCCTGTTAACTTTCCTTTCAGTCTTGCTATGGAAAGAACTCTAGGTAGTAAAAGGCATTCTTTAAAAAACATAATTTCCGATTAAATTACTAATATTTTTGTAGGAGAAGGAAAAGGCAATTATTTTCTTCCCTGGAAACAATTAATCAAGCTTTCTGTAGTGAAAAGTTTTGAAAGCACATAAAGCATACATTTTTACAGAAAATGTTTTCTCTGCAGAAATGGGAACTATAGCACATTTTTGAATTTTTATGCTATTGCCTTTTTTCTTTTTTTTTCTTTCATAATGATGCCTTATTTTAGGATAGGAAACTACTTCTGTTTCTATTTTGTGCATTACTCGTGCATAGCAGCTGATCTTCTGCTAAACTGACCTACTGCTTTCATTTTTCAACCCAATTCACTGAAGGTTTCTTGCAGACAGATTGTTAGTTTTGAAACTCTATTTTTTCCAGAAAACATGTCTCTCTTACCCATATGTGTATACTGCTCACTACCTAGTGCCTTAGGAAACCAGCATGTAACAGAACAAATCCTTCATGAGGACCCTGAGCAATTCTTGTGCACCTTCCATTCCTGAATCATGGAGAATGATACATAAATGATACAGGGCTGATATGGGGTTACTAGGCAGATGCAGGGACCTGTGCCAGGTGTCTACTTGCATGCTCAGTCTCTCTCAAAAAAAGCTGCTGGACTCCTGATGAGCTCTTATTTTTCAATCCATTAAAAACAATGTAGTCAGACAACTATACTGTATTAGCATTATTTATTCATGTCTACAGTCCCCAGGTAAAAGCCAGGCTCCATTTCACCAATTGTTATGTACACACAGTAGTAAAATAACATCTGTACTGAGAAGTCTACAAACCAGGCATACCAAAAATAGCAAAAGAAGAGGCACATGCAGGAGTAACTTGCCTTTATCTAAAGAGCAAAGCCAAGATGACCATGAGGCAGGTCAGCGCTGCAGTTAGTAGGTCATCATCTAAAATATAATACACTGCCACTATAAACTTCCTTTTATTAATATGCCATAATTCACTTAATAAAAATACTTAGAAATGAGATTTATTTGCAATTATGTGCATAGTCACAGCATTATACTTACCAAAAGGCCATGATTATATAAGGCCTACATGTCAGAATTTATATTATTTAGTTCTAAACATAAACATACATTTTCACATATTCAAACCCTAGATTATAATGGGTTTTTTTCAGAAGGAATACCATTCTGTCTACACAAATCTACTCCCAAATAATCTGAATGGGCATTTTACATCATTAACACTGTTTGTCCATAGATTAATTTAACTTGATATTATTTTACCCCACAGACATCAAAACTCATTCTTTATTCTGCTGGTAAATACAACTTAAATTCTGTACATGACAACTTGGTTCATCTCTATTGGACATACTGATTCAGCCAAAAGGCAAGGGTTAGTGATTCATGTGTTTCAGCTAACACAATTCAACTGGAGTAAATACAATACACAACTCTAAGCTGACAACACTGTTCTCAGCCCAGAAGAAGATATGTGCACTCTTCCAGATTGTTTAAATACCAAGAGGCTGGATTTTCTCATCTCACAGCATGTCTACATCCTGAGGGAAATGACTCTTACAGGCCAGTTCCATGATGTGTTCAAGTTCCATGATCTGTTAAAGGATACAGTGCTATGACTGAAAAGGGCCATCCCAACCTTTTCTAACCACCAGCCTCTTCAGTTTCATGACACCATGTATCCCCTTGGGCTGCAGCAAGCATTTGTCCAGCTGCACTCAAAACTAGCCAGGAACTGGTATCAGTTCAAGAAAAACCCAACATAATGAAAATTAGTTGGGTCCCACGGACTGGGGGAGAAACTGCATGAGATGAGGAACAGGTGGAACTATCACTTTTGGTGGATGTTTTTTTAACAAAATCTGAAATAGTTCATCCATAGTTTAAAAATATTTACAGTCTTGGCTTATTTGAAGGATTTGTTGAAAATGGGGGTTGTTGAGGGGGGTTTTAAGGTATTTTTAAGATTTTTTTTTACTTTTTCTATAGATCTACTATCTCAGGTTATTTGTTCCTCAAAGTACTCTTTCTATCCCACTTCATGAATCCCTTCATAAGTCTGCTCAGAAAATCTAAGACACATACCTTATGATAAGGTGCTTCTCTACCAGGCACATGGGAAATGCAGTCCCCAACTGTAGGGCTTCTTAGACTTCATGGCTGTACCTTTTCAGAATGTCTTTCATGAAAAGTCTCAAGTTACATATTGGTCAGAGCCTTCTCTGTGAAAGAATGCAGCTCTTCTGTATCTCCAGGACTTTGTATTCATTCTATGTACCCAAAGCTGCAGTTGATCTGGGCATTCTACTCAAGGTATATTTCACTTTTGGTAATATAGCAGTTTGTCAGTTTAGCCAGTTTAGTCAGTAGAGCATTTTCTTGGTTCAGTCAGAACTGGAACTTATTTGCACTTTCAGCCATCAGGCTCATTTGGGCTAGAAATGTTTTCTCGGTGTAATAAAAATTCCTGTAAAGTACACTGGAAGTAACCCTAGCCTGCAGCTCTACTTAGGTGTGTCCTATCCTGACATTGCCATTTCTCCTGGCTGCCTGCTCTGAGCTTTTCATCCTGTCAGAGCTCCCAGTTCTGATTTTCCAGGCTGCATGATCTCCATTTCAGCTTCTCCCATCTCCTGGCTATTGGCTGCAATTTTTTCAGAAGGAAGATCTAGGAAACTACTGGCTAGTCAGCCTGATCTCAGCCTCACCAATCTGATCTCTTGTTATGATGAGGTGACTCACCTGGTGGATAAGGGGAAGACTGTGGATGTGGGTACCTAGACTTCAGCACAGCCTTTGACACTGTCTCCCATGGCATACTCCTGGAAAAGCTGACAGCCCATGGCTTGTACAGGGGCACTCTGCTGGGTTAAGAGCTGGCTGGCTGGCCAGGCCCAGAGAGTGCTTGTGAACAAGGCTGTGTCCAGCTGGCAGCCAGTCACTAGTGGTGTCCCCCAGGGATCAGTGTTGGACCCAGTCCTGTTCAATATCTTTATTGATAATCTGGACGAGGGGATTGAGTGCACCATTAGCAAATTTGCAGATGACACCAAGTCAAGGAGGAGTGTCGATCTGCTGGAAGGCAGGATTGCTCTGCAGGGGGACCTGGACAGGCTGGATAGATGGGCTGAATCCAACAGTATGGGATTCAAAAAGGCAAAGTGCCAGGTGTTGCACTTTGGTCACAACAACCCCCTGCAGCAGATGTTCCCCTGGAAACAGTGGCTGGAGAGTGGCCAGGCAGAAAGGCGGCCAGTGGCATCCTGACCTGTATAAGGAAAAGTGTGGCCAGCAGGACCACGGAAGTGATTCTTCCCCTGCACTCAGCACTGGTGAGGCTTTACCTAGAGTCCTGTGCCCAGTTCTGGGCCCCTCAATTTAGGAAGGATGCTGAGGCACTGGAATGTGTCCAAAGAAAAGCAAGGAAGTTGGTGAAGGGACTGAAGCACAAGTCCTGTGATGAGTGTCTAAAGGAGCTGGGGTTGTTCAGACTGGAGAAGACGAGGCTCAGGGGAGACCTTCTCTCTCTTTACAACTCCCTGGAAGGAGGTTGTAGCCAGGTGGGGGTTGGTCTCTTCTCCCAGGCAACAAGCAGTAAAACAGGCCAAGTAGCACAGTCTTAAGATGCACCGAGATGTTAGGAAGAAGTTTTTTACAGAGAGAGTGATTGGACATTGGAATGGGCTGCCCAGAAAAGTGGTAGAGTCACTGTCCCTGGAGGTATTTAAGAATACTCAGAGATGGATGTGGCACTTAGTGCCATGGTCCAGTAGACAAGGTAATGTTGGGTCAAAGATTTGACTCAATGAAAAACTCAGATGAAAAACTCATGGGGTGAGATAAAGACAGCTTAATAAAGAAAAGCAAAGACCATATGAAAGAGAAAAAAAGCAAGGATTTTTATTCCATATTTCCCATGAGCAGGTGATGTCCAGCTCCTTCCTGGGTAGTAGTGCCTCAGTGGCCATAGTGATTGCTTTAGAAGACCAATGCCTTAATAAAAAACACACCTCACTCCATTCCTTCTTTCTTTTAGATTTTATTGCTAAGTATGATGCCATATGGTATGGAACGTCTCCTGGGTCATTTTGGGTCAGGTGTCCCAGCTATGTCCCTTCCCAAACTCTTGCCCATCCTCAGCCTACTTGCCTTTGGAGTAGGGTTGGGGTAGGGTTGGGCAGCAAAACACAAGGGTGTTATCAAATGTCTTCTAGTTATAATCACAAGGCACAACACTGTGAGGTCTTATATGGGAAGAGGTAGGTAGCTCCATCACAGCACATTTTTGTTGCTGTATACATTTGAAATCCAATTCTGATTTTATCAAATGTGAGGCTGTTCAATCTGGTGAAATTGCTTAATTCTACAGATAGATTGCAGATATATATTTTAACTATGGACAAGGATAGTTGCTGGGCTTCGTTTCCAGATTTGATAGGTAATTGTTCTCCAATTGGCTTGGCATGCCAGTACTTCCAAAACCTTCACATAAAGTCTTCATAAATAGTGAGGCACTTTTGGATTCTACTTTTCCCTAACTTCCACCAGTGATCAAATTATTGTTTGAAAGGATCACAAAAACTGAGTATAAGTGGGAACAAATATAGACAAAACATTAATTTTGAAGTTTGAAGGCTTATATGGATTTTTTTTTTGCGTGTTTGTTTTCTCATTTCTTATGGTCAGCATAACAAGAAGTGTTGATATAATTACTGAGCTGAAATTTCTGTGTAAAGCACCACAAGCTCGACTGCTTCAGTAGTATGACCAAAGGATCAAAGTTAAACACGCTTCATTTAGTTGGGATGACAATTCTGTTAACTGAGCGATTTCAAAGGTATGTAGCTACTGCAGTTGCTTCCTTTGTAATTAGGAACTTTTCAAACAGCTTGGGCTCTGTTATGATCTGGTTATTAATATTATTAGAAATGTCTCTGTCCAAATGAAGGTGCAAACGAGACCAGACATCAAAATCAATAGTATGGGGTTTATTTAATGGTAAATGTGAGACAGAGAAATAGAAAAAAAATAGGAAAAAGTGGGGGAGGGGGAGAAGGAAGAGAGTGACAGAGATTAAAATAGAAAATGCATCACTACTCCATAGAACCTGGCAGTGTACCGTCAATCCAGTTCTTCTTGGTGGTGAGGGTCTCCCTAAAACAGACAGAGTCCAATGGATTAATACACATTCAGGAAATGCCCAGCACCTCCCCCTGGTGGGGAGGAAGCTTTGCAGTCTCTTGTAATAGACTGGATTTCTTGCCTCACTTGGATCACATGCAGACTTCTTATGGTGGAAGGCCTCAGGAAGAGTCAGGGGGGTGCTTTGGGGGTCTTTGATGGTTTATTACCCCTTCTCAGCTGCCTCTCACGTGAATGTTCTGTGTGTATGTGGTCTTCCCTGGGGGGTGGGGGGGTTACTCCTTTGGTTTGGTGAGGAGAGATTTCACCATTACACACTCACAACTCTTCTCCTGGCCACCCACTGAGCTCAGCTAGGATTCTTAACACAGAGACATTCTTCCCTGAGCCTTGTTTACCTCTGCTCAGAGCTGAGATGATTAGACAATAGTCCTATCTCAAGTCCCCAGTCACAGTCCAAATTCCAGTCAGGAGGCATTAGGAGGAGGGGATGGGTGCTTCTGTGGTCACAGCAGGCAGTTCCTTCCTTGAAGTCTGACAAAAATCTTCCTATGATTTCAACAATGTTTAAGACATTAATAATATTCAGTACATCACAGGCTCTGATTAGTTCAATTGGTTAAAACTTGGTTGTAATAATGCCAATGTCATGGGTTCAATCTCCTGTGTGAGCAATTGACTTAAGAGTTGGAGTTGATGATCCTTGTGGGTCCCTTCCAACTCAGAATAGTCTGTGATTGTCTGTGATTCTCTCTTTGCAGATCCTTTCAACTGACTACTATGTCATCACCATAACAAGATGAGTGGGAAGCTGGTCTCCTGAGAGCAGTCATGCCATATTGGTTAATCCAGTCTACTGCTACTATAAATTAGTCAATTCTACACAACAGAAAGTCCTGAATTTTCTCAGCTGCTGTCTTTTATCATAAATCAGCTGCAAGCAGATCAGTTTTTTGAGAAAAATATGTAATTTCTAATACTTCTAGTGTCAAAGTATTGATAGCTTTTAAATGATCTTCCAGACTGCAATTACAAAAACAAGTGTCATCTTGCCACTGTTGCTGCCATTAGGGATAATTGAAAAAATTAATAAATTTTTAAAAGAACAAAAAGAGTGCCTTCTTATTAAACCAATTATCTATGTAGCTTGGACTTTTGATTATATCTGTTAGGTAAATGCTGTCATATTCCTGTATTTATCAATCAAGACAAAATTCCCATTATCATAAATGAGGAATTTAAGATTGGGGTGCTAAGAGCAGATGATAGGTGAATAGTGCCTTCATTGTGCCATCTGAATATCTAATGCCTGTTTATCATTTACAATATCTTTTTTTTCCCCTCCAGAATGTTATTACATTTCCAGAGGGGAAAATAAACCTTGGAGCAAAAACATACTATAACTCTCCTGGTTTAAGGAGAAAAAAAAAAAAAACAACCAAAAACCCCCCAAAAAACAACAAAAACCAAAAACCCCAAACCTAGTAGAGAAATAGTCTGAGTTATGCAACACAAGCTAGAAAGAAGTTCTTTTATCACTGCTTGCAATAAATGACCACTCAAAAGGGCATAGTCTGGAATGTTTTCTTGAAATTCTTGTTTGAGCTGGTAGGATAATGTTTGACAAAGCTCAGCTGTCTTCATAACAAAATGTCTCTGCACAAACACTGCTCATTACAAATTAGAAACAGTAGTGGAAAAAGCTACAAATACAAAGAAAGAAGACAAAGAAAGTGTTAGTTGTCTTTGAACAAAGTATTACAGGAGAAAAATTATTTTTTAAGTTTTTATAAAAATGAATTTTAAATGGATGCTCTTATCACAAATTAATATGCAAAAATAAAATTATGTAGGTTAATCTAGTAGAAGAAGAAAATGCAACACAGTTATAGAGGAATAATAAAAACAAATTCTATATTATAATCTCAAAAAAAATTAAAAATGCTTATTATATTATGAACTCATATATATATAAATAAGCAAAAAAATGTATGAACAACAGTTTTCTGTGGAAACATATTTCTCTTTAGTTCCCAAAATAAATGCTAAATTCATCTTTACTAAGTAATTTTTGGTATTAAAAAAAAAAGACACAACAAGCTGTTCAGTGTTTCACTGCTTGCTTATATGGTTATCCAATTAATAAAAATATATATTTGAGGTTCCAGTTGTGTTCCTTTCTTGTTGAAGACAAGATATTTTTCAAAACATATTGCAACACAGAGTTACTTTAAAATTCCAAAAGATCCAATTTTGATCTTTTATCTGATTTTGTGAGATTTGGCTCAGTATTTATTGCTCACAAGGACTTTGAAAAATTACAGGGGTGAGAAATTTCCTTATAAATGCATCACACATCTTAGCACAAATTATCAGTTATTTTAGTAATTTCCCCTAACCTCAATCTCCCTCTTTAGAAGCATACAATGATCAAGAAGCAGAGTAATAAAAACTCTCTTTTGCCTCACGTCTCCCATATCCCATGCTGGAGACCAAAACCTTGTGTCCTTCAGCACTGTTGTCTGGACCCAAACCAGAAGACACTTCACAGTCCTGCAGCAAATAAAGAAAATCTCTCCAGCAGCATCCATCACCTTTCTTTGCTGCCTACAAGGCCTTAGACAGAACTCACTAAAGCCCATTGCAAGCTTTCTACTAATTTTGAAGGGCAACTGATTGAGATTTCAGTTTCTTTTCATCGTGTATCTCTCAAACTGTGCTCTTCCCATGCCCCTATAGAAATATCACTTGACTCACTGACTACTGTCCATCTGAATCCTCTTTCCCCATCAATACAACCTCTTGGCTGCTCTGAGGGATGAATCTCCTTTATTTGTGTTGCTCAAATTTGAAAACGGCTTCAGAGTGAGACTATGGATTCATTCTCCTGCTCCAGGTCTGGCAACACAGCCGATGTCTCCAGCCCAGCTGCCATGTATTTACAACAGAAGTCATGAATTTAATAAAAAAAAAAAAAAGGACCTGAGATTAGCTCAGTTCGTTAAAACTTGGTTGTAATAATGCCAAGGTCATGGGTTCAATCCCCTGTGTGGGCCATTGACTTAAGAGTTGGACTCGATGATCCTTGTGGGTCCCTTCCAACTCAGAATAGTCTGTGAATAGTCTGTGAATACAATAACTGTAAACTTACTGACAAATGCTCTACTTTTTCCAGCTTACTTGGGATCAGTCTCACTCACACAAGCACCATAAAGAAGAGCAAAACCAAAGCAGGGAGATAGCAATCCAACTCTCTACAGCAGACAAGCCACCTTATCAAGAAGGTCTACTGCAATGCCATGGCAATTACTGCAAAAATGAGAACCACATCAGCTAACAAAGCTTGCCTAGACATTTAATGTGAAAGAAAGCTGAATGATGGCGAAGTTCACTATCTTGTGCAGGAGATGACAGATCTGAACAAGAAATAACAGAGAAATACATTTTATGTGACCTATGCAAGCATCAGATATTAGACTTTGAATATGACCAGGAAATATGCCTTACTTTGAGTTTTACCAGACATAATTTTTTATCAAATTGGAATTATTATCTTGTGTAAAGTACCTTAACTAATTGATTAAATCAGTAATATGGTCTCTAAGAAAACAGGCCAGTCACATCTCCTGTGGCATGCATGAGCCATAAGGTGTCCCTGAGGCACTGAAGAATTCTCACCACAGGAGCGTGGTGAGGGTTTCCACATGTCTCCTTCTCTCTCGTGAGCATACCCCAAGGCAGAGAGGGAGCCTGATGGAGTTCCCTGCCTTCTCTGCTTTCAGCAGTGCCAAGGAGCAGTAATATTGTACAGACTCATGTATGAGTTTTGGCTCTGTGACATCTCAGATGTTTCCCACCCCTCACAATAGTTCAAATCTGGAATGAGCATGACATCTTTCCACACATATGCACCATGTGATATACCTCTTTTGACTTGCACTGTATAACCCACAGCACTTGCACTAAGATATATAACTTATATCTGTGTTTTACTCTTATGCCTTTTCAGCTTTCAGATACATAACTGTTACAGTAAATCACTTGCTTATCTAAAAACTCTACATTAGAAGCTCACAGGAGAGAAAGACACTGTAAGCTGTAGCCCTGCCTTGTAAAACAAGATCTAACCTATCTTCAGAGGAAAGTAGTTTTAGAATTTATTCTAGACATGTTTAGTCTGCTTCAAACGTATTTGCACTCTCTCTGTCTTCAAAAAATATGATGTAAATATTTGTTGCAGATTCCTGAATGTAGGGCTTTTCTCTGATTGCAAGTGTGACATTTTAAATCTTACCTTTACATCTTCTCATATTTAGGGAAGGGAATTAGTATCATTTCTTGACATATTTATCTCTTTCAGACTGAACCACTTAGAAATCATAGAACTATTCTCCATGAGCATAATTTATTATGATAATCATGTATGATATTACTGATATAAATCAAAAAAGAAACTAGTATTGACATTTTGCATTTCTAAGAATACTATTTCTTTATTAATTAGTGTCATATAGTTATCGACTCTTTGATGAGGGTCCATGGATATTTTTGCAATTATTAGTAATGTACAGATCATGTTAATAATGAATAATAGGAAAGGATATTTCCCATATTGGCTTACTGATGTGGAGTAGTACAGGGTCTGGTCACATTGTAGCCATCTCACTCTTCAAGTCCTTCAAGCCCTGTTGCCCTGTTGTGGTATATATCTACCCTCTGCAGTATGTAAACATACATATGCATAGAGACTGGCCTATAGGCATAAAGTGCTATAAAAACGGAATCTAAAGTTGTTTTAATTATTGTAAGGAATCATAATTAAACTGATCAGAAATGTTCCTGTACAACAATTTTCACTCCTTGGAAGATGACAGTTCAGTAAAATCAAAACATTCCTCAGATTTCTTGCCCAATTTCTGCTCATTCACCTACCTTCTTACTAGTAACTTGGAAGGTTCTCAAAAGGCAAAATTCAGCTGGCAAAGCAGAGCAACTTGAAAAGCTGCAAGTCCTCAACAATCTGGGCTCTGTTCCCGAGGTTTTTGTATGAGGTCCTCAGAAATTTATCTTTTATAAAGTGGGGAGTCCAGTCTTCATGAGTTCCCAAGGATTCTGTACCTTTGGGAACTAGACACTTTCCCGCCAGATGCTGGGAACTTCACAACTGCTCCACACACAAAAAAAATATTATTTTATTTTCCACTAAAAACTGACAAACTTTATTTATTGCTCTTACCTTGCTCTTATTGCTCTTTCCTTTCATCTTTCAAATGACATGCAGAGTTGCAGTCAGTTCCAGCAGACACTACCCCACAAGCATTTCCCTAGGCCTGACCTCAGTGGAGCCAGGGTAATTATGTCCACATTGGCTCCCTTCGTGTGCTCTGCTGCCACTGCCAACAAGGGGAGCAGTTACTGCAAGATGTTATGGTGGTTTTTGCAACACAGACACTTGTCTGCTAGAAACAAGAAGTACACTATTGACATGGAGTGAATGCCAAATTGCCCCAAATTGCTGTACACAGTCACACCCTGTGTAAGCATGGGTTCATATTCAGAGCCTCTTAGATACTACAGCAGTGCCTGATGCATGAAATATGTTCTGTATTTAGTTCCTCCATGCTCAGTAATGGCTTATTATGGATCAAATATTTCTCTTTCTTCATAAGAATTAAACATTAAGAAATCACTGCTTCTGCTGCCACTACTTAAAAAAAAAAGGATTTAATGTAATGTAAAAGCAGTATTTTTCACAAGCATATGTAATTGCTGGTTAGTGAGCAGCTTCTGATTAGTATTCTACTCCCGCTTTAGCTTTTCACCCAAGTTTTTGGGAGTGTCATTAACCTACTATATAATTTGCTTCTTTGTTCATTCAGCTCAATCATTCAGTTTACTGTCTTGTTGAATTTACTCATTTTAGTATAACATTTTCCTGAGAAATATAATTTAAAAAAAAGACAACAGACAAGGCATGTGAAAATTCAGAAATGTACCATGAGAAAATAAAGAGAAGTCTTATCCCTATTGTCAACTAATCAATTCTACAGAGTAATCCACTATTCTTACTACACTCCCAAATGGGGTAGGAACAGAGAGATACACGAAACAATGAAACAGTGAAACAATGGCAGAAACACATTCTTCCAAAGACATTAATATAGATGGAGAACAATGTAACTGAGTTGATTCATTTTTAATGAGTTTAGTTCTGCCTTTCTAATTCCACTGGAAATTTATACTTAAATTTTGGAAGTACCATTGTTAAATAATGCTTCCTTATTTTTATTTTTGCACCTGTATTTAAAGGAGAAGACTATGGAGGAGAAGACTATGCACTCACACTTCTCTATTCCTACAGTGAATTTGCAATGCAAGTTTGAGCATAATCACTCCCATGGATTCAGAATCATTGAACCACAGAATTGTTGAGGTTGGAAGAGTCCTCTGGAGGTCATGGTGTCCATCTCCCCTGCTCAAGCAGGGCCACCTAGACCCAGTTGCCCAGGATCACATCCAGACAGCTTTTGAACTCCTCCAAGGATGGAGAAGTCTACAGACTTCTTCAAGTGCTCAGCCACTCTCATAGTAAAAATGTGTTTCCTGATGTTCAGACAAAGCCTCACGTGTTTCAGTTTGCTCCCACTGACTCTTGTTCTGTCACCAGGCATCACCTGAAGGAGCCTGGCTCCATTTTCTTCACCCTTTCCCTTCAGGTATTCACATACAGTGATAGGAATTTCCCCTGAGCCTTCTCCAGGCTATGGCAGTTAAATGCCACCCTGACGCCCAATCCCATCAGATCTCCAAGGCTAAGCAGGGTCAGGCCCAGTTAGTACTTGGATGTGAGACCTCCTGGGAATACTGGGGGCTGTAGACTCTAGTCCTGAGGAATTCACTGTCCCTGTCCAAGCTCACTTGGCCATGGCAGATGAACCTTAGGAGCAAAGGGTGGGGCCAGTTCCTCACACGCTGTACCTCACCTAAAAAATCCTCTATGCAGGCTCGAAGGACACACCCACGTGGGTACAGTCCTTCTCGAATCTTCATTCACGAAGCCTAGCCATCATCATCATCTCCAGGCTAAACAGTTCTAGGTCTCACAGTCTTTCCTCTTGAAGAGATATTCCAGTCCCATTATCATATTCATGGCCCTTTGCTGGACTATCTTTTACTATGTTGCAACTGTATTTAAAATTAACACTTATTAATAAATGTGTGTCATTTATTGCAAACCTTACAATATTTTTATCAAAATCTGATTAATGATTCAAATTTGTCCAACCAACTTCTCCTGAGTTCAGAGCTGTGTATTGATCACATGAGGTACAGCTAAGCCCCTGTTTGCAGACTGATGCAGTTGGAGAACTCCAGACCCTTGAGTGATAGAGACAAGGCATTGATGACCTCCAGCATTTTACCAAATATCCACTCTCCTGTTCATGAAGCCAAGAACAATGGGATTGAGATAGGCTCAAACTTACTACACCAGGTGGCATCCCAAGTTTAGTTTGAGTCTGTGTTTTGATAGAAGGTTTAAGACTAGACTCATCCATTTTCATCACATCTATCCTGTTTCTAACAGGTATATTATTTGGATTGGATTTAGAGCATGTGGGATATTGAAATTTCTTGCCTACAGTTATATGCTGCTCATATCCCTTTCATGTACTGTCAAACCAATCAGTGCCATACAATCTCATATGGCATGCATTTCCTTTTCATACAGCTGTTCTTGTCTACACCTTCCCTCATCTCTCAGTTCTCTTTACATCAGGACTGAATTTGCTCTTTTGTTTCCCTTTGCTAGGCACTGAAACTTTCATGAGTAGATTCTCTAATAACATTGTAACATTGTCTTGAGCTTTGTTGATTCCTAGCTAAATACTGTACAACACTAAGAGATAGCTTGATCCCTTCTCATGCTAGATTAATCTGAGTACTGGACTCCTCTGAGCTGGACCAAGTGTTTCATGTAAAGTGTATCCTTATCAGTGTGCACTGTCAAACTTGATTCCTATCTTCCTTCTAAATAGAGTGCAAGTCTATAGACTTTCACTAGAGTGAAAGACTACAAAGCAGTAACAAATTTATCCACAAGGTCACATACCCTCCACTTTACAACCTTCTCATAATAAAGTAAGTTGCCCTTAAGAATAGGCATTCATTTCTACAGGTGTCTGTATTTAATTTCATACTGCTGATATGGTGTTGCCTGCCAGTTTTCCTGCTGCAGACTCCGAGTCAGCACAAAGTCTAGTTGAATCAGCAGTCAATGTCATCTGTAGGTATGTGTGAAACACAATGTGAGAGAAACACTGTGGGCTTTTCTTTTGTTGTTTGGTGCTTTTTTTTTCTTTTTACCAAACACAGGTTTTTCTCTCCTGATTTTTAAAGGATCTACCTTATTCATATTTCAGAAAAGCTTTTGGTTGAGATTGTTGGGTTTTGGTTTGGGTTTGGTTTTTTTACCTTTGTTTGCTCATCTCCATAATCACACTTATTTGAGATTTTTTGTATCTCTGCTTTCAGCGTGTGGCACAGTTCGTTCTGCATGATTCAACTCAGGAAAGAGTTTAATTTCAAGTAAAGGGCACTGAACCACAGAAACATGGAATCACAGAGCATGTTGAGTTAGAAGGGACCCACAAGGATTATTAAGTCCATTTCTCAGCTCTGCACAAGACCATCTCCAGCGAGTCACACCATGTACCTGAGAGTATCATCCAAACATTTCTTGAACTCTCTCAGGCCAGGTGCTGTGACCACTTATATGCTCAGTTCTTAGAAACAGAGAGGGAAAAAAATGCAGTTTTAATTTAATTTACTTGACATTTTTAAAATGATCTCTAAAAGTCTCATAATTTTCAATAAGTATTTCATTTGTGCAATATTTGATATGCTCTAAAAGATCACAGGGAATGTCAAAGATATATATGTTAATACTTCTAAAATTGGGTGTTCTATTAAAACAAAGACAAATTTATGACAAGTAAAATAAAAGATTTCCTTTTAGTAATATGAACATATTTGATTATATAATAATAGGGAAAAAAACCTGTCAGCAGAGTTTCTGTTGATCAACATAGAGAACAAAAGCTATTGTATCATTTACTGCAAAACTGAGGACAAAACAGGTAATCCATTTTAGTCTATGGTTGGTAGCAAACATTGGCTCAGCTCCATTCTCTTAATGGAGGAGAGCAAACCACCATCTCTGATATGACAACATGCTGAGAACATCAGACCACACCAACATAGGCTGAATAAATAAACACAAGTTATCTTTACAATCATCAAGTATGTGAATGATAATCACGAACAAAAGGTAGAATTTTTCAGAACATTAAGAGACAGGGTACCATTCCTTCAAAATCCATACCTGAGACAAAGCAGAGAAAGATGAAAACTGTGGAACATAGTAAACTATCACTAAATAAGGAAGACGTCATATTTACTAAAATGTCACAGAGGTAAAAATCTAAACAATACCAATGTGCAACAGAGATACGGTCCCTTGATTTGTTGGCTTTTTTCATACCAGTGTCTGGCTTGCTGCTCCTTTGGCTTGTCTGACAGCAGCCTGTTATGTTCTCCTCACATCACAGAATCACAGAAGCATAGAATGAACTGGGTTGAGAGAGACCTCCGAGATCATCAAGTCCAACCCTTGATCCAACACCACTGTGATTACTAGATCATGGCACTAAGTGCCACATCCAGTCTCATCTTAAAAACCTCCAGGGACAGAGATTCCACCACCTCTCCAGGCAGGCCATTTCAATACCTAATTACTCTCTCTGTAAAGAATTTCTTTCTAATGTCCAACCTAAACTTTCCCTGGAAGAGCTTAAGCCTGTGCCCTCTTCTTATACTGCTGGTTGTCTGGGAGAAGAGACCAACTCCCACCTGGCTACAACATCCTTTCAGGTAGTTGTAAAGAGTGATGAGATCACCCCTGAGCCTCCTCTTCTCTAGACCAAACAACGCCAGCTCCCTCAGCCTCTCATCATTTGCTCATAAATAAGGAAGTAGTCATTAGTTTAATACTCAGTAGGTGTTACCACTATTACTATATGTCACAAGTTGCTCAGAGGAACCTCCATTTCTGAAGAAGTTGAGAAGCTGACTGGACATGGATTTAGGCAACTGACTCTAAATGACACAACTTCACCAGGGAACTTGGATCACATGACCTCCAGAGCTCCCTGCCAACCTCAACTATTCTGTGATGTAATGTTAGCACAGAAGTTTACATGTTAATACCAAAACTGTATAACATCACAGGCCAAGGAAATTAAGTTTTCCTATATGCTATGAAATGTATATTTTCAGGTTTCAGACTTAGATGATTTTACCGATTATTTGCTGTATCAATGACAGAATATACCTATAATCTCATAATATTTCCAGCCATCTTCTTTACGTTAATATAATGCTCAAGAAGATGCAACAGAGACAGTTCAAGGAAATCAAACATCCTTTCCATATAAGGGTACATTGGAAACAGCCATATGAGTTCCTTAAGCAAGACAGATCATTAATTTTCAGAGCTAGTTTGACTTTAAAAAGCAGAACTTCTTCTGGGAGCATGGAAGAAATTATGGTATAAATCTTACTTCTGCCAAGGACAAGATTTGGGGCTAAAAATTATGACATTTAGGAAAAGGGTTTTTTTCTGAGGTGAGAGTTAATTTAACACATCTGAAACATGTCTTACTTGTCAAGTGTAGTTATTATAAGATTCTGGTCACGTATAAGCTTTTTTCTCAAAGTAACTACCTGAAATCACCAACTCATATCAGAGTTGAAAACTCTGCAGTTGCAGCACCTTGAATCCTTCTCTTACAGGCTAGAAGTAAAAATCATTGTGGTTTTTTACTGACACAATGAACCATCACAGTCTGAATGGCCCAGTCTGAATGTAAACAGACACCAAAATTAATACATATTTTCTTTACCTTGTACTTCACAGTAATGTCTGAGCAATGTATTACAGGACAATGTTCTCCTTCTGTTCATTAGTCAACATATTCTTCTGCCATTAAATTCAATACAAGCAGTAATTAATTTTAGTTGTGTAGTGCATTTCTTGGTGACACTTTTTGCTGTGATGAACATTTCTTGACATCTATGCATATTTCACCTCTTCCATCTTCATCTGATTATTCTGTCTGGCTTGATAAAAATGTTAGTACAAATTGTATTTCTGGGAATCACAGTCAACTTTGAATGCAAAGGCTTCCCCCTCTCTGCATATAGGAATTATGACACCAAGCATGACGGCAAGCATAATAACAAATCACACAAGGTGCAAGCAATGTAGGTGGCATCTGTCCTCTGCATGAGGTCTTGAGAATCCATACACAGGTCAGGAGTGATAACCATGGTTTTTTAGATGCACCAGGTAACACAGAACAGTTGAGACGATGAAAACAGAATAGAAAAAAATTAATAACATTTTGAAACTTTTTGTGTGGCATTTCTGTAATTCTTCCAAAGAATTTTCTGAGAAAGTATTGCTCAAAACAGTAACTGTTCTGATGCAGACAGTACTAAGAATTTCCTCTTTCCATTTCCAATAAACTTCTGCTCTTATGTATGATTAATCTGCCCTTCAGTGAGCACACTCCTCTGAGGAAATAATGACCAAAGCAGTCAAAATTCTTTGGCATTCCTGCAGTGTCTAAAGAAGTACTAAAAGAAGAAATGAACATACCCATCTTATCAAAACCACTAACTGTTCCAGAGGTGAAGCATAATCAGTGGCTGTGGCGTATGTAATATATATATGTGTGTGTGTGTGTGTGTGTGTGTGTGTGTGTGTGTATACATATATATATATATGTATGTGTGTGTGTATATAAATATATGCGTGAAGTATTAAATAGACCTGGTAAAGAGATTTTCTGGTTATACCATGTCATGGGGATGCATGATCCATGCTTAATTTTATTCTATCATCCTTCCTAAATAAAAAGCAATGGAAAGGGAGTCAAAGAAGACTTCTGTCATAATAATTCTCTTGTTAATCTCTTTGTATTGTTTTGTTCCCTAATGTGACTTTGGGGTGAGGGCAGAGGTTCCTGCCTGTCCTTCGGAGCTGGGGAGCGCTGAGACACAGATCTTTTCAGTCCGGGAGACAAGGGGCGAAACCAGGTTTATTGCAAAATTCACGAGGCTTTTATGAGGTCCCGAAAGAAAGGTGTTGGATCTGGGAAAGCATAGGGTAAGCGCTCGGACAGAAGGGTGTTACTTAGGTGCTCGGCTAGCGAATGGGGAAACGGAGGAACCACAGCCAATAGAAAACCAGGGATTGGGGATAGATGGATGCGATAACCAATAGGATTAGGACAGGGGCAGAAGTTGGCCGGGGCGACGGCCATGCTGCCCAGGATTACTCCGAGGATACGAGGCAGGGCAGTCCTGGCACGGAGGCAGGATCAGCGTCGGCCCATCCGGGACCAGCGTTGGAGAGGGGGCAAGCCCGGGCACGTTCCAGTGGTTGCCGCTGGGGCAGTGTGGGATCCCCTGGGCAGGGCTGTGCCCAGCCCGGAGACACAGTGCCGGTGCTTAACGAGGGTGTGATGATTCTTTGGAGAACAAAAGCCTCCGGGAAACACAGGGGAGGACACAGGCAGAGTGGTGACAACACTGCAGGAAGGTCATAACGCAGAGAGAGGTGATACAGAAAACTTTCTGAACTAAAAACCGTACAAGTAAAACGCTAACTTTAAAAGTCCAACAAGTCTTTCATGTATGTGGCTAGTAAAATTCAGAGTGCCTTCCAGCGCTGACCTCCTCCGAGGTCCACATCAGAGTTTGCTCTTTCCATATCTCTTAGTCTAGTCTCTTTCCCACAGTTCCCGTAGCATTTTTGGTGGGAATGGGTCTTATTTTCTTGTAGGAATAGGCCGTTTTTACTCCAACTGCAGTTCCATGTCCACACAAGCTCTTCACTACACCAATCTGTCAAGACTTCCCTAATGCCAGACTACACAGAAAGATGAAATGTACAAAACCCAGACAGCTTTGCTGAGATGCATGTTAAGTTTTCTACCCCAAATCTGGTTGGCAGGATAAGAACTTATACATGTCTGACACAAGAAATTTTACATACCTCAAAAAGATGCCTGCATAACAAGGATCATCAGCCTACTGAAAAGAGTGCTTCTTCAGGAGATGTCTGAAGAGACTAAGAATGGGAAGAAAGAGGTTTTCTAGAGGATATTGAACAGTTTTTCACATGAAAGATTCACATGCCATCAAAGTGGCATTAAAATTTCCCACGTTAAGAAAATCTTTTCAGAGTTAGGGTTTTTTTTAGCATTTCTCAAGCCAGTTTGAATCAAGAGAAACATCCAAGAGGATACAGAAAACACTGTCACCAATTCAATAATACCAGCAGAGTGATCAAATAGAAATTTATGTGGCCTAAGTTTTGTATTGTATTGTACTGCATTGTATTATACCATATCATATTGCATCATAGTGCACTGGATTGGATTACATTGCATTGCCTTCAGATGTATTGTATTTATTTTTGCTTATTAATAACAATTCTAAAAGCTGTAAGAACTTTTTCTGAACACTCCATGGGCTTCTGCGGAATAAGAACATATCTCTCAATAATGACTACTTGCCACAGTAAACCCATTGACTTTGACTCATGTCTATTAACCCTCAAGTCTATAATTAATATGAAATAAAACCCGTGGATATTATTATTGTTTTTCACTGAAGGTTTGATCCTTCAAACACTGAAATTAATGGCAAAACTCTTCGCAATTATAGTTGGTGGAGGATTTACACTCGCACTGCAGTAGCAGAAAGGGCTTTGATTCATTTCAGTAGTTAGTTCCACTAAGACAGATGATTTGTAATTTCTGCAATCATCTTTTTGCATAGACAAGGTGGCTTCATATTGCTAAGGCAAACCAAATATCATCCCGGGGTGAAAAAATCCCATAACCCAAAATAATATCCTAGCAATCATTCTACAAAGCAATAATTATGCAAAGTTCAGGGAATTACTATTGTACAGTGTCTAATTCATTGCCAGAGTACAGAAAATTATATTTATACTCAGGTTGTATTTTAAATACAGAAGGATCTGTTTATAATCACGTCATAGACAGTCTCACATTCAAGTCTGTTCATTAGTTCCAGACATGCATATGGGTAGCCAGCTTGGAAAAAATAATTGTCATCTACATATTACTTCAGATGTGTGTTTAAGTGAAGACTGTTTATACCAAATACACAGGGTCTGAAAGTAAACTATAACCTGTGGTAAAGGCGTTAGGCCCACTGGCAGCTTTACCATGAACATGCACATGCTGATTATTGTGTGCATTTTAGAGACAATGGAACGTGGTAGATTGCTGTGCTGCTCCTGGATGGAGTTTGTGACAGAAGCTCACAGATCATCACCTATTATAAATGTCAACAAATTCTCCTCTGACTTACATAAGGTTCAAATTCCTTTATTTTTTTTATTGTTATATGCGACTTGCTAACTAAGGCCAACTAATCTAACTTAGCTATCTACACATGAAAATTCAATGTACAGAAACCTTTCTCTGGCACCACGAGCAGCTGGTAGACCCTGGCTAAGATACCAAAAACCTGTCCCAGCCCCCTCAAGAAGATGCCTGCATTCAAAGTGCCTGCTGCCAACATTCTGACTGGCCTATGCACATTTCTGCCCTGTGCCCAGGAATTGCTCAGAAAATGCTATTTAGCTCAAGCCAAAAACCATGCTGGGTATTGTACTGGCAATTTAATGATGTAGAAAATTTGCGTTCTAGAGCCTGGGAAAATTCCCCAAGACTGCTTAATGTACTACTGTGGCTTAGCCTCAGAGCTAGGGGCTTCCTTTTAGCCTTTTGCCTCAGTGGAAGAGCCAGGTAAAATCCTTGATATTGTGGAAAACATCGAACGGTATGGAAAATTAAACTTAAATATCTGCTGCAGCATCTAATGTTAATAAATTAGGAATGAAATTTCTTTTTTATCTTTACTGAACTGCCAAAACATAGTTGCTTATGAAGCTAGTTTAAAGGGATTGGCATTTTTCTCAGAGCTTCTGGATCACTTTTCAGAGGCACCTACTATCCTCCATTATGTCTGCAGGGGAAAGAGGTTGGCATCCCTTCTCAGCATGTTGCCTGAACTATGTGTTGCTGTCTGAAATAGCAACACCACAGCAGCAAAGCACTTTGCCTAGGGACTGCAAATGTTGATCAGTCAGCAAGATTACATAAACTGTGATTTGGAAGACTTGTAGCCCAGCATATCATTCCCCAGCACTTAGCAAAATGTGTTAGCCTGCCAAGTACTGGGAATTCTGCCCTTCCAACAAGTACAGCAGGGATCCTTCCCAGGACTGCCTTGGGACTGGACTGTTTAGTCTTCTGAGAGTTCCTCACAGTACACATCCTTTCAGCAACCTGTTACTAGAAAGAAGAGATTCATTTTCAATTACTTACAATGGTGTAAACACAATGAGTCACACACAGAGGCAAACTAAATGTCATCCATATTCTTTGCTCAGAGTTACATTCCCTACAAACCACTTCATGCTTTCAAATGACAAACCCATGTTAAATGCATTGCACCTGATAACACAGGCTTTCAAACAGTTTTCTAACTAATTTTGACCATAAATGACTACAAACTTTGAAATAATTACTTTTTTTTTTGCAGCCCAGAGTACTGCCTAATTATATTCCAAGGAAGTAGTAAACTCTTCTATCACTGATGAATGGTTGGCAACATCATTTATTTTAATGGATATATTATTTTGAACTAAGTCTTTGCCATCTGTTCTGCTCCATAATTAAGAATGTAAAAAGAACATATTTCACAATTACATCACTAAAATGTATAATGTAAGTGACTTTAATGCATATGTATGCTCTCTGTACAATGTACCATGCAGCTGTGATGTTTCTACTGTGTTTTAGAAACAAACCAGGATGGACAGAAGCTACTTAATCATTACATGGTAATTGTCTTGACTGTCAACTTTGTTCACAAAAGTCAGGACATTACAGCAGGAAGATTCTACTGTATAGGTGCTTTAGGACAGGTAGAACTATGTGTGTAAAAAAATGGGAATACATCCAATATAATTTTAATTTCATTGTCTTCAGAAAATGACTTACCAATATACAACTACATTTTTATAACCATATGTTTCCAGCTGTTTAATGGACAGCTGTGAGATTATACTCTAATCTCTTGGGATGTATCTGGATAAACTTAACTAATGACTTATGTAGCATAAGTATACCTTAATGCAAATAACAAATACTGGGGAAAACAACATGTATGACTCTCTAGCACGTATATTTCTGATTGTATTTTCATTCTACGCTGTGCAGAAGGGAAGGGGAAGGGGAAGGGGAAGGGGAAGGAAAGGGGGAAGGGGAAGGAAAGGGGGAAGGAGAAGGGAGGGAAGGGGTAAAGAATTTTCAATTTTTTAATTTTGTCTGATCCCACACTAACTTGGTTCAGAGTCCTGTTTTTGGGCATCAATGTATTATGACCTGATTCTCTTTTTTTTTTATATGGTATTTATGTTTTGATGCCATTGGTGGAGTTATTCTTCAACCTCAGCACAGGATAATCAAACATGGATTCTTCATTCAGCAAAAGTGTCATCAGCTGAACAGTATCAGGAAGTCCTTATGCTCAACGGGAGTTTGGAAACTAACAGTTAATTTGTTAGGAGGTTTCAGTAGCAATGCATTAAAAAGAGACAGCAGTAATTAGGTTGAAGTCTTACAGAGATACATAAGGGTTTCTGTGAAAGTTATAGAAATAATTTTTTAACAATATGCCAATTTTTTCATGCCATCTTGTCGTGAGCCTTATGAAACCAAGTTGAGAGCCCTTCTTAGTCTCACAAACTCTGAATGAGGGAAATGCCATCATATGTAAAATATCTTCCCAGTCCTACTGTAGTTAGGCTTCTATAAGTACTTTCATAGAAGGATATTTCAGATATAAAGTTTCTGCCTAACTCAGACAGAACAGCTATGGGAATTACAACAAAGTGCATATATAACACAAGAATCATGGTACCGTGGTCACTGCATGAATCTTTCACACTAAGGAGAAACAGGAGAATGAGCCATGCTTTCCACATCTGCACGCTATGTGTTATCTGTATACTGAAAAGAACCATGTTAAGATTGTACTAGAGATTTCGGATAATTCTGAGAGGAATTCTATCTTACTGTCTCAGCTTGCATGCCATTAGTGGAAATGTTAGAAGTCAAAAGAGACTCACTGCAAGAATATGCCAGGCTCTGGGAATCACAAGGATTGAGATTGTATCACAGACTGAAGAGGACAGTTTACTGTATCTTTCCTCTGCCTCTGGATCAACCATGATCTCTGTGTGGGTAACCAATAACCCTGTGATAATGTATGGTAAAGTGCTGTTCTAAGGTAGTCAAATTGACTCAAATATGAGGAAATTAATACCTGAAAAGAAAAACCCTTAAATTTCATTGCAAGATGGGAAAAAAGGGGGAAGATCATAACAACCTACAATCCATGTTTCCTGATCAGGAAACCATTTGAAAGGCAGAAACAACTGCTGCTACTCTGAGCAGCATACTGGATATGTTGATAATTTCTGACTTCAGTAATCATTGCCAGCATATCCAAGAGTACTATCACCAAGCTTAGGAACATATGAATAGTTTGTCTGTTGAAAATGGAATTTAGGAGACTGAAGAATTTTCACAAGTGGTAGATTACTACCCTGAAGGTCTCTCTTTATCTGACGGGTCATTTTTTTAATCATTTTTTAGTGCATCTGCAATGCATATTACCTCTCCAGGTGTTGTGTTCTGATATTTTATAACTGCCTTAGTACTACACCTTTATGCTTTCCTGATGACTGATACAAAAGCAAATCTCTATTACAACCTATTACATGTCAAAGATGAAAGAGTGCTCTTCAAACAGAATGAAGGGATGAGGTCAGGCAGCATCCTGCCTAGGATAGCTGTCTGGGGGTCAAGAGACTTGGGTTCCCTGTTTAGCCTCTGTTATTAAATTCAAACTGTTGATCTCAAGGAATTCTCTTGCTCCTCACCTTTTGTCTCTATTTCTTTTTTCAGATAAGGGAGTGAATTCATCCACTTTGACAAAAGTCACAGCTGAAAAGTAGAAGGGTCCTTCCTTCATTCCATGTATTGGCTATTTCTGCTATTAGAAATCAAGACACATAAGTGGCCCCCCAGGGTACCAGGACCACTACATTTTTAAAGTTACTTGGTATATGGTTTTCTATATCCCATAGTCTCCTAGGATTCAGTTCCTCTTTTTCTCTGCTGCTTAAACCCAAATATCAAGTTCCTACATTTAACAGCATTAAGATCTAGGATGATTTTCCCTTTAGGAACTTTTACAAGTATTTGCCAACAACTTAAAAATACTGGCTATGGGTTCCCCAAAAGTTCATAACTGCTATTAGCATCTTTAAGGTCTTCATGACAAAGAAACAGTCTCTTTGGCAGAGGAAGCAGCTCATCTTGCTGACAGCATCTATCAGGGATGGATTTGGACAGAAGGTACTGTCAGCTTTTAACTGACACTTAGTTGTCTCCCTGAAATCACCAACCCTGAACATACATTCTTCGAGAATTTTTGAATTTTAGGCCTGCTGAACAATTAGAGTTGGCCCCAGGAAGAGTCGTCTCACTCTTCATGACAGGTTAAGAACAACTTTTCTTCCCATTACTTTTCTTGACACCATCAAAGATGTAGATCAGAGGTGCTATTATTTTCATCACTTTTTTTAATGGTGTTCTTGCTACAACAGCTGTACACCAGGTAGGCCCTACTGACTGCTGTGGTGTATTATATTGATATAGCAATAATATTAGCCGAGTGTTGCAGTGGTTAATGTGTGCTCTTCACAAATGGTTTAATCCTTGTTACAGTTTACCTCTTTAACATTGAGACTGAAAAAATTATCTGCTTTGGTTTGAAACCATATTCCATTTTTCAAGACTGTTTCTGCTTCTTCCTGTAATATTTCCTACAGGACATAATTTTTAAGCAGCAAAAATATACAGTAATTTATCAATTCATAGAAATGTTGTTGCTAAGAGATTATTGTAAATCACAGGCATCTCATGCACATCTCAGCACGAGACCCTGACAAGGTTCCAGGCTGTTGCTGAAATACTGCACTCTAAGAAAATGCTCAAGCTCTGAATATACCAGAGGTGATTTTGCTTGCTTTATGTCATCTTCTTACATTACAAGAAAAATGTTGATTAAATGGGAAACATTCAACTTCAGGGTTATGAGGAAAATCCTATTTCACTTGCTCAGAATTCTGGTCAGAATCAGTCAATGTTTAATCTTGGAGACTGATTACAGAATACACAGTAGTGAAAACTTGTATGTGAAGTAGCTAGACTTCTCAATACAGCCCTTTAAAACCTCCTTCCTATTTCTCTTTCAAAGTTTGTCTAACAATACTCCTAATTTTTCTAACACCAGAAGTCATATTCAAACTGCTGAAAAACACAGGCATAGAGCATAATTTATCAAGCTACATTCTTAGGTATGTGTTTCAAATAGGACACCTAAACAAACTATTACACGGGTTCTTTTTGATCAATTCAGTCCACACATTTTAAATTTTATGCTCCCTCCCCCCATCCCATATATGTGTTGCAGAATCCCACATGAGTGTTTTCCCACATCCTGTTTTGAGTGTATCTCCCACCTGTTCTGCTGTGCCTGAAACTGGACTGTCTACGTGGGGAACAGACAAACAGGAGAAGCAGTAATATAGCAGAGATCATGATAAAAAGTAAGAAAAGTGACAAGTCTTCAGTTGTACCTTCTGTGGTTAAAACTGAGCACATTAAACAACTCGAGCTAAAAGTGACGGCTTCCATACTTCTTGTTATGTTCTCTCCTCTAAGTTCCTAGCCAGTGTGTCACACAAATTGATACATAAGCATACATGAGATTTTCAGAAGGCTAGTGTTCAGTGGTTTCACAAATGTTTTATCATGGTACTCAGATTCATTGGTACCCAGTCAACTGAAGATTTAAGTTTAAAAATTGAAAGCAGTGATGCTACTTTGTTTATATGCCATATAGCTGCAAATCAACATAACAGAGGACATAAAAAAATTCATAGATCACTTCTCTTGTGTTATCCTGCTTAACCTTATTCTGCTTAACATTATGTGGCCATCACAGAAGTCCCAAGCCAGATAAATGTTATGTCTTGTAAGACAGTGTATCATTCTCAGATTTTATCATAGGAATATGAATAAACCCCACACATCTGGTATAAAATTTCAGCTTTTTTATTGTGTTAACTAAAAGTTAAGTGAAGTTAAACGGCAGTTAGATCTTGGGAGACAATTATCATGTCATACCCAGTTCTGCTGTGCCTGCTTACTGTAGTTTGCTAGGGCTTTCAAGTGAGAGAATTAATCCTGTGAAAAAAATTGAGAAGGAGGCGGCACTGAATTGTGCTCCTCTAAACTTGCAGACAACACCAAGTTGGGATGAGCAGCTATATGATTGAGGACAGTGCTATCATCCAGAGCAACCTGGACCTGATGAAGGAATGAACCAAGACAAAATTTATGAAACTCGAGAAATGCAAATCCCAGCACATAGTAAGAAAAAGGCCTTTGCAACCATATAGACTTGGGCCTGACTGGCTGGAAAGGGATATTAGTATGCAGCAAGCTGAGCCTAAGCAGTCAGCGTGACCTGAGGGGGAGTGTAAAAAAAAGGGAAAAAAAGGAAAAAAAGGAAAAAGCATGCAAGCAGTGTTCTGGGCTGTATTACAGGAATATAGCCAGTAAACTGAGAAAAGTGATTATCCCACTCTATTCAGCCCTCATCAGACCACAGGAAGAGTGCTGTGCCCTGTTTTGCATCCCCCATCATAAGACAGACAATGATAAACTGCAGTGAGTTCAGTGGAGGCACATGAAGATGTTTGGGAGCTGAAGGATTTGGACTATCTGTGAGAAGAGGCTGATCAAGCTGTGCTTGTCCATTCTGGAGAAGAGATGGCTTTGGGAGAAGCCAGTAGAAGCCTGACAGTACCTACAAGAAGGCTACTAAGAAGATGGAACCAAACTCCTTGCAATGGCACTTGGTGAGAGGACAGGAAGCAATGAGCATCAATTAAAACAATAGAGGTGTTAACTATATGTAAGAAACTCTTTCCCCATGAAGACAGTCATAATGCCCAGAGATCCCATGGAGGCTCTCCTTGGAGATTTTCAGGACCCAACTGGATAAAGGCCTGAACTACCTGGTGTAACCTCAAGTTAACCCTGCTTGGTTCGGAAGGTTGGACTATAGAGCTTCTGAGGCCCCTTTCAACATGAATTATCCCATAATAAAATTCTAAGATTAACATATAACAAATTTAAAATATGGGTTTTCTCAGATTCTTATATGCCTATCTTTGAAACTCCTTTCTTGAGAGTATTTTAACCAGTGAATGTTAAGCAGTCACATATTGATAAATTTAACATAGATACTGGACTAAGAAAATAATTAAAGAGTAGACATAAAATATATGTTATTCAAGGTCTTTAACAGAAAAAAATCATCTTAAACCTTGGTTTTATTATTTTAGGCATTGCTCTACAAACTATCTTTTCACCTTCTGAGAGATTACTGTCTTTGGAAAAGACTTAGAAGAAGTACATAAAAATCACCAAATCAATTCAGAAAAAAAATAAAAACAAACAAAACCAAAACCCAAACCCCAAAAAACCCAAAACAAATAAAACCCCCAAAACAAAACAAACAAACAAGCAAAACAGACAAACAAACAATCAAAAAACTTCTCTTAGGTCTCTAATAACCATAGGTTTGACCAAAGCTGTGGGGCAGTCTCTTACAGCAGACAAACACTCTTTCCTTTTGTTTTTTTTTTTTTTGTTTGTTTGTTTGTTGTTGTTTTTTTTTTAACAGGACAGGCTTTGGCAGAGAGGCAAGGCAGACATTTGGGAAAAACAATTTAAATCATTGCAACAGGATTCAAAAGAGTACATCTGCTTGATCCAAGAATGGTATAAACATAAAGAGAACAGTGTGTGCACATTTGAGACACTTTTTAAAGCAGAAGGACAACCATGGTAGCCATGGTTATCATACTTGAAGAGAAAACTTCAGTGTGCTCAGGAATATTTACACTTCCCTAGCTCTTAATTGTCACATATGGCTAACAATAGCAGGTAGTATGGGGAAAAGAACCCAAAACTAGACTGACTTCACTATACAGTCTAGTTAGCTAAGACACTGCTAGCCCCGTCTCTGGCCAAAGGACTCTAGTAATCCTTTTAAGTGTGGCCATTGTATGGCACCTGCTTTCCAAGTACATACATAACATCTTGTGCTACAGACACATGCATACCTGCAAACAATTTCAAATATACAGGACTTCTGTCAAGACCTCTGTTCACTATTTTGACTTATCTGAAGGGGTGTGTGTGTTTTAGATTGAACCATTTATTAACAATAAGGTCACTTAAGGCCAGGCTAAAGTCTGAAAGTGCCTTTATAACTGCAGATTGAAGTCTGACTCTTAATCTTAATTGATAATACTGTGATAGGTAAAGAGCACCTAGCAAAGTATGTGTGCATGTATGAATATATATGACTTTTAGAACAAGTACCCAAATCTTCCTGAATAGTTAGAAGTTAGTGTCTTACACCAGTCCAAATTCTGTCATTATTTTACATTACAGATTAGTTTCCAGTTAAACTAAATACTTTATTTGTGCATAACATGCCATAGTAATGATTTAACCTGAATGAACAAAAATCAATTTTAGAAACCAAAACATAAAAAGAAATATTTTTTGAGTTAGAGGGTATAATAGTGGGGGGATAATAGTGGGGGTATTCCAGTTTTACACGTACTCATCTATATAACAAATATTACTTCTGCAGCTGAACAGCTGCTGAAAATAGAAAAAATACTTTTCCACTCCATATAAGACTTTAATAATTTTTTTTTACTTTTTCCATCAAACTGCAGAAAATTTTCTTACAGAATTCTGAGGAGCATTTTACAATAGTTGCAGATGCTTGTTCATAATGGATGAAAGTGTCCTAAGCTATATATTGATACTTACTGAGCTTTGACTAGAAGCAGAGAATGAAGGAATGCTCTGTGTTCTACAGCCTTCAAAACCTATTATCAAAAGACTATTGAATAACCAAGTGCAGTTTTATAACATATATAACCTTATATAACCTTTTTCTTAAAGTGATCAAGCTCATCTTAACAGTAATGAGGTTNTAATGAGGTTTTTTTGCCCCCCAGAAGACTGTCCCAGAGGATCACTTCTGTTTTGAAATTCATAGTCTAAACTGATTTATGACTTTTACCTTGGGACATGATCATTCTTTTCCTTTTCCCACCTACCAGTAATTAGTTCTTTGATATAAGAAACATTTCAGCCTCCCTTAGATCTTGTTTAGCTAGCCTATGTTTGACATGTTCTTGGAGTTTTTCTTACAGCAGTTCTTTATTTCTTCATTTACCCATAGGCTTTATTTGAGCTCTGCTGAACGAATGACTGTAGCATGAAGTCATAACATGTCAGACACCAAGAGCAGGAGAAATGCTATACAAATATTTTCCATCAGAGCTCACACTTCCATGAAAAACAAAGTCCATCAATTGCAATCATCTGGAACAAAAACAAAAAAAACCCCACAAAACAAAACTCAACCCCCCCCCCCAAAAAAAAAACACAAACAAGTACTCAATTTCTGGTATACCTAAAAGGAGTTAAGCAATTTCTTTGATGCAGCTTGATTGCTGCATTTCATTGGGAAGAATCAGCAAAAAGGAGAGGCTAGTATTTCCAGGACATTTCATGTCCTTACACTTTCTTTTCCAATAAAAACCCATTCTTTAAATTTTCTATTGCAGGATGACATTACAATGACTTCCTGAGGCTTAGCAAACTTATAACATTTATCTGGGCTATAAATAAAAGCAAGTATGAACACCTTTACAAGCAAAAGTTTTGCTAATGTAAAGAACCACTTCTTTCAAAAGCCTTGATGAAGAATACACAATCACCCTGTCCAGTCAATTTTCCTAGAGCAGGACTCTTTCTGCCTTATTCTAGCTGTATAAAGGTTGAGATGTTGGTCTAAGGTAGTTAGGTAACCAGACTGCACCTACAGTCAGTGCAGAGATATGCATCTTAACAGGGCAGTTCTGTAGGTGTATAAAATATGTGCCCTAGGCTTTCCCTAGACTTAATGCAAAAAAGACAGACGCATTCAGCAGTCTACTACAAATGAGGAGAACCTCTTTTTATTTTCTTCCACCACCTTCTACGATGTATAGGAAACTGGACTGGATCATAATCTGAACAGCAGTGTACTTTAGTAGCTGTTCCAAAATAGCAACCAGAGAAGCATGAGTGTAACTCCAGCACAATTCAGATCATCATTTGGCCCCCAGTGTTGAGTAACTCCCATACTTTCAAAACGAAACAGTTTGCAAACCACCGAAACTGCAAGCCAAAACTTGCTAGGTTGGCTTGTCATCAGAAGAGTTGTTGTGGGAAAGTGCTTAGGGAATATAAATCTGCCAATCTATCCTTTTACTTGTAGTAAATCACATCTCTGCTGGTGGCCTAATATTACTTCTGGTACAGTACTACAAATGAAAAGGATATTCTTGCACGAAGGGCTGAATTCAGTGAAAGACCCTCAAGTTTTCTCCAGCTATATACTGACAGATGCCTATTTCCATCATAAATCTACAATTCTTGTAAAAGACATTTTCTTCATTGAGAAATCCTTTTATGGCAGGATAGTAAACAGTGCAGAAATTCTGCATGTGCAGCATAGTTTGCATATTTAATTCATTATAATTACCCTGAGGTCTTTTGGACAATTCTTCTCCTGTATCTCGGCACTATACAGACTGTGCTCTGTTGCTTTAGCATTTGAGTTTTGCAACACTCCACATCTATTTGTTGTGTACCCTAGAGTCAGCTTAAAATGTGCAAAGTTGGCTTTGATTTCTGTTTTAAGTTCTATTTTAGATAAAGCTTTACTTCCATTTTAAAAATTTATATATATATGTGCCTTAGGGGATTTTTTGTAAGCATTGGTGCTAAAGAATAATCTGTGTAATTAGAAAATATGTCTTAATTTTTGGCAAATTACTGAATTCCCCACTCCTCCCTCTCCATTAAAATATGAACCATTTAGAATGGAAACATTAGAATATTTACCAACACAATTAAACTGCATATACTGATCTCAATCAGTATATTTTACAAACAGAAAACAGCTATGACTTTTCTCTGATTGGCCAGCTAGAATTCATTAATATAATCAGCATTCACTAAAGGTAAAATTTAGAACAATAATCTACCAAATCTACTAAAATGGGATCCTGTCCTGTATCAATGGGATCCTGTCCTGTATCAAAAATAGCGTGGCCAGCAGGACCAGGGAAGTGATCCTTCCCCTGTACTCTGCATTGGTGAGGCCACACCTTGAGTATTGTGTTCAGTTCTGGGCCCCTCAGTTCAGGAAGGATATTGAGGTGCTGGAGCGGGTCCAGAGAAGAGCAACAAGGCTGGTGAAGGGACTGGAGCATAAGTCCTATGGGGAGAGGCTGAGGGAGCTGGGGTTGTTTAGCCTGGAGAAGAGGAGGCTCAGAGGTGACCTCATCACTGTCTAGAACTACCTGAAGGGAAGTTCTAGCCAGGTGGGGGTTGGTCTCTTCTCCCAGGCACTCAGCAATAGGACAAGGGGGCACGGGCTTAAGCTCTGCCAGGGGAAATTTAAGTTGGATATCAGAAAAAACTTCTTTCCAGAGAGAGTCATCAGGCATTGGAATGGGCTGCCCAGAGAGGTGGTGGATTCATCATCCCTGGAGATTTTTAAACACAGATCGGCCGTGGCACTGAGTGCCATGATCTAGTAAATGGATTGGAGTTGGACCAAGGGTTGGACTTGATGATCTTGGAGGTCTTTTCCAACCCAATCAATTCTATGATTCTGTGAAAATACTATGCCCAAAATTTAAAAACCACAATTCACTAAACCAACTTTCCCAATCACTACTTCTTTCAGGTCACCTTGCAGACCATTGCAATGTAATGTCTGGAGAAGTTTCACGCCTTACAATTCATCACATGCAAAGTGGTAGCGGTTTACACAATAAAGCAACCTGTTTTAAACATGCAACATACAGGCATGGTATAACAGAGATTTAAACAACAAGTTAATAATACAAAACTATCTCTTTTGAGAGTCAGTTTGAGGACTTTCATTCCTCCAGATGACAATTATGACAAAATATGGCTTTCTATTCTAAAATCCTTTTAAATTTTGTGGAGTCCAAGGACTAATGTAAGAACTTAATGAAACCAGGAGAGTCCTGATTCCGATTTGTCCTTTCAAAGGTTAGTTCAGTCACTGAAAATGGGAGCAGAGAGGACAAATATTAGACAAACACAATGTAAAAGAATATACTATAGAATTATACAAAATCAGTTTATTTTGATTAAATGAAGTCTAAAGGGAAAAAAAACCTTGACTTTTTTAAAACTAGATAGACCTATCAAAAGAGTAAGCTGCAGTTTCTGTTGATGCTGACCCAGAAGGTCCCTTTCCCATATTGTGTTTTTATACTGAGAAGACAGTACCACTAAAATGTAAATGCTGAGAAAAAAGAGGAGATGATATGGACAGAAACTTCACACACCCAGTAGTTCACTGAGAATGTGCTAAAATGGAAACATTTTTCATGCATTAATACATACAGAAAGGGACCTCTCTTTTACAGAAAAAAAAAAACAACAAACCCCCCATCCAGAAAAATACTGTAGGGAGAAGCAAGAGGTTGAAGAGGCAACAGTTCACAAACCCTGTGAAACCAAAACTACAGTTCACAGGGTTCACAAAACCTCAAAACAACACAAGGCTTGCCCATCCCTTACCATTAGTCATCTACGAGAAATGTTTCTTCCTGACCTCTGATGAATCTGCTCCTTTGCATAATTGTTCCTTCTGCTTTTGGATATGGTCCTCTATGTTAGTGTGCTACATACACTGATTTTGAGGAATCTCTGTTATGAGAGTGAACCTACATCCAGCATAAAGAACAGGTGACTTTACTGAGTAGACATAGAAAAGGTTATAACAGAGGAGACAGGTAACATTCTCTCTGTGTTACACTGGAAGACAACAAAATCCTGCAATAAATGATTTTCCAGCAGCCACCACTGAAACATGGAATGTGATTCTCCAAAGAGGTAAGAAATGTATTTCAGTAGCAGGAAGCATACTGACAGCATTCCCAAGGAGACTGACAATTTACCTTCATTTTCATCCACCTCGCTTTCTCTTCCCTGCTATTTTAGGACTTGTGGAATCTAAAAATGCTATAATAGAAAAAGTCCAAGCAAAACAATTTTGCATGTTCTCATGACCCAGTTACAAATACAGAATTAGCTAACAGGGTTGATTTTCCTTTTCACCTATAATTTTCTGGAACTTATCCTTGGCTGCAGCTAAATATTTGACACTAAAGACAGTAGAGCTGCAGGGAATACTGGGACAGAAGGAACCAGATTGCTTCCTGGAGCTCTACATTTGCATTGGAGACACTAGGTGTGATTTGTGACACCCTCAGCACAAAGCACTATTTCCTTCCACCATGAGGAACCACTTCTGGTAGCCTCTCTGTGGGGAAGACGAAGGTATTGCACTTACCCTCTGCATATTCCATTGAAATACTTTCAGATCAAACCTGTACATTCATTAACACAGCAGTTGAAATCCTGGACGTACACAAGTGGACTACACAGGAAGTTTGGAATGGAGCGAAAGGGACAATTTATTTCCAATTAAGAAAGGAACTGGTTAGTATAAGAATTTTATTTTAACACCATGTTTCCTTCCAAAGAGACAGATTTTTGCAGTCATGACACAATGCTTACCATTTCCCCGCCACAGTCTTGTTCCTAAAAGTATTAAAAAGCAACTTGATACCAGACTTCAATAGCATTAACACAGAAACTCTCTAAAGCAGCCTTGTATCCTTGCTTGGTAATAATGGGAGAGGGTGAGTCACATACTATTTGAACAACAAAGCAAACTGTAAGCTATGATAAATAAATGCCTGAAAGGAAACACCCTGACCCCACCTTCGTCCGATTCAAATGAAAAAATACCAGTTTCACCCAAACCACAAATGCCCACATGCACACACACATGCACACAAACCCTGCAGTTCTAAGTTCCATGATTTTGTGACTGACGCATTTGGAACAGGTGAATTACTACATCAATAAAAACACTGCTCTGAAAATAAGAATTCGCAATATTCACAAAATACATTTCTTTAATGCCTTTATTTTCTAAAAGTCTCAAAATAAAGTTTCAGAATTTAGTATTTGTTCTTAAAATTCTAAGTAAACATTTTGGAGTGCTTTTATTGTAGTATACTACAGTGCTAACTGCTTCCCTTTCATATAGCGTCTTCCTCAGTTCATGCCTTGCCTTACTAGTAGATTCTTTGTTCCTTTGCTCTTTCTCTATCAATGAAGAGCATCTACCCTTGCTCTTCATTGTACTCCCTATTTTCACTGTCCTTTTCTTTCACAATGCTTTATGTGTTCTCTATAAATGGAAAGACCAAATATATTTCTTCACACTTTAACAGATTTCTTGAACTTCTCCCTCTTCTTGACCACACATGGACAGAAAACTGAAAAGTATCTCCATACTGAATGACAAGCTGCAAAATTGAGTAGCTCCTGTCTTCCTGGAGCCATATAGAAATAAACCATAAGAACAGACATAACAGGTGAAAACAAAGATCTCTTTAGCCTAGTACCCAATTCCCAACAGTGGCTATTAGCAGGTGCCTAGGGGAAAGTACATGAACGGGGTAAGCATAAATATATTAACTTCTATACATTCTCACAGCCTCCAGTAATCTGTAACTCAGAGATATGATCATGTCTTCTGTCTCCAAAGGGGCCAGAGAGGCCTAGGGAGACAGAGAATGAAATTCAACTCAGAGAACATGCTGCTAAGTGAAGCATAACTAACTTGAAAGGAGGAAAGAAAACATCTCTCTAAATTGGTCAAAATATTAAAAGTTGCTCTAAAGAAGCTTACTTTAGGTACTGGATGTAGTCTAGCCACAGAAGACAGCAGTTTGAACCCTATAATCTAGCTGTGCAGAGTCAGAAGCTACCAGTTCCAGACGTATACATAAGGAGTCCCTAACCCATTTCTGTCAAGATAGGTGATTTGCCTTAAAGGATTTAAATAGCAGGTATTCCTAACCCTTGTATCTGAAATAAGGTAGAGAATACTCACAGATCTACAGGCTAGTTGCATTCAAAAGAGAAGGAGTAAATTCTTCAGCCAGCAGAGGTAGACATGACTAGAACAATCAATCCACAGCATTACAGAGACAGGAATGAGAACACATATACCCTGTGGCAGCCAAAGGTACAGTGGTTCCCAGTTTTCCATCATCACAGTGTGCCATTGGAGATTGCTACATGTACAGTTCTGAAAAATGGCATATTGTAGCAATGGACAGGGTCACTCTCCTGATGGTAAAGTGAAAACTCCTTTTCTTTATGAAACACTGGTGTCATTAGCAGAACAGCAGCAATGCTTTTCCATGACAGCTCTCCTTTAAAAATTCTTCTACTCTAAACTGAGCAAAGAGCTTCCCAGCTTGCTTCAAGCCACATCAGCCAAACCCCTTCCCATTGTTAAAAAAATTATTTGAATTAACTTATCTTGTTTTGTCAGAAGAAAGTAGAAAGAGCTCATGGAAACTTCCACTTGAAGTTCAGGATAAGATAAACTATAATAGAAGGTAACAGTATGCACCTAGAAAGTTATAGTATGTTGTCTTCAGTTGCAACAGCTATTTTTAGAGCATATCTGCAACCAAAATGTCACAGACAAACCACTACAACTCAGATTCTCAGATTTTACTTAAAACATTGTCAGTCAATACAAGTTTTGATCACTGATGCAGGTATTGAAAAAAAAGAGAGAGAGCACGATTAAATGACACTTGGAGAAATAGATTTCCCTCCTTACCAAACTACCACATTGAGCCAAACATTTCTGCTCCCAGGCTGCTAGTCATAACTAGCACAATACTCATTTTGGTTTACTAGACATAATCTGTTCCAGTTCCTCCGGTGAGGTGTCAGGCAGAGCAGGACACTGGATTTTTATGTTCAATGGTTCTTTCTGTCATTTTTTCCTTATTGGTGTCTGTCTATTTAGTAGAGCACATGGGCTTCTGTACAATTATAAAACCTGGGAACTGAATGTTGCAGTGCTGTTGGAATTTGACATTTGGACAAACAGATTTCCTCCTTCTAATTTATGGGATCTGAACAGGGTGTTTAGACTGTTCTCTCACAAAAGAAAACTGAAAGCTGCTCCACAGCAAAGGATGAAGTACAGCACCTTTCTGATTCCACTTGAAATTCAGCTATTTTCCTTCAAATTCTTCCACATTTGATAATCCAGAAGAAACACTTTGTGACACAATAAGTACTTGAAGCCTTGAGACACTCCTGTGTGGGGTACCTTTTACTATGGCTGCTGACAAAACACTAGTGAAGTAGTTTCAATAAATAAAGGAGTGCAAACCTTAAATAATTGGTTATCACATACTTCTGAGTCTCAGAACTGCATAATACTCCACATATCATCAATGGGACTGGTCATTGTAGAAGCTGTTTTCTTCCAGAAAGATAAGGCTTGATGAGGAAAGACAGAGACAAATGGGTAGGAAAGAGCAAAAAGAACAATGGCTGCTGTCATGAGTCACCAAAGCATTTGTATTGGCTTTGTGTGACAAGATTTTGGTAGCTGGGGTAGAGGCTACAGGAGTGGCTTCTGTGAGAAGGTGCTTGAAGCTTCCTCCATATCTGATGGAGCCAATGCCAGACAGCTCCAAGATGGACCTGCTGCTGGCCAAGGCTAAGACCATCAGTGACAGTGTCTCTTGGATAACATGGTCAGGAAGCAGTGGAGAAGCTGTGCAGCAGTTGCAGCCAGAGAGAGGCATGAGAATATGGAAGTGAAAAAGCCCTGCAAGGCAGCAAGGTCAGTGAAGAAGGCAGGGGAGGAGGTGCTCCAGGCACTGGAGCAGAGATTCCCAAGCAGCCCATGGTGCAGACCATGGTAAGGAAGCTGTGCCCTTGCAAACCATGGAGGCCCATGGGGGAGCAAAGATCAACCTGCAGTTCTTGGAGGGCTCCACATCACAGCAGGAGGATACCCAAAGGAGGCTGTGAGGCTGTGGGAAGCAGAATTGTTTGGCTCAATACGGCAGTTTGGCTGAGAGGGAATTCTATTTCTCAAAGTGTCATTTAATCATCTCTCTTTTTTGTTTTTGGTTATTTTTCTTTTTCAATATCTGCATCAAGTGTTCAAAACTTGTATTGACTGACAATGTTTTAAGTAAAATCTGAGAATCTGAGTTGTAGTGGTTTGTCTGTGACATTATGGTTGCAGGCATGCTCTACAAATAGCTGTTGCAACTGAAGATAACCCAATTTAGAGTGCCCTTGAAGAGCTCAATCCAGACAACATCTAGAAATCTGTGCACTGTTGTGCCTTCACACCATGTCAACACTCTTTGGTCTTTATCCTTTCCTTATTTCTTAAAACATTCCGCAGTATGTGAAAGACAACATTAATTTTTATAATACAGTACCATTGGGTCGATTCACACCTCCAGATATCTGTAGCAGAACTATTCTAGAAGATTTTAATACACTTTATCTCTTGTCCTTCTCCCTTCATACAGGAGAAAAACAAGTAAGATTACCACTTTGCCGAGCCAGTTAGGCTTACAACAAGGCCAAAAACTTTGGTGTAAGGTGACACTACGTTGAATACAAAAAGTTATGAGAGCCTTTTTATGTTCTTGGCAATGCATATTCACATCTTTGGGAAGAAGAGATGTCATCACTAAAACAAGAAGGAAGCAGTGTTCAACTGTACCCTCCTCAGATATCTTCAGAGAGGTTAGAAAAGATGTACCCTGTTTGCTGATGAAGCTGCTCATGCAGCTCCTCACCATTAGTATAAGAGCAGGTACACCAGGAAACTTCACAATTAAAGGCAATTTAATAAATTTACATTTGCAATTTACACGAATAGCAGGTACAGTCTGTAGCAGACCCTTGGTCCATCGAAATATAATGGACTTATTGTTAGAATATGAAAACATACTGAAGGAATACATAGTGAATTTTGAATACCAGATTTTTGCCATCTTGTTTCTGTATGTAGAAGGCAATAAACAATATTTTACCCCTTTCTGCACAATAAGTGTACAGTTTAACACACAAATGTATCAGATACTGGTTTTCCTTCATACATTATAAAAACTATTTTGCCCCTAGTTTTGGTATGGCATTCAGAACTGTGAAGTTAAGAAGATACTTATTACAGTGACAACAAGTCTAAGAGGAAAGCTTTTCCATTCACTTCTATTGTGTTCTATGATTTTTTATCACACTCTTAAAGGACATCATGCCAGTTTCTATCATATTATACAGCAGATCCCAATGTATTATAATATTCTGTTATCTGCAATATGTAATTCTGAAACTAGAGCAGGCAATGAATTGCATTTGTTCTTTAATCTTTACACTGATTATTACTTCCTGTCACAGGGCAAAGTTTGGCAATATGGATAAGCATGGACTCCTAAAAAAAAAAAGAAAACAAAGATATGCAAGCAATAAAATATAATTTGACAAGAGGAATTAAAAATGAAACTAAGTACAAGATGTTTGACTGAACTCATTTAAGTCTATTTTTCAGATATGTGACCCTCAAGGCTGATAAAACTTTGATCTATTACCTCTTTGTCCTGGGTATAAAAGGGTGACAAAAGGCCCATTTGCTCCAGCAAACTAAAGTATGTGATGGAAATCATTAGAAAGCATAGGACAGCAAGACTACAATTGCATAGATGTGTCTGCAATAGTCTCATTTAAATTTCTCTGACAGCAATGGAAATTCTTTTAAATTCAGTGGAGAAAAAATATAATGTGAGAAATTAAAACTGGGAATAAATACAAAAGTGTCAATAATAATATAACAGCTTCTTTGGGGAATTATTAGAGGTGGTCTTGCAGAACTGGTATCACTATAATTTGACTCTTTTTACTGGCAAAGAATTTAAAGAAACCATAACTAAATTATATTTTTTATAACACAAGATTTATTATTCTTAGGGAAAGTCTCAGCTAAAATGATTCACCCTTACGACTCCTTTATCTTAATGATCAGACCTAAAAATTGTCACAGACACATCAACAAGTGCATTAGTCACCTTTGTCCCAAGGGTGGCAGTGGTCTTCTCAGGGGCAAGGCACAAAACTGAAGGAAGTAATAAATATTGGATTTTAATCTGGTGGCTCAAGTCTGTACGTGTTCTCATACACGTACTTTTTATACACCTAAACATAAACTTCAACATTCATATGAAATTAAATCTTCTTTTTCACCAGAAATTTTATCTTCTGTGAAATGGTATGAAAAGCAGTTGTATGGCAAGCAACTCAACATTGACTCATTCTCTTTTTTTTTTTCACTACAGGACAGATTAGTAATTATGAAGGTTTAGATTTAAACTTCAGAGACACTACCTCCAGCCCATGTATTTCACACATTTTCAAAATGTAGGAATTTATTATTAAGTTTCTCACATTTTTCTTTTTTTAATTATTAGTAATATAGATATACCAAATTTCCCTGCAGACAGATGGCAAAGAACAGTAATTAAATATAGAATCAAAAAATGTACAACATATGTTAAAAAAAACAGGTAGCAAGGGAAATTAAAACTATAGGCAGAAAAATTCTCTATTCAATAAAGACAAGAATTGATTTTTGATAAAAATTGTGAGTAAAAGAAATCCTAGTTCTTGTGAACGTTGCTACAGAGGTAGCAAGAATATACATTACATAAAAAAGGCAGATGACAAAATTGTTAATCATGTGCGAAAAGGCAGAGGTGTTCAGCGTGTTTCTCTTCTATATTTGGAACAAAGCTAAGTGTGCCTTTGTGCCATGAAATAATTGTGATGTATATTTCCTTTTCTGATATTAGCTAAGGATGATGTTGAAGATAAGCAATTAAAAATAATCACAAAAAATAAACAAGCCTGTGTTACTTTCTCCCAAGCATTTTAAAATAATGAGTCCTCTGGATTCTTGAGAATTTCAACACATTTTGAAGACTCCACATTGGCTTTTTGTTTTGCCTTTTGGAATTTTCTTTGCCAGTGCTTCAAAGGTAGAAATGTTATGATGCAAGGCAAAGTAATGGTAAAGCTGCAAAAGGACTATCAGTTAAAGTGGGAATTGCTAATGTATATTCTTTAATCCCATCAAATATCACTTCCATTCATAATATCATAGACTCATTTTAGTTGGGAAAGACCCTTAAGATCATTGAGTCCAGTTGTTAACTGCCAGGCACTGCCAAGTCCACCACTATACCATGTCCCTAAGTGCTATATCTACATACCTTTTAAATACCTCCAGGGATGGTGACTCAAGCACTTCCCTGGGCACCCTCTTTCAGTTTGTATCTATATGATCTAAATTTATATGAGGGCAGTATACAACAACTGTGTACATTCCTGTTGGGTGCCTCTCTGGAAGTGTGGCTGATATCTTATTGAAGTGTTACAGCAAGTTGCTGCATTTATCCTGGACAAATTACTCAAAATTTAGTAGTTCATTGCTAGCTCACCTAACCAAAACAATATATTAGCACTTCTGAGTGAATCAAGAATAACCAGACACTGAGGCCTTCCATGTGAGGAGATAACCCAGACCCTACACACTAACAAAGGCCACAGTTTTTAAAGAAAGTGCTGGATACCTCAGTCTCTGACCTTAATTAGAACTGTCTACACAGGCTTTCTCACTAAAGCACTACTAAGTATTGCCAGACTCAGTATCACAACTAAAGACTTCAGAAGCAGAGTACTGTTAGCTGCCCCTGCTATTTGTGGAACAGAGAAAGTGTTGCTTGTCATCAATTTCCTTCTCAAGTGTCATCCAGAAAAAAAGTCCTAGTCACCAGTCGCTGGCCTAAGCAGCGCTGGATACACCTTTGGCTTTTCTACTCACTTTCATACCACTCAGTCTTTTACAGTTTCCAGCTCCATTAGCCTAGGAATTATCTGTATCTTCTACTTCAGTACCAGCTAAAACATACTTTTAGCCGCATGTTTAACACTGCTACCAGCTCCTTCAATAGGTCTTTTCTGTGTGTCTGTCTTAAATGCAGATATCTTTTTTCCTTTTCACCACACATGAAATATACATTTTATATCCCAGTATAACAGTGTCTTTTTATACAATAAATACAGAAATTACCTGCAGACCAGGATTTAGAGTCCAGTATTCCTCCGTCACACAGGATTACCCTAACTAGGAGGAACACAGAGCAACTTAATTGTGATTTCATTTTGAATTTAAATTCTCAAGGCTCAAGAATAATTAACACTGCCTGACCTCAAGATCACTTTACTGTTGAACATATCTAAGGTAAATAAAAGTTACTAGAGGACTCCATTTTGGTGCCCATGGAATCTTGTACTCAAAACTACACTGCATTTCAGAGGGGGAATACACTCAGAGTACCATTAGCCTGGCCTGGTAACTAGAAGACCTTCCTCAGAAGCTACAGCTGTGCCTCTTAGTGCCAAGAGTCTAGGACATAGATCTTCCCTTCTTTTGCAAGGTCTTAACCACGGGAATATTTTAGTACTTTCAATACAGAAAAAGTTTCATTCATAAGTGCATGTTGTTGCCCTTTGCCAATCTCTATTAGGTGCCTCTTTAGACATACCCTTCTTTATGATGAATGTCCTCAGTACTACTGAAAGTTGATCAAAAGTGACCTTCAACTCAAATAATACATGGTTTTCTTCAACCAGGATGGACTTACTGTCTTATATGTCCCAGCTTTTGCTGTCCAGTTGTGTTATCTTTTCCTGGTTTTCTGCAGACATATTTTAGATCAGGCATAAGAGACTTACCATCTTGAAATAAGAGTGAAAACATCCTTTCAGAATCTGTAATAGCATTGTAGTGTATTTGTTGCTAATTTTTAACATTTAGGAAACAATTTTTAAAAATCTGTAAGACGATGATTAACATAACATCAACTATGATATTCTCTGTGAAGTCCAGAGAAACACAACAGAAAATGAAATATTATTATCATAAAGTTAGTAAACTACTGCTACTGATAAGACACAGTAAAGTGGCCATTGATCACACAGTCATATGCAGTTCAGGGTACATACTTTAGTTATCTATGAATAAAACACTGAGCAAGGACAGTCACTGTGTTTTTAAGTATAGTACAAATGTTGGAGTGCATTCAGCTAAGCCTTGATCAAAGATCATTTAAGGATACTCGTTCCCTCCAATCATTTTTTATTATTTTAATAGTACATTAACCAACCAGGTATCAAATTTCTGTATATGCTACACGGAATTGTTCTTCTCATAATCTGACTTTGAAAAATAGAAAGGGCAGCCTATTCTGACAAGAGTAATTATACTTAGAGAGAAATGTACTCAATGCATAACCTTCTCCTCCACATGAACTTCTGCTGTCAATTACATACACTGGCATAGTATTGAGGATCCTTTGTACCAAGGCACACACACCAGTTCAGCTTGCTAATGATACTGTTCTGTGTCTGGTACTAAAAGTAGCAGCCACTAGTGACAGTTCTGCAGAGGACTACACGTGGGATGCACGTGCAGGACTGGAGTTTTTTGCTGGTTAATAATTACATCCTTTTAGGTTAGCAAAGACCAGAAACACTGGTAGTTTGTCATCAGAAAGCTAGGGCACACCCATGTAAAGTAATCTGGTGGTTCCCTCCTGTATGTAGTTCAAAGGACAGATCTTACTTTAGTGATTACAATAACTCTACAGAATTCTTCTCATTACAGAGTGGTTGAAAAGCTGAAGGGGGAAAAGTGGAGGTGAAAGCACATAAGTAGTGACAGTAAGATGGTGGGAAAGGTCTGAATGCTTTACACTGTTGAATTTTGGCTCATCATAGTCATAAAACTGATAGAAAACTTTAACTGTTGTTCCAAAGTGTATCCATCTACTGCACTTAAAATGTTAACTTATTCCATTACGTTCATATTACAACTACTATATTATTATTATTACAGTTCTTGATTTAACTCCCCCACAAACTGTCCTTTCAGTCTCTTTTAAATTACCCCTCTCACTTTTAAAATTAGAAATATCTCTCTATATCAAGTAGAAATTAGTAGCACAGAACTATATAAATATTTTGGCTTACAATCTTGGTATTATGTTTGGGATTAAATTTATTATGTTGGTACTAAATTTAGTGTCAAGATTCAAAAAAGATCAAGTGAAGAGCTGGCAACTCTATATAGTGTCTCTTTGTGAGTCTTGAGCAATTTTATTATCATTATAATTATTGGAAACCAGTTAGATTTTTCCACCCATTCTCAAACATAGAAAGACACTGCCACTGTCAGTTGTAATGAATTTATTATTAACAAATTACTAAATTACTTTACTGGGAGCACAGCTGCCTTTTGGATCAGGTCAGAGATACAATGGAGTTACCTAAATCTTATAGCTATGATGGTGACAAGTCAGATATGGCTTTCATATCTTCACATTTCAAAATTGTCATACAAGAATTTTGAAAAGGGAGGGTAGGGTAGTATCCAGTTCCATCTGTACTCTAACATTTCTATAAAATTCAAACACAGTCACAAAAACAATTCTTTTTTGCTTCCTCCCATACAGTCAATGTTCTTTAAATTTCCACACAAAACCTTTAGAGATCATCTGTTCCAGTGTTTCTCTAATTTTAGTGGAAGGATTTTGTATTCACCTACTTTTGCAACTTGATAATATTATGAAATAACAAATACAATGGGGTTTTTTTATTATTTCTCTTTTTTTCCTCCTTAATTTTATTTGGTGCATGTGGGCAAACACAAAACTCACTGAACACTTTGTGATGTCTTACTATTTTCCACCAATACATAGGTTATAGGTTGAAAAACACTCACCCAGACTATTCGACTGAGCAAAACACCAAGATCAATTTTTCACATCATTGCACCAGTTTAAACGTAACACTACTGACACAAACAGAATTAAAGCACCAAATACATGACTTTATTAATAATTGCCTTGTTATACAAACTACTTTTGGCTCACTCTGTACAAAGACTCCAGAGCAAGCAGAGGTGGACCATGTTTTTTTACTCCTCACTTACATTTTTTATGCATTGATTTGCCAATGGCAGTATCAACTCATTACACAAGACATAAAGTTTGTTTCTAAATGAAATTTGAGACATAATAGACCTTTTACTATTTTTATCCTCCAATTATAACTCTGAATATTCTTGTTATCACTAAAAATACAATACTCTTGTAATCTTGTTACATTCTTGGCCTTCGTGACTTGGCAGTGAGTTCCATGGTCTAATTACAAGTTTTATATGTAGAGGTAATTACAGGTTGGGGTTTTTTATCAGTTTTGAAAGTTATTTTTTAATTCTCCTTGATGTTCCTCAGCTCATGTTAAATGACAGAGAACATAGTCATCTGATCTACTGTACTTAGACCACTATTTTACTGCACCCCCTTTCTTGATCTTCTTGCTAAAGTAAAAAAAGGCCTAATTTTCAAAAAGGTTTTTTTCATATCCTCAGTCCTTCTCGTTGCCCTTCTTTGATCCCACTTTCATTTTTCAATACATTTTTTGAAACAGAGAAAACAGCTGCAGAAATTGTGCAATTTCTCTACAGAACACAATGTGCCACCTGCATAAGAGTGGAAGATGAAGTCCTGAGAACTCAGTTCTATGCAGAGCCATGCTTTTTGAGTCATTAATATTAATGATCCAGAGACTTTCCAGTCTGACTTCCCTTGACACAATGTCATAGTATCTAATGCCAAGTCTGCATTAAATCTCTACATTGTTTTTACACATGAGCATATCTTCTTGCCGCATTTTAAATCCAGTTTCAACACTAGGTCTTCAATTAACAGAGAACTACATCCACAGTGAGCCTCTGTTACCTGCCACAGTCATAGTTTGTTGTTTTCTCTCAATTCCCAGGCTGGAAAACTCTTCTTGTGTGAGACTTAGAGAGCTAGAAAATACTAGGTGGGGAAGAATAAATAAATTGTAGATACTTCTAGACTGTGATGGTAAGAGGTTACTTTTTTAACCTTCTATCAAATAAACAAAATAGATGGAGCTACTAGAGCTCTGTCATTTTAAGACACCAGTCCTAGACATTGTATTCTCCTTGAAAGCCTTTTCAGTTTTTCAAGCTCCTTTTAACAGTATCTCAGTATTGGTTTCACTAATGCTTAGTGGTAGGAGTCAACCTTGATTGAATACACTATTTTGAGTTATAAAGGGTGTGCAGAATGTGGCATATGTGGAAATGTAAGGTCTATTATGGAAGGAGATGTTACCATCTTTCTGTTTAATACAAGTCAGAAGTGTGCCCTGGCAGCCAGGAGGCCTAACTAGGTTGATCAGGCCAGCTGGTTGAGGGAGGTGATTCTCCCACTCTGCAATGCACTGGTGCAGCCTCACATCGAGTACTATGTGCAGTTTTGAGCACCACAATATAAAAAAGACATTAAGCTATTAGAGAGCATCCAAAGGAGAGCCACAAGGGTGGTGAAGGGTCTGGAGGGGAAGCCTTATGAGGAGCAGCTGAGGTCAGTTGGTCTGTTCAGCCTGGAGCAGAGAAAACGGAGGGAAGACCTCACTGAAGTCTTCAACATCCTCACAAGGGAAAGTGGAGGGGCAAGTACTGATCTCTTCTCTCTTGTGACAGTGACAGACCAGTGATAGGACTCAAGGAAATGGCATGAAGCTGAGTTGAGGGAGGTTTAGCTTGGATATCAGGAAAAGGTTTTTTTACCCAGAGGGTGGTTGAGCAATGGAACAAAACCCCTTTAGGGAAGTAGTCACAGCACCAAGCCTATCTGAGTTCAAGAAGCATTCGGACAACTCTCAGGCACATGGTGTGA
>VWZD01009318.1:92954-180294 GCA_013396695.1 Sakesphorus luctuosus | reverse complement strand
GCGCGGCGGGGGGGCTGGGTCTGCGCCCGCCCCGCCGCTCACGGCGCCTCCTTTCTCCTCGCTCTGCAGGTTGCCGTGAAGCATGTGGTGAAGGAGCGGGTGACCGAGTGGGGCACAATTGTAAGTACCCGAGGGGCTCCGGGGGTGCCGCGGAACTCCGCCGCGGTGGGGCCATTGTGTGGGCNGGGCGCTCTGGACGAGGAGACGGCCCGCGGGTTCTTCCGGCAGGTGCTGGAGGCAGTGCGCCACTGCTACGGCTGCGGCGTGGTGCACCGGGACATCAAGGACGAGAACCTGCTGGTTGACCTCCGCACAGGCGAGCTGAAGCTCATCGACTTTGGCTCGGGAGCCCTCCTCAAGGACACAGTCTATACCGATTTCGATGGTACGTGCCCTCCTTGCAGAACCCCGCGCCCCTCCCAGTACCTGGCAGCAGCGAGCAGTGCCCCTGACACGGGGGTTCATATCAGGTCTACCAGTAATGGAAACCTGTGGACCCGAAGCAGCTTAGGAGTGTTCAGTTGCGTAGGGAAAAAGCGATTCCAGACAGTGACGCAGCAGTTTCTGTTTCCCTGTTTTGGAAAAAGCGGGGTTTTTTTCCTAGAGGGCGATCTGTTTACATGGAGGCTTTGCCAGTGTCGGATGTTTCCATGTGTGGAGATGCAGTTTTTATATGCGGTGGTTTTTTTTTTAACTCTGAGGAATACCTCCCCCCGCCCCCTTTTCCGGTAGTGTCCTGGAAATCCCGCATTGCAGATTTTAAAGCAGTGGGCATAAGTGTGCTCCCTCAAAATGACTTGATACAGGATTTCAGGGCCAGTGTCGATGCTTAAGAGGTGGGAAAGCTGAACATAAGCCAGCGTGTGACCAGAGGGAGCATTTCCCGGAGACCTTGGAGTGAGACTGATGTAATGGGGGCTCGCTCCCCCCCCCTTTCCCCCACCCCCAGTTGCCGCACTCACATCTGTTTGTTGTGAAACCCGAAGCCCTGACGCACGTGACCCTCGGCATCACGAATTCCCCGTTTTGTTTGGTATCCAAGGCGCCCGCGGGCACCAGAGGGGAGGGGAGGGGGAGGCGGGTTGGGAAAAACTGCCGCATAGAAGCCCGGGGGGGCCTTAAAATCATAGAAATCGTAAGCAGCCCTGTTTTGTTTACTGCTCTTCGGAATTGGATAAAGCAGATTAGCTCCATGTAATGCGGACAGACCTGAGTTTCACCTTCTTGTCGCCCTCTCCTCCTCCCCGACAGCCCCCTTTGTCCTTTTGTGTCTATTTTTGGTGTGATGCTGCAGACGCCACGTGGTCAGTGAAAGGGAGCTCGCCTCAGTAAACAGTCAGCTGATGGGGCTGTGTTATTCCTTGCAACAAAATAGCACAACCGGATGGGCCAAGTCTGTTGATGGTGTAACCTCGCAAATGACCTGAAATTACACAACTAATAGCTTTGGCCTGTAAAAAATTGAAAGCTTTTTTTTTTTAATTCCCAAATGTCAAGTTTACAAATATCAATTTAGCCCTGCCAGAAGAAGCTGAACAATGGGGAAGCACTTTAAATCTTTACTTTTTTTTTCTTCTATTTTCAGGAACGAGAGTATACAGCCCTCCAGAGTGGATCAGATACCACAGATACCATGGACGGTCAGCAACAGTATGGTCTCTGGGAGTTCTGCTGTATGATATGGTTTGTGGAGACATCCCTTTTGAGCAAGATGAAGAAATCTTGAGAGGACGGTTATACTTCAGGAGAAGAATTTCACCTGGTGAGTTCTCTATGGGTCAAGTGGGATTTTTTTGGGTTTTTTTTAAATAGTCCTGTACATTTTAACCTGTATGTGTGGATTTTTGTTGTTCATGATTGTCTTTTTTACTTTTTTAGTCTAACATAGCTTTCTTTTTCTTTGTATAGAATGTCAACAGCTGATCAAATGGTGCCTTTCACTGAGGCCTTCAGACAGACCCACACTTGAGCAAATTTTTGACCATCAATGGATGCACAAATCTGAAGTAGTGAAGTCTGAGGACTGTGACATAAGGCTACGGACCCTTGATACTGATGTATCTAGCACAAGTTCAAGTAATGAGAGTCTGTAAATTACTAAGGACCTCGCACTGGGAGGGGAGCTACAAGCAGAAAGACCACAGTGCTGCTGCCAATACATAGAAGGGGCTAGAAAAATGCATTCATTATTCTGTAGTTGAATCTTTGTCTGAGGGACTTGATTTTGTTTTCCCCCTTTGCTGGTTTCTGCTTTGGAATGAGAGATTTCCTTTGGAAACGCTGATGTTTGGGAGTTGCAGGCCAGTACTTAGTCAAAGACTGACCTTATTAAGAAAGCAGTGACCTCTTGAATACATGGTAAACTCTTTTGCTCTCATAGAGCCTGGACTAGATTTTATTTGCTTTTGAGTGCCTTTTTGAAAGCTGCTTCAGTGGGACTTTCTTTTTTGAGCTGTCTATGTCCAAAGAAGATCCAGTTCATTATAGGAATTTGCTCCCTTTAGACTCAGTGCTGGAGGAAGCAGCTCCTATGATGCATTGGAGAACCTGTTCGGTGATTGAATGAAGTAGTCCCATCCACTGGTGATGGAATACTTGAACACAGACATTTCACTCCTGCCCCTCCCCTTGCCCTTTCCAAATCCAACCCACCTTTGCTGCTCAAAATATTTCCTATAGCCTGCACAGAAATATGAACAGGTATATCAGCTTCTTTATCAGAAACATTTATTCATGTTTCCTTTTATCATCTCTACCATTGGGCATGAGAAGCCCCTTTCTCAACTCCCCCAGGCCTTTTGTCACCCTGCGAGTCTTAAAGTGTGTATGGGCATGTTGAATGCACAATCAATGCAATATTCAAGGACTTTTTTTTCCATACCTGTATAATGTGTTTATGTAAACTTGTTTTTTCCCATGTACTATACAGTTATTTATTGTTTGGGATTTAGAAGAGCTCCCACAGTTTTCAGCTGTGGCTATTTATTTGGTTAATTTATTTTGTTAGAATTATTCAACACTGTGCTTTCCCCTCCTTCTCCCCATGGGAATTCTAGTGGTTTGCCCATGGCACTTTTTGTTTCTGCATTCCTGTTAACGTTTTGTTAAAAAAACCAAATTCTGACCTTATCAGTGTTTTACTGGCAGATGGGAAATTGTTGTACAAAGTCTAATTTAAGGGAAATAGAATGACTTTTTAAAGTTAGTCAGTATGCCTTTTGTCTGGTATTATTGTACCAGAAATGTAAAGTAATGCTGTTTGGAAGGGTTTTAAATTATTGACATTGTACAGTCTCCGTGCATTGGCTCTGGAAGGTAGAGTGGCAGAGTCATAAACTTTTAATTTATTTTAATAGCTGTGTTTCTGTGATCTGCTTGCATTTATGCAGCTTGGATTTGGATTTTTTTCTTCTGTTTAACAGCGTGAAATGTATAGAGATCATATTTTTGATACAGGTATTTCAATTAAACTTTTTGTATGTAACAGTTCTGTGTTTGTGTGCTTACTTTCATCTTCACTTGTACTCATGATGGTAGCTGGGGTACATACTCTTACCATCTCAAGCCTTGTTCAAACCTGCAGCAGCTGACCCTGAGTTAGTATATGGCTTGTGCCATTAATCAGTGCTTTGGAAGAATAAGCAATCCCTCATCTGGACTGTATCTACTCCTTGATCCCTGTATTTGATTTTTGACTGGAGAACAAGTACAATACAACAGCACTAGTGGCCTACATTAAAGGGAATTGGCCTGTAATTGTGGGACTTTGAACTCTGTAAACAGTGAATAACTGAAATACCAGTGTCCTTAAGTATAACAAGGAAAGATTTCTGTAGCTGCTGGTGGTTGCTGTTTTCACAGTTGATATGTTTACTTTCCATTACATTCAGTTTCCTTCTTACCGCTTAGCCCTTCCTCCTGGGAGGGGATGAGTTGTGTGCCTTTACAGGAAAGGGACAGCATTTTTGGACGGCAGGCCAGCAGTTTTCCCTCAACTCCCTTAGACTATCAAAAAAGGTTGGTGTGTCACTACATAAAGGACTGGGGAGCATGTGCCATTCTCATCTATAGCAAAGAGCAAGAGAAATGTCCTCAACATTTGTCTTAGCACTTTGGGAGTCAAGTCCTGCAGATTAATGAGTTCATCCTAGTTTCTCTGCAAGCAGAGTCTGACCTGACTTGGTCTTTTTGCGGAGGTGGTAGCGATTACTAGATGTAAGTACCACGGAGGGATCTACAAGGTATATTTAAGGATGTGTTCAGACCATAAAGGTGCTTTGTAGTTGCCACAGTAAAGGGCTAGGCTTAGCATCTGTTTGGTTTATGTTATTTCCCTTTCTAGAGATCTTTCTGCCAGCTCATCTGCTATTATTTTAGTTCCCTGTGGGGAATATCTCGCTGACATCACATCAAGTTCCTGATGCTAACTAGTTTGGACTCAAAATGCCCATGAATAGCAGGAGGTAAAGCTGAAGGAAACAGACCATTTTTGATCTGTGCAGTTGTCTGATGACATGGAAGAAAGGTGCATAGCTTTTACTTAGTCACTAAAAAGTTCAAAATAGTCAGGAAAAAAACCCCAAACCTAATTGCAGTTGTGCCCATCAATTTGTTTTCTATGTTTTCTGATTTTGTTTCTTTTTCATCTTAGACTTGTTTCTCTAGTTTTTAATGAAAATCTGTACATATGCTAAACCTAGTCCTTGAGAAACTCACATGTACGTGAAAATCCCTACTGGAACATATTCCACAGAAATAAAAGATTCTACAGTTAAGATTACTTAGGAGAATCACACTATCCTAAGAGAAGAATGCTTAAAAGTGCATATTTTGAGTTTTGCTTTGGAATGAGAGATTCCTTTTACTTAGGAGGGCAGAATTCAAGTACACTACAGGACAGATGATCCCAGCGCCTACTGCAGTTCTTTAGGGAAACACGTTTCTAACCACAAGTGGTCCCTGGAGAAATTCCAGTAGCTGACAGTAATTAACATCTTCTACTCCAGCGGCTTCACATGTTCACAGCTGTTGAGAGAGATGGCAGCGAGGCCATGCGGGTGAGCTTCAAAGGGCTACCAGAAAAGTGATTCTAAAAACACATTTGTAAAGCTATTGTTGATTGCTGAGTTAGGGACTTTCAACATTTCCACAGGAGCCGATGTTACTTTCCTTAGCTTCACAGAGAATCACTGTTGAAATGGTCTGTTTTGAAACATAAAAACTAGGTTTTCACCTTTTGCTACTGAGGCAAAACACATTAAAAAGATAAAGGTCAAAAGGACACGGGCATGAGTGCTGACTCCCCTCTGGGATTAGCTCAACATAAAAGGTGCACTTTCAGTACTGCACAGGCAGCTTTCCTTGTGAAACTCCCCTGTACACTAATAGAAGCCATGTGGTTGAAACACCATATACAGAAAGTAATGATTTTTAAAAATAGCTTTTCATTACAGTTGAAAGTTGGAAAATGATGTGTTAATATAGTTCCATTAGCTGAGTGTTTCTGCCAAAATGAGCAAGTTGGTGACAGCTCTTGGTTTCTCCTGTGCTTCTATCTGGTATTAATATCATTAAATATTATTTATCTGGGATCCTCTTTATACTCCCTCCCCACTAGGTTGGTTTTCAACAGCACAAAGCTTGAAAAGTAAAATACATCAGGTCATTCAAAAAAGTATGGTTTAAATCAGAGCCTGTTTTAACCTTGAAAAATTGATTTACCTATGATCATACTTATGTATGTATGTATGCTACTGACTTTATAAGAGATATTTTAAATACATCTTAATGCAGAAAGATCTTTAGCAATGTAGTGCTTTGTATCATTTATATCCCTAATAAAGTTCATTATCCTGCATGCATAAGCATACAGTTGCTTTTTTTTTTACTCTTTATGTTAACTAAGCTTATATTTATTGAAGCAGCCAAACAAAAGCCCTTTGAACAAAACCATCAGAAGGATGTTAGAAAAATTGACAAGGGTGTGTTCTCACCAAACACTTATGGTTTTCTCTCAGTGGTTTACTGACCTCTGTTGGTGAAATTAAAGTACATGTTCCAAAAATAATGAGGCATAAATTGGGGAGATTTTAAAGCACTGCTAGCTGATATTTTTAGATATAGGTGAATATGGACAATACTTAAAAATACCACAATCTTTGAAAAGATACCATTAAAATATGAAACATTTAAAATTACAACAGATATGAAAATAACTTTTCAATAAAAATGGGAGAGGGTAATATGAATTCAAAAGGTTGTCAACTCTGCATCTGATGTTACAGCAGTAACCTGCCCAGTGTGCTCCTAGGCACCTACACGATTCTTGGCATGAGCATTTGCGAGTATATTAGCCCTTGTTCTTCCACTTCATTTCAGTCACGATAAGAAACACTTTTCTGGCATACAGATGGGCAATAATTCTCAGCAGTATAACTAGATAACAGAACATTGTGACTCTATCAGCCTATTATTAGTGGGAATTTTTACTAACAGCAGTGATGCTATAGTTGGCAGCAGAAGTCAAGACGGTGGCATTTTAGTTTCACCATAATACAGTTTTAGATATTGTACCAAAATTTTGTCTGCTTGTAAATTTGCAATTACTTAGTTTCATGGTTGTCTGTGATTTAAAAATTTAAGATGGTTTTGCCTAATGTGTTCCTTCAGGTAACTGGTTTACCAGAGACATGTTAATCTTTGGTTATATTGCAGAACTGCTGAACAAAGTGATAAGGAGGACACAAACCTATTCAACTAAAATGAATTTAAATCTTTATGTGCTGGTTTTAAAGGTAAATCGGCAGGAGAAATGAATTCAACTCAAAAGAGATTACAAGTCAGAGTTACAATTTACTAAAAAGATTACAATAAATACAACAATACAGAGAAAAATTGGTTTTAACCCACAAAATAACAGCTGTATATCCTGGAACCCTGGGGCACAGACAGAATGGTGTTTATCAGCCCCTGTGCTGAGCACCACGTAGTCCTCCTGAGTACAAAGTAAAAGGAAAGAAAAGCCTGTTGGTGAGGATGATGGTTGCAGTCTGGTCAAGAGTGGCAGTCACAGCCCTGTGAGGTTCTGGTCATCCTCTGGATCCAATGAGTGGTACTTGAAATCCCCAGACCCCGAGATTATATATGCTCAGGTGGGAATGCCCAGTACCTCCTCCCAGCGCAAGGAGTTTCACAATGGGTGATTTACTCTGTGAGCCATGGGATGTTTTTAGAATCTTTGATGGCCCATTAACAGACATGACCCTTCAAGCTGGGTGTGGAGGTGCTAACGCCTCCTTGAAGGGGAGTTATCATGGTGAGTCATTGGTGTGAAGACAGGAACACTCCCCTATCTCGCAGGATTCTTTAACACCCAACTTGTAGACTGAGGAGTCAGGTGTAACCTGGGCAGCTGCTGCAAAGCATCCATTATTAACAGTTCATCAGAAATGACACAGAGGGTGTAGAACACACAGCTTTGGTCACACACACACAGTGATAAACTGGTCCCAGCCGCTGTAACTAGGACACTTTATTAGACAGAATTTCTAACTGATTTCAGAGAAAGTTTGTCTCATAATGAGTGAATTGATATGATCAGTAAAAAATGTGGGCATAGAGACACACCAGTTCTTTTTTTTTGCTGAAGAGAAGTGATTCTAGAGAACTCCAGAACTGCGGTCTAAATCAAGGCAAAATGAGGAGCAGTAACATGCCTGCATTAAATTCTTACAGACATTTTATTAGTTTGCAATTCAACCCCTTCTGTTCCAGTAAATTTAAAAGTTATTCAACCTTTTGTGTTCATTACTGCTCATAATCTATTACTTGCAATACAGCCTGGCACACTCAAGTTTTAAGAAATGTTAAGTGGTTTCTAAATACCTGATAAAATCGGCATGTTTATATCTCAGATGCTAGGATTTCCTTTTCCTTAAAATGCTATAAAGGAAATTACTTGCCTACAGAAACATTATGCTTACATAATAATATAAATTCAATATAGGTCTCAGATTAGCTGTGTTTAAGCTCTAATTAATATGGTCTTAGTAAGAATGTTATCTGTTATAGCTAATACTCTGCTAATTGACTACACAAACCATTATGTAAGGAGCTGCTTATCTAGTCCAGTAAGAGAATGAGTGAGAGCAATACTTTGACTGGCACTGTTTCTCAGGTAAGTCTGTATTAAACCTGGAAATTACAATTAAGTCATAGGTAGCAGAGTAACTTGTGGATCAATTGGATTCTTTGTTTACTATTAATGACTCAGCAGTCACTTTTAAGTTTCCAATCAGGAGTAAGGAAAGATCCCAGAAATACATCCTGAAACCCGAAGTATTTTGATCTATTCAGTACAGTATTTTGAAGCAAATGTTTATCATTTTATGAATAATTTTCTGTATAATACCTACTTGGATTTTTTATATATATATTTTCTACTGGAAAAAAAATGCTGTTTCATAAAAATAAAAAAGTTTTGCTTGAAACGCTTCTTTTGGATGAATGGCCTGGTTTCAAGATTGAAGTTTGCCTCTCCACTTTTTCTGCTTCCCTTCTTTCTGTACAGGAAAATATAAGCACCAAATATAAGTCTATTCCAATTAAAACATAAATATGTTAACAAGCATATGATATGAAACCTTAGAGTGGGCCTCCCCAATAATTTTTTTTCCCAAAAGCTGCCAAACTTAATAAAAAGGGAACAGTCTATTTCAAGATAATCCTAAGGGAAGATGTCCATTAACTATGGGGAAATTCTCCCATGTTCACACTCCATGCAAGGGTTTTCTTTCATTTTTTTTTCCTTTTTTGGGGGGAAAGGGGGGGAGCACGTGTGTTTGTTTGGGTTTATTTAATGTTTAAGTACTAGCAAAAGCCTTAAAATATAAAGATTTACACCAGCACAGAAAAGTGTAACACATCTCTGCTTTCCAGAAGGAAATGTCTATTATCCAGACATATAAATAGATAACAAACTTAATCTACAGGAAGGCAGATTAAGTTGTGATAAGGAAGAGTTTTATAACTGTAAGGCTAGCTAAACACCATAGTAAACAGATGTGGAAGATAGGAAATCATCATTTTTAGAAAGAAGCATTTTTCATAAATCTTCTAAAAATTACAGCTAATTTAACATTACTTTTGAATTTCATGAGCCTAATACCCTCAAGTTACAAAAGGATATTTCAGTCCACAACTTTCGTGTACTTCTTTAACCAATATAAAAATTATTGGCAGTACTGCTTTTGCTACTGGCAAAACACTTTTTAATGTAGATTTGAAATAATCTATAGAAGTGGTGACAGACTTTGTCATGATGGTGAGTCTACTGACCTTTTCTCAAAGCCAGCATCAGCTAAATTGTTCCTCTCACTACCCCCTCCTTTTGTTGTTGCACTGATGTTCAGATCAATAAACTGATCTCTCTGACAGAAACCCAGTGCAACAGAGGGAATATGCACCACCACTTGGGTTTGGGGCATGGTGGAAGAATGTTACTGTTGAAGGAAGGATATTGTCCTAGTTCAGCAGGTGGGACCAATTTATCACTTGTGTGTGTGGGGATGATCAAAGCTATGTATTCTACCCCCTCTAGTCATTTCCCAAGAACAACGGACCATTTGCAGCAGCTGCCGAGGGCACACCTGACCCCTCAGGTTGTGAGCTGGGTGTGAAAGAAGCCTGTGAGACAGGAGCTGTGATAACTCCCCTCCAGGGAGTTGTTAGCACCTTCACACCCAACCTGAGGAGGCATGTCTGCTAATGGGCCATCAGTGATTCCAAAATACCCCATGACTCACAGAGTCAGATCACACATTGTGTGACTCCCTGCCCTGGGGAAAGTACTGGGTTCTCCCACCTGGACCTGAGGGTACATATCTTGGGGTAAGAAGACCTCAGTGAGTGACTCATCAGATCCAGAGGAGGACCAAAACCTGGACAGGAGGAGACCACCACTCTTCACCAAACTGCGACCGTCATCTGCACCAGCATGTTTTCCACTTTGGACTTTTAATTTGGATTTGGGGGAACCACATAGGGTTCAGCACAGGGGCTAACAAACCCCTTTGTGCTTGTGCCCCAGGGTGCTGGGTTATACTTCTGAGTTTTTGTGGGTTAAAACCAGTTTTCTCTTTGTGCCACTGCATTTATTGTAATATTGTTATTAAATTGTAACTGCCTTATAATCTCTCTTGTGTTGCGTTCATTTCTTGTGCCGGTTTACCTTTAAACCAGCACAGATATGTGTAATAAAAATTTCTCTAGTCATTACCATCAAACATACCCCCTAGTTTCTGTGTAAAAACAAAGAATCTGCAAAAAAGGATTTCCAATCCAAGGAACATTGTCAGATCCTGCTATTTTTAACCTTATGTGCAAATTATTCTAAATGGCTTTTCTTTAAATCAGGTACTGAGCACTTGCTTGAAAGGTACGCAGTACCTCAACTACTGATGAAGTGAAAGAACTCGGGTCACTCAGAATCGTACACTGGTCAGAACTTTACTCATGAATATTTTTACACATCTCAACAGTATGCCCTAATTTTCAACCAGCTTCACAGGTACATTTGCAAATGAGAAAATACATTAAACATTTCAGAATTGTTAATCAATGACAACACTTTACAGCTATGCTTGAAGAAAAGATAAGTTGCAGTGAGAAAAAGTAATGCAAATGAGTTGAGATATCATAGATGTGTTTAATGTTTTAACTTAAGATCTATGATTTCCCTATTTCTCTGTCATTTTGAATCTCTTCAGCAGGCATGAGCTCCACTGTCCTCCCTAGGATATGTTTACCAATACTCATAATTTAATATACAGGATTCCAATATACTTAAAGGAAAACTTCAGCAACTGATCTTGGAAATCTTGTCCAGTCCCTATGTAAACCATGAATTTTGAGTTCATTTTAAAGATGCACTGTTCCCCGATAAAGCTGTTGTGGTGATCTACTCAAGTAGCTCTAATAGCTGAAGATTATGATTTCCCTGACAACTCCTGGCCAAACCACTCTTGGTGGCATAGGACCCAGTTCTGCAGTTCTTGTCCAAAAATTCCGTTTCTGTTTTTCAGAAGTCATAGCTGCACCTCTCTGTAGGCTAATAAATGAGTTATTTGGAAAGCAAGGGCAAGGTAACTTGAAAGGAAAGTACAGCATAAAAATTATCTCAAAATCTGAGTCCTGGGTGGATTTTTTAATACCACAAAAAACAGTTATTCACCAGAAGTCTTTTTCCCCATGTAGCTACCTGTTAGTGTGAAAAGGGTTCATAACAATGTTGATAATAATTGATACATCTCTTTTCCTCTACTGAGCGGACCTTCCATATCACCAAGTAAGGGCACAATCCAACTCCTTTTATGGTCTGTGACAAACTCCTACGAATATAGTTAATGAGAGGAACATGTGTGGGTCACAGTTGCAGAACAGATAATACACACCTTCATATTCTTTACTTACATTATTATTATTTAATAATATTTTAAAAGCTAAGGTCCTTATGGCAANTGTCTACAACTTACTGCCACCTTATAGTAAAGTTTTCTCATTTCCAGAGCAAAGTAATATAACTGACAGCATTTAAGATTTAGTGAAGTTATTAAGAGATATGAAATTACTTGATCTTTCCAACCAATTTTCCTGTTCTCCTGGAAACGTTTGTATTTCTTTAATGGAAATTTTGAATGGCACAAGTTCATATATATGACTATGTATTTTACTAATATTTCAGACTCCTCTAGTAAGTTTTCTCCAATTAACAGATTAGTTCAGCTAAAGCTCACTGACAACTGAGCTCCATAAATGGTGATTATCAAGACAATATTAGAAAGTCATAAAGAATCCCTTGATAAACACAAGATTATCAGAGGGCACAGGAAGTTCTCTCAGCTCTTGCAGATGGCCAGGACAAAGCTTACATGGCACTGGAGACAAACTGGATCAGAAGACACTTCATATATCATAGTGATAAGACATGAAAGGGCTTGGTACTGGTTTTCTGCAGGAAAAGACGACTTCACCTTGCACAGTACCTCTCAACTGGTTGCTAAAATTCAAGCTAATTAATAGCCATTTAGCTTAGACTTAGAGAAAACCACAAACATTTTTGTTGAAATGAAAGTATCTTGAAATTAAATACCTAGATTAACATTTACAAAGCTATTAACTAACTCAAGTTAATGCAATCAACTTAGAGGACCAGATTCACAGACTTCAGCTAAGGTATTATCTAATCAAGCTTATTGCAGATAGATTTGCCCAGGTAAGTTTTCAAACTAACATCTCTTTGAGAGCAGTGGATAATAAAAGAGTGTTCATTTTCTCCCTTTTCACAAATTTTATACAAAGCCTGTTTGGGGACATTTGTTGAAGTTCCTGTTATACCAATTTAGCTGGAACAGTCTCAGCAGGGCTAAATGAAACCCTGGTCTGTGTGGTTAGATCAGTGCCTACCACAGCCTGATGGATAGTTCTAATGTATATTTCTATTTAGATTTTCCCTTAGGTGATTTTCTTATTTAAAGAACTATCTGTGGTATAAAAGAATCATGTAAACATATGCTTTGAAACTAGTGGCCACTGTAAATAGGTAAATGGCATTTAAAAAATCATAAAGTGAAGAAAAGTTACAAGGTAATCTTTTTCTGAATATAGCTGCTCATTGATTACCTAAAACTATGGATCATCTACTTGCTACAGATCTTTTATCTACAAGCATTTCAGTATAACCATCTCAAAAACTGTCTGGGGTATGTTGTACAAATTTTGTCCACAAGCTAGCCCGCATATGCCACTGTAATTTATACAGTTGATTACCTTCAACTTTCTCAAGGATATTAACTGGCATGAACCTTCATTTTTTTTTCATTTCCAGTAATTAATTCCCTGTAGAGAGTGACTGAAAACACTAAACAAAACCATTTAATCAGAAATTATTAGAGTTGGCTTGTCAGCTGTCTGTTAATCACCGTGCATTTTTGTACGAGGAGTAAAAATTTTGTTAAACACTATAGTTAATTAAAATATATTGTTTCCATAGCAGATTGGAAAGGACTGTCATCTGTTTAGACTTGTATCCTAAGATTCATTAAGAATTGGTTACCTGCAACATGCAGGCATTTAGAAATTCATTCTGCTGGGCACTGAATGGAAGTACAAAGGGTGAGGGTTGTAGCACAGTCAAGTAATCTTTTATTGAAGGTCTTCCAAACCCCCACCATAATGCAGACTGACAGCACAGTGAAGGAATACTAATGAAATTGAATGGGCTTAAAACTACAAAGTGAAGAATAATAAGGATGAAAAAAATTTGCTTTACAGATTTTCAGATTCATTGTGGTAGTCTGGTCTTGGAAATGACATGAGCACTAGAATTTTGTACAATCATTCCTGTTTGAGTCTTTATTATAATACGGTGGGTTTTTTGGGTTTTTTTGGTTTTTTTGTTTGTTTGTTTTTTAACTGATTTTGTGTATATTTACTATTTCTAGGGAAGTAACTACAGCAGTTTTTTCAAAGCTAATGAAACCTAAATGCTCTGTTGTAACATTCCTCTAAAGATTCAGAAGGAAAAATGCAAGGAAATGGCAATGACAGATAACTGTTTATTATTACAGTCAGATAACTGTTTATTATTACAGTGAGATGCAAAGACTTGCACTGTTTGTTTTCAATGGCTTCTTAAATATATCAGCGTCCTGCTGCACATCATTATGTAGGAATGTGTAAGAGGTGAGTATTACTGTTTTCTGGGAAGAATATCATATGGGCTCTAAGTCTTGCCAGAGTGTGATAGAAGCTGCTGTATCCATCAAGACAACTGAACTGCAGCCAGCCATTTGATCAAAAGCAAAATTAAGAGTTGGCTTGTTAGACTGATCAACAACCAGGGAATCTCATCACTCTGTCCACTGCTTGTGTGTTGTAAAATCTCACTCTTACAAAGCTTGACAAGTTTTGCTCAGTCCCTGCATGTTCCTTGGCCTAGGGTTCATCTTTGGCTACATGGATTTCTTGTCTCTTCACCATTCTTTACCATTTTTAAACCACACCCTTTAGTTTCATGTGTCTCTTGACTTTCTTGGTTTCTCTGTCTCTTGCCTCCAGCCCTGACATCAGGTAATTGCTAACAGCTTTCATGTCCGAGGTGAATTGCTGCTGTGATGACATTAGAGGAATTGCACTCAGAACATATGGTCAGATGCAGCAGCAACAAGTGCAGTACCTCACTAAGAGCCAGATGCAGACATGGGAAAAAAGGCATTAATGTTTTATATTATCCCTATTCATCATTAGCAGGCATTGATTAAATAAGTAATATGACTGATCTCAGACAATAAACACAGCTTTGCTCTGAAGCACTTGCAGTCTGGAAAGACAAACAGCAGGCAAAGTGTAAGAGAATAAGGATGAATATATTTTTTTTAAATCAAATACCTTCTATTTCCACTGGCCCTCTGCCTAGCCATTATTAACTCACAATACTTTGTAGGCATCCAAGTTGAATCTTCCTGCTGTTACTGGAAAATTTTTCTTGGCTCAGATATGAAAACAATTTCCCTTCAAACTCAACACTATGTTGTTACAATGTTCACTTTGATAATCTAATGCTCAAATGTGATGATTGTCTCCTGGAGCACCTCACAGGGACACTATTGTTGTGTGACAGTGACCTTATATCTGGGAACAGCCTTGCTTTGGGCTTTCCAAATCTCTTACAAGGCCATATGACAGATATGTGTAAGGCTCCATGCCAGTCATGCTGGTTTAAAAACTCCTTGACACAGTCATGCCACTTGTGACTCCCTGTGCTGCTGTGACATATGACCCTTACACTGCAAATATTCTTCTATGTTATGCAAGGGTGTCACTACAGAAGGAGGATTATGTGAGGTCATGGCTAGAGTCTGATCCTGCCTCATTCCCAGATGTACAAGCAGAAAACAGTTGAGGGGATTAATATGTAAGTGGCTTTTAGAGGCAACTGCCCCCTTACTCTGACATTGCTGGGTGAACGGATGTTAGATGTTGCTAGATGTTGCTAGGTGTTGTTGAATGGCCCTAATTTTTTCAACAACCGTCTGCATCAACTTACAAGTTGGGCAAAAGCAGCCCACCTTTGTCACATACATGGGCACCTTATTTTTACTTTGGGCATGTACATATTACTCTATTTTTATCCCTTGACAGCTACAAGACTTAGTCATAGCTGGTAGCTGATCTCATCTCCTCTTCATCGACAAAAAACCAAATCTAGTCAGAGCAACCATATCACTTCTAACAGGAAACTCTACAAGCCACAGTTGGTCTGCAAAAAGAGAAGACACAACTAAGCAGAAAACTGATAAAAGGTGTGAAAAGTAAGCCGTTCTCTCAAGCTACATTAACAGACTGCCCTGTCAGAATGGAGCTGCTGCAGGAGACCTTTCACTGCCTAACTTAACGTTTCTAGCTTCAGTACAGCAGTATACAATGATCATAGGTAGCGAAATCTCTAGTCTACCACATATGTAGGTTCCTATGAAGCCTACATGTTCCTGTTGGAACAAAGGGTGTATTATTCATTCAAACATTTTCTAAAACCCACTACTTCTCAGGTATATGAAATCTGTGTTGTTTTCTCCAATATCTACCCTTCTTAAAATGAAAATCAAACCATATCACACTGTCACGTTCCCCATCTGATTCCTTACCCATCGCTATTTTTGCTGTTACCAATATGTGTTCACTTTGCCAGCAGTTAGCTTGACAAGCTGGAGAGAACAAAAGAGATCTTGGGTTTTGCTTACCTTGACTTTCAAAATTAATGTTGTCATCAAGGGAAGTGTTAACATAATGAAAGCAAACAACTTTCAGAAAAATCAGTTAGCTGGAGGCAAGTAGTTATATCCCTTTGGCTTGAAATCAATTAAGTTCAGGGAATGTAGGAATGACTATTTGTTGTATACAGTATAAATACATTGAGGAAGTCTTCCCAGATTTTCTTTGGACCATATCCAAAGGACTTGGGAAGGTCTATGAAATGAACTGTTAAAAAACTACCAAGTGGGTAGATGCAGAAGCAGAGGCAAAGGTGGATATCTGCCTTAGCTGTGTTAGCTTGATGAGGTGTTGGGGCTGGGGGAGACCTGAAGCCTAATTGGAACCTTTCTGTCCAGTGACATATCAAAAGAAAGATTATACATCTATCTCTCGTTGTTCTCCCAAAGGAAGGGAAGACTAATCAACAGGAAAAAGCCTTGTGAGTCAGAATCACTTGATCTCTTGCTACTGGTGACAGTAATGAACACAGGGTGAGGAACACTGATGGTGTGACAATGCACAAAGATGATGTCTTGGAAAAGTCCTTTCATCACAGATTTAGGGATCAGTGCTGCAAAGATTTTAAGCACTAGTAGCACATAATATCACTATCTAAAGTTCTGTCTAGACTTGGAGACCAAGGACAGATTGTCCTAGATTAGACAGGTTTCAGGGAGATTAAATAAAGTCTCTCAATTTCTTTCTTTTTGTCTTTTGCTTGTGATATTAATGAAATAGGGCTTATTATAATGTCGTTAATTAAGTAGCAGTCCCTTCAGGTACAAATGTGAAGACACATGGAAATAAAGTACTTGGTCTCTAACAACATCAACAACAAGAGTAATTTTCTTCAAAAGGATTCACTACCTTTTAAACTGTTAAGCCAAAGTTATCTTTATCCTGAGTGCTCAATGGCAAATGATTTTAACGAAGATTCCATTTACATCTTCGGCTCTTGAGCCTTTCCAGACAGTTAAGATAAGCAAGGCTCCAACATGTGAAAATTGGAGGAAAGAGGTTCCAGTAACTCACTCTTCTCTTCAACACCTTGAGGAGTCATATCAGTTTTAAGGCAACTGAAGTATTTATGTACAACTGCAGAGCATCTAATCAGTCTGAAAGAAATCAACACTTCTACAGTAGGTGTTAAGTGCTCCTATCTTCTCAGCAGGAGATTCTCATTCAAAAACACCTCGTGGTGAGGAGTACAGGGAGAAGATAATACAGTGCTGAGTGGTCTAAGTGGCTACATTCACCTTGGTGGATCCTCATGTTCACTTGCCTGGGGCGAGGTGCTTACAATTTTATCCTGTCAGGTGTTAGTAGCTAGTACAGTGAAGGTTGGTGATTGCTTACATCATAAACCTATGTCATAGATATCATTACAACGGTAACAGAGAGATGGACTCAGGCAATTTTAATGTACCAGAGAGCCCAGACCCTACAGCCACTGCTCCCAGAGAACACCCAAGGATCAGCAGAAATGTGCATTCCTCCCTTTTCCTCCTACCTTCCTTTCTCACATACCTTTCTGCCTGAAGAGAGAAGGGCCACTGAGCCTTCTGAGTTCAGGAAGATGGGAGAGAACTTTGCATGCCCACAGTGGCAAAGCAGTCCATCAGATCTTCTTTCCAGTAAGAGAAAAGGTATGCAAAAATTCTGATCCAAGTTTCCTTGGGAAAGTATGTAGAGAACCTATGAGACAGCATGAGAGGCAGGGAGGACAGTTATTACACACACACACACACACACACACACACAAACATACACGTTTCATTCCTAACATGCATTTGGCCTTGAAGGTGTGTCCCAGATTCCTCTTTTCCATGCCATCCCCACCTTGTCCTATCTCATCCATTTCCCTCCTGAATGCCTCTTCCTCCTTGGGAAAATCTGGGAGAACTCTACTCAAATATCCTTTCTCTTTCAGTCTCTGTCTATTGTTCTCTACTCCCTGCCCCCAACAAGTACACTGACATCTAATTGCTTTTTAATTTTCCAAACTAGTTTGAGTACTATTTGAGCTGTATTTCTCACTGTGTTTAAACAGTGAACAAGCAGTTACAGTGTTTGCGAAAAAACATACTAGCCATGGAAAGGCTGATTTCAACAATCAATGCAATTTCAACAATTAATTTTAAAAAACAATGTCTTTTGTCCTTTTCTTCATACTGTTATACTTGCTACTGTTGCTGCCTTTACTTACTTAAAGTTATAGTAGAAATTGGGAAAGAAAAGGTGTCTTTTTCTGTCTCAGTCAAAAAAAATCTTCTCTGTATTATTGAAGAAAATAAAAAAAAAAAAGAAAAAAAAAGGTTGGGGACTTGGGAATATATTCTTCCAGCCCTTTCATCTGAGTTTGCAGTAGGTCTCTGAACGTCAAGATCACACATTAATTTTAGACTTTTTAGCTGTTAGCCAAATAATAGCAGTGGAATTTGATCATTAGATACTCAAAGCCAAGAAAAATGACCAATGATTACAAGTTATTAAATGTTAAAAATCAAGAAAGGAAGAAAATAAATCCCTGCATATCTGTTCAGTACTTAGAGAAATTTCATCAAAAAAATTCAATTAGTTCCCTGCACATGTCACATGGAACACATCAGTTTCACTGCTTCAAGTACAATTAGGCTGAGAGACTGCAGAACACTTAGGAAAAAAGAGAAGCTGGGTCTCCGAGCGCCAGCAGCATCCCCCCGTGTGCCCTGCTCAGGGAAGTGACTGCCAGCTCCTCACAAGAGCTTTGTCTAGACAGTGATAGTGTATAAGAACCCAGTATTAGTCATGTTTTTGATCTGCAAGACAATTAAAAATACATAAATCCAAGAATCTTATGTGTGTGAGGGTTTTGGTTTTGTTTTGGGTTTGGGTTTTTTTTTTCTTTGTTTTGCTTTGCTTTTTCTGAAGAGAAGTGTCACAGTGAAAAGGTAATCAGTAGTTTATTTTGCTGTTAGTGTCTTTATACAGAATGAAGTTTCCTGGTGGGAATTTAAGTTTTTCTTCAATATACAATGCACTTTGAATAGTCCACGATTATACGCCCAAGCAAACTGAGATTTATGCCAAAAAAACAACAAATAAGACTACACATTATGTATGCAACAGTAGAATTACTACATAGAAACAAAAGAAGAATCCAAACAAGACTTTTTAGAAGAAAAATTAAAAAAGGATTGGTCACTTACAATCCCAACATTAAGACTTGATAAACTTAATACTAGATCAGCTTTTATCTAGTAAGGCAAATGCTTCAGAGGAACAGAGATGACCTTTCCAAAACAACAATGCCTTTTTAATGTGTACATATGAAAAAGGAACATGCATGATAGACATTTCCTCATCATTACATTTCCTCACTTGGCCTCATATTTTTGTGATGTAAACACCATTGGCTAGCATACCAGCCCAGATAGTCTGACCTTTAGTAAAGGTTTTAATTGAGCCCAGCTTAATTATCCTTCAGCTCAGCAAGAGATGATATATAGCTATAAACCACAAATGAAACATACATTTATATTATCCACTGTTCCATCATATGACACATTAAAATAGTGTTAGAAAGCTTATTTAATATTTTTAATGTGAGAAATATTGGTTCTTAATTTAATTTTTCCTTGGTGAACATCATTGTCAATGTTCTTGAATTGGCTAGATGTCTATGAAACCTACAAGTGGCCCATAACTGGAAAAGAAAATTCACATGGGAGGCAAACTTTGAGAATAAATAGCGTTATTATTGTGGCATTTATCAGGCAGGAGTAATGACAGTGTTTTATTTACTTTGCCACATATCTGGATTAAGGCTTCTATTGCACATATTTTGCTGGATGCACAGATAATGGCTATCATAAAAGTAACTAAAAATAAAGACTTTAAAATGCAAAAGACAAATGCTCTTGAAAGGTATTTTCAAGAGATTGTTAAAAATAAGTTTTTCTTTGCCTCTTATTTAATATGTGCAAAAACTGCATAGGAGGATTCTTAAATGGTTTTACTCCCATTCTAATAGATTCAGAATAATCACAATAATATGTCAAAATAATGTCCAAAACAGCATAAAAATACAACATACTACAATACATATGATATATCTACATATTTTCATCAGAAGAGATAGTGGAAAATGGATTAACTCTTTTATTCCACATTTGGTGCTCATTATATTCAATCATGAAAGAAGTACCAGGTAGTGGGGATACTCTGCATAACAGAGCATTGCTCCCTCCCTCATATTTCTTCATGAAGGGACAAAGTAAATACTTTTCTGTAGTCTCGATAACTTCCCCAGGTGTCATGGATTAATCCCAGCTGCCAGCATGGCCCCACAAGTCACTTGCTCACTTCATCCTGGTGGAATGGGGGAGAGTCAGAAGAGTAAAATGCAAAAAAAACTTTTGCATTGAGATAAAGACAGTTTAATAGATAATGCAAAAGTCACACACACAAGCAAATCAGAACAAGGAATCCATTTACCACTACCCATGGGCAGGCAGGTGTTCTGCCTTTTCCAGGGAAGTAGGGCTCTCTCATATGTGACAGTGACTTGGGAAGACAAATGCCAAGACCTCTCCCCCACTTCCTTCTACTTCCCTCACCTTTACATACTGAGCATGACACAACATGGTATGGACTATTCCTTTGGTCAGTTGGCGTCAGCTATGTTGGTTGTGTCCCTTCCCAGCTTCATGTGCTTCTCCAGCCTACTCTCTGGTGAGATGGTGTGAGAAGCTCAAAAATTGGACTTTGTGTAAGCACTGCTCAGCAATAGCTAAAAAATCTCTGTGTTATCAATACAGTTTCCATCACAACTGCAAAACATAGGCCCATACTAGTTACTGTGAAGAAAATTAACTCTATCCCAATCAAAACCAGTACACTGAGCAACTAGGGACTGAGCAGGAAAAGGAAGTTGTAATTAAAAATGTAGATGTGCACTAATTAACATTATACTTATAGCTCAATCATCTAGGCAATATTTGTGGTTATAGTGTGTGTATGTATGGCCAGACTTTGAGAACAAAAATTTGGGAAGGGCTCTCCCCACGTGGGTGTGCCCTTCGAGCCTGCACAGTGGATTTTTTAGGTGAGGCACAGCGTGCGCAGAACTGGCCCCACTATTTAAGTCCTGAGGTCCATCTGCCATGGCCAAGCGAGCTTGGACAGTGACAGTGAAGTCCTTGGGACTGTCACAGCACCCAGTACTAACCGGGGCCAACCCTGCTAAGCATCTGAGATCTGACGGTATTGGATGGCAGGGTGGCCCATGGGGATGGTCCCCACTGAGACTCCAACTCAGGTTCTTGGGACTCAGAGTCCAGAGTGCTCTCCTTTACACCACGGGACCGCCCTGTGGTTATAGTACTCAAAATATTCTGTAATTGACATCAAGCTTACCTTTCTTCAAAAGTGGAAAAACTCACCTGCTTAACACTCAGTCAAATATAGAAAGAAAATGTTGCTTCTGATATATTTGCTTCTGTCTTCTTGTGCAATATTATCTCTGTACCTAATTTTCATATTCCCTCTTATCAATATTCTCAGGAGATTTGTATGCTGTTCTGTCAAAGAGTTATAGGATTTTACCCAAAACTAGAGAAGAATGTTACCACTTCCCTTATACTACAGCTATCCCTATGTACAGGTGCTGAGTGTTTGACCTATCAGTCAATAATAACACCTAAGCTGCTACTAACTGATTTTCTTAAGAATGTCAAGTTCTTGAATGCTTCCAGTTCTCCAGTCACTAATTGGTCTTCCAAGCATTTTTGTGACCATTTTCATGACCACTTTCATGACCCCAGTGTAACAGAAAAGTAAACATCCAAAGCTAGGAACAGCCCATAAATGAGAAGATGGAATATGGTATATCCTTTTGAACCCTGAACTGGACCTCTTTTCTTTTCTTTTTCAGCTGAAAATAGCCTTATAGGTAACTGTACTAGTTTAGTAAGCTGGGATCAGTTTATCACTGTGTGGGTGCAACCAAAGCTGTGTATTTTAAACCCTCTAATCATTTCTCATGAACTGTTAACAATGGACCATTTGCAGCAGCTGCCCAGGGCATACATGACACCCCACAGGATGTAAGCTGGGTGTTAAAGAAGCCTGTGAGATAGGAGCTGTGATAATTCCCCTCCAGGAAGTCATTAGCACCTCCGCACTCAGCCTGAGGGGTCATGTCTGCTAATGGACCATCAACAATTCCAAAAATACCCCATGACTCACAAAGTTAGATCACCCATTGTGGAATCCCTGCCCTGGAGGAGGTACTGGGTAGCCTCACCTGAACCTGAAGGTATACAGTCTTAGGGTTTGGGGATTTCTGGTACCATTCATTGGGTCCAGAGGAGGAACCAGAACCTCCACAGGACTACAACCACCACTACTGACCAGACTGCAATCGTCATCCTCACCAATAAGGTTTTTTTCTTTCCCTTCTTTTTACTTTGGACTCAGGGGAACCACGTGGGGCTCAGCACAGGGGCTAAAAAACACCATTCTGTGGTTAAAACAAATTTCTCCTTGTATCATTACATTTATTGTAATATTTATATTAAACTGTAACTCTGACTTATAATCTTTTTTGTGTTGAATTTGTTTCTCCTGCTGGTTTACCTTTAAACCAGTGCAGTAACCATATCCAGAATCTGGGTTGTTTAAGGGACAAGGTTCTTACAATTGTGTGAAAGATAATGTGATAATTCTAGCATTAGGCTGATGAGAAGTTGAATCTCATTATCCATATGGACACAGACTTCCAGCTCTCCCAGTTAACATACAAACAGGAGGAACGTAGTGGTATCCTCCACTTTCACCAGATGAAAACAAGTCAGATACTCTATTTCTCATCTTCATAAAGGTCAGGTTCAGCTCAGTTTTCTAAACCCTCAAGTTTGGTTTTTTTACTGATGTGAAAATTTTGCCCATGTGTGCTGTGTCTGGGTAAATTAAAAGGTAAGAAGGAAACAGATAAGAAATGATGCTTTTTAATGAATGTGTTTTTACTTGCTTGCACTGTGACTTCTCAAAGATTGAGTCTGTTGATTCCTGCCATATGGTTATACTTCTGTTTTTATTACCTGACCCCCTTTGGTAGTAACTTTTTTCTGTTCCTCTTTGGTCCAGGTCTCAGGCTTTTATGACCCATGCAGCTTTTGTCTATTTATGTTAATCTCTATCATTTTATCTAATACAATAGCATCAGCAGATTCACTAAAGAGTTTTTGTTAGCAACTTAATTATCATTGGGCCAAAATCCAAGGCCCCAGTCTCACAGACCCTTCTCTTCTGCCAGTTCTGTAAATATGAACCACTATCCGAGGAGCTGCTGAACTTTAGGTGTAGATTTCAAAAGCATCAAGTTTTGAAGTTGTTCTCCATTTCTGCCCTTTTAGGATTTCAGCAAGCAGAAATCTCTTTCTGGGAAGTACAGCACTTTGAGCTGGATCCATTTGTACATTTTTGTGAAAAGGTCAGGTTCTCTGGTCTGTGTTCAGGCAGAGAAGCCGGACAGAAAACATGAGAGTTCTTCACTTGAGATATAAGTTAACTTTTCACAATGTTTCTCATGATCTTGCTATACAAGTGAGGCTTACAGCTTTAGTATCATCTTTTTGTCTCCTGATACTCATACAGAGCACCACTGGGCTCTCACAGATACTATTTAGTAAAAGCTGTATGATGAGGTTGTAAAAGTGTGTAATTTTTATAAGTGGTACAGAAGTTGCTGTGTAGGACCCCTCAGCCAGATACACATTCCATCACCATACTGCAGCTGCTCAGCTGGTCGATGGATAAATTCTCCCAGTTGGCTTCATGAGCCTTAAAGGCATAAGCAATTCAACAGATATTGATAAGAATAACAAGCTATTTATCTGCATAAGAAAAAGCTAGAAATCCATGTACTTCCATTTCTGCATCCACAGAGGTTCTGTAGAAGATTGAAGTCATACATTTGACCTATTGAGCTACAGCTGAGGGATATTAAGCAGCCCTGGTAGTATGCAAGTGATGCAGAATTGCAGAGAAAAAGCCTTTTATTATGATGTATTGTTTCTACAAATCTCCATGCACAGTATGGGGATATGTACACTCTGAAAGGCCCTGATATAAGTAGATAGGCCTAAAAGTGCCAAGCCAACCTAATAGGATGTAAAATGCCATCAATGACATATGAATTGTATAATCTATGGGTAGTCTGGTGTGAAAAATTCTATATGACATTGAACTCTCAAAAATCAGATCGAGCTCCAGATATTCTAAATCCAAATAGAGTGGCTACAAACTGCTAACAAAGTGGATCTAGTCGCCATCCTCAGTTCTATGGTCAATGACAGGTGGCAAGTGGTTGATTGTTTTGTTAGTTATGGAGGGAACTCAGCACTAGCTTCATGACGGTCACCCGATTATTTTAAATTCTATATATCTCATGCACAGTCTTTGTCCTATAGCTCTGGCAACTCCCTCACATGTCAGTCCAAGAACTGGTAGAGAATGGTAGCTATATTGCCGAGGCTTCTTTCATATCTTCATAATCCTCCTCCTTTGGGAGATGAGGAGAAAATTGTGCCTAGCCAGAATTTATATTTTTGTTCCTAATGAGCAGTCAGAAACCATGCAAGCAGATTAGCTCAGACATCTAGAATTGACCTGAGGTAAGCAAGATGATTCATACAGCTTCAATATCTACTGTTTGATTTGCTACTGACATTTGGACTCATGCCTCCTGAGTTTTCCATATGTCCATCTAGCAAGCAGAATGAAAAAAGTTATTAATCAGTGATCAACCCTTAAAACTCAGTGGGACATATTCCATGATAGACTTGGGGGCAACAGTCTTTGCTGCTTATTGCTTAAAAGAGCATAAGTGGTACATCCTGAGACTTATTTTTAATGCCAGAAATTAGTACTTGGAAGAATGTGTGTCAGTGTCATAGACATTACAAATTCTAGATATCTTAGAAATTGTCCATGGCCTGAAACAACCAAAATATTTGTAAATAAAATACTAAAATGGCTTTTCATTGTGTTGGTTTTTTGGTTTGGTTTGGTTTGGTTTTTCCCCAGTAAGGACAGAAGGAAGCAAATATGTTTCCTTATTGAGACAGCAGAGTAATTTTTTCTATATGTTCTGTATTCCCTATATTTATTACTGTTTCGATCCATCTGCCTCTGATTGAACTACCACAAAATATTTTTTCTTCCTGTATGAAGGATCATAACAAGCATCTTCAATTAATACCAAGCTTCAGTTGAGGCCAAAACCAGGAACATGTGCTATGAAACTCTGCATTCTTTGTAGTTTTAAATATTCAGTAGAGATTTAAATTCATGGCAGCAGGCTGCAGTGCTGCAGCAAAAGAAACACAGTTTACTTGGGCTCTAGTCCCACTCACTTTTGAAAAGCTCTGCATGTTTTTTACAGAAAAATGCATATTCTCTTTTAGAAAGAGTGAAGAACAGAGTTTTCAAGGCCAAGATCCTTGGTGCCACCACAGAATGAGACATATTTTGTGTCTATGTTTCCCAGTTCTACACTTGGGCAGGAAATGAGGCAGCTTTGACACTCATGCATCAAACACATGGGAGACCCATATAACCACACACTCGGAGCAGAAATCACAATGAACAGAAAACACTTTCAATGGTGATACAGTGCTGCAAATCAGATTCAGCTTCAAATTTTAATCAAGCAATATATAGTAGTACATCTACATACTCACTGCAATTTCATCATGAAATAATATTGTGCAAAAGTATTTGGAACATAATGCAAGAAATAAACTATCCAAGTTGTAGACTTTTTTGAGAAAGGTGCAAAAATCTAGTGAGAAAGTTTCTGAGTGGCTTCTTCAAGAGATATACAAGTCATATACTAAGTGCTTAAATCAGCACTTAGTCCTTCTCTTTGAGTCTACCTCAGTGGGATGTATTCACTGAATAATATAAAACTCACAAGGTTCTAGGTATACTAGACTTCCATGTGGGAGCAAGTAGAGAGATAGCACCTGTTCTCATGCTGAAAGCAACTGCAATGCAGGAATATTGCACGCTCCACAGTGGCAACGATGCTTATGGATTGTTCTCTGGCATGTGGCATGATTTTACTTTTAACTCAATGTGCCGTAATTTTAAGGAGTGCTTCATAAATTGTAGATATGCCCTCATGTCTAATCAAGCCTATCCTACAAACCAATGTGTTTTAATAGATTGCTTTCAAATTATTGAAATAAGAATATTCTTCCCTAACTAATGTGAAGTCCTTTAATGGTTTGACCCCACTTGGCAACTAAGTACTACATAGCTGCTCACTCATCCCCCGCCTCTTCTGCCTCTAGTGCGATGGGGAGGAGAATTGGAAAAAAAAGATGAAACATATGGGTTAAGATAAGAACAGTTTAATAGTGGGAATAAATACTATAGTTATCAATAATAATAATAACTAAAATGATAGAAATTAAAAGGGAGACAACAAAACTAGAGAGGAATAAACACCAAGTGATGCACAATACAGTTGTTCACCGCCCACTGACCGATGCCCTGCCTGGCCCTGAGTAGCAATTGGCCCCTCCTGATCAGCTCCCCTCCTTTTATACACTAGGCATGATGTTCTATGATATGGAGCATCTCTTTGGCCAGGTTGAGGCAACTGTCTTGGCTGTACCCCCTCTCAGCTTCTTGTACAGCTCCTCACTAGCAGAGCATGGGATACTGAAAAGTCCTTGACTTAGGGTCAGTACCTGTTCAACAACAGCCAAAATATCAATATCAATGTATTATCATTTTTCTCATATCAAATACAGAACACACCATTGTACCAGCTACCAGTATCCCACTCAAAAGCAGAAAAGTAATAAGGCATGTTTCTGTCCTGTGAGTTTAGCTCACTATAAAGAGGATTTTGTTGTTTTGCTGGTGTCAAAACAGGCATATAGCTTTTGAGAAGACAATGAAATGTGTTTTGCTGGCAGAGTCACGCACAGCATCATCAGTTCTTCTGTGGTTTTGTGTATCCTGTGAGTACTGAGTCAGGAAAATGTCACTTCAGCTGTGTTTACATCCTTCTGCGCTCATTTAAAAAATAAAACAAAACAAAATAAAGGTATCAAGTTTTCCAAAATCACACATTTGGGAAAGAAAAGGATAAAATTAAGATAAAATGTTTATGGAAACATATTTATTAGCTCTATTCATTTCTACACCTCAAATTTTGATTACACAGATAAATCCATCAGGGAAGAGTCATGAAACTGTGAGCTGTGTAAATAACCAAAAACATAGAAATTGTGAATATTGATACTCACAACAGAATACTTTTGAATTGTTCTGGACTACTTTTTAAATGAAAATAATAATAATAAAGTTTCTCAATCCTGTTATAAATCTTCTGAAAAAGAAAAAAAATCAAAGTTTTATTTCACAGGATCATTTAGATTGGAAAAGACCTCTGAGGTCATCAAGTCCAATCTGTGACCGAACACCACTTTGTCAACCAGACCATGGCAAGGAGTGCCATTTCCAGTCTTTCCTTAAACACCTTCAGGGACAATGAGTCCACGACCTCCCTCGCCCATTCCAAAGTCTATTCACTCTTTCTGTAAAGAATTTTTTAATGTTGAACCTAAACCTCCCCTGCCACAGCTGTCCTCTTGTCCTGTCATTAGTTGCCTGGGAGAAGAGACTGATCCCCAACTGGATACAAATTCCATTCATGAAGTTATAGAACTAGCCTTCTCTTCTCCAGGCAAAACAAGCCCAGGTTCCTCAGCTGCTTTCCACAGGACATGCGCTTTCATGTCCCACTTTAGTTACAAATCAAAAGATTACTTTCCAGTTGACATCTCTGACTGACTACAGCAACTACTGCTGAGATTTACTCAGGTGTGGCAGACCAAAATCAGCTGTGTTAGGATCAATCAAATGAAAGAGACACAGCACTGCTGCCTAGAGAGTACATAGATGACACATGTTGCCTATATAGATCAAGTCAATAACATAAATATGTGTCAAACAATAGCAACAAAAACTTCATGATAATTTGCACCTTAAATATTTAACCATTTGTTACAGAAAGAAGCGTGTATTGGGAAAAGATCTTGAATTCTGTTTAACACATTTATTTGTCCAACTAAGTGATGTCCTGTGAGTGGTGTTCACTATCACTGAGAATACAACTGTGATCTCTCTGCATCTACTCTTGCCTGACATGTGCTATACACACCTTGGGCCTGTTTAAAACCTGAAATATTGCATGTTCTATTCTAGTTTTAAAGTAATTATTTTTTACAAAAAGTTTGAAATTATCACTTTTGTTACGTGAACATGAAAAATAATCCAAGTCTTACTGTATTAACATTTAGACCTGTGAAGCCCATTCAGAATACAACTTTGTCTAAACTATCATCTAAGTTTTATATTCTGTGTTATAAGCAGTCAATGTAGTCTCTATTCCTCAAGGCAGTTAAACACTTCCCTGACAACCAATCCTATCAGATCTTGGAAGCTAAGCAGGTTCAGCCCTGGTAAGTACTTGGATGAGAGACCTCCTGGGATTACCAGATGCTGTAGGTTCTAGTCCTGAGGACTTCACTGTCACCGTCCAAGCTCGCTTGGCCATGGCAGATGAACCTTAAATGGTGGGGCCAGGTCTGCGCACACTGTGCCTCACCTAAAAATCCACTGTGTAGGCTCGAAGGACACACTCACGTGGGTAGAGCCCTTCCCAAATCTTAGTTCATGAAGCCTAGCCATACAGTCTCTATTTCTAAGGAACAGATGTGCACACTTATATGCAGATACATGTGAGAGAGTGTGCCCTCTGATTCTGGAAAGGAGAGGAATCTATTTCCTTAAAAGAGATTAAACTAAACAAAATGTTCTAACCTGTTAATAACAGAAAGTCTGAAAGATGAGAGTGAAAGGCAGCTGTCTGCCACACTTATACCTCTTGGGTTGGCCATTCTTACAGAACCATAACAAACTGTTAAATAGTTATTTAAGAGAACTGAAGCAAGAATTTATGGCTTCAGTCTCTGCAGTGTATTCTGCACAGGCATTTTACCTAATCTATTCAACAGATTGCTAAAATTTCCACCACTGGAAGCAATGGTTTCTTTACTCTCTTTCAGTTGTTGCTCTGCAAGTACCTGCCAAGGAAGGATTAGCATGCAAGGCTAAAGGAGATGGTGGCATTACTATTTCCCCACTAGGGCTCCTCTGAGAAGTAAGGGTGAACTAGCAGCCTGAAAGCTCCTTCCTTGGCTACTGACTATGCCCAAACTCCTTTGTTCTATTCTGTTTCCACATGGTCTTACCCATGGTCTTACCCATGACAACTTCTTTAAATTTAGCTTTTTCTGCAGGGGTAATAGGTACCTCACACTTCAGTATTCCCCTCCTCTTCCCCTCACCTCCCTCTTGTGAGCAGGCTTTCTGCCACTCTGTGTCCACAGCTTGGGATCCTGCCAACCCAGCTGAGACAATGAGTCTGGAAATAACCTATAGAGCCTTGCTTTGCTAGACTGGAAACTTTTATATAAAATAGTCTGGAAAGATTTATACAATGGATTGGCAGCTGATTAACAGAAAAACACACCCAAGGGCCAAAATGAATTTTGCGTACTGTGGAAGGATGCCAGCTTGACAGCTCTGCAATCCAAAGCTACCCACAGGGCAGGTACAGGACAAGGACCAACTCCACCAGATTCGGTCACTCCCTCTGAGAAAATATGGTGACTATGATAAGTAACACTCAGTGTCTCTGGATGTGATTTTTTGTTGTAGTAAAACCTGAGGATTAAAGCAGTCTCCTAAACACTGTATATGTCTGATTAGTGTAGATGGTTTTTCCTTCTCTGAAATTGTGCTCCTCTGAAGCAGCATTTTGGATCACATCAGCATTTAGCATAGGTCAGACTCATACCATCACTCTGATGTTTTTAATTGTTCAGCACAGCTTTTCAGCCAAAGGAAAGTAAATTCCTGTGGCAAAAATTTTTAAATCCATATGACTGCAGATAAGTTGTCTGTTAAATAAGACTCTACCAAGATCAAAAGTATTGATAAATGATTCCTGGATAGCATATACATCCATGGCAAAAAAAAGTGCTTCATGTCAAGAAGGTATTTTCCACTTAGTTATTTTAATTCACAGAAATAGAGTTCTGTAAGTTCAATGTTAGTCTTAAAATATCACAAACTTTGGTGTTTCTTAATATTTCTTTCTTTGTGAACTCCTTTATTTTCAGTAACTGAAAATAAAACATTAGAAGCACTTTAATATCACCTGCAATATATTATCAACCATTATTGTGGTTTGTGTTCCCCTATATCCTCTAGTGTATATTTTATTCTATTAAACTACAATGATTTTAAGCCTGGCTTTTGGAATTGTAGTAGGAATAGTTGTTTGAATCTATATTACTCCAGCTCTACTGTTTTCTCTTAATATTTTTAAGCAAAAACCCATTTGAAGCATTGAATCAACAACACCTTTCTGGTTTCTTTGTTGCCTTTGAAGTTATTGGTTTTAATTGAACTAAATGTGCATAGACAAGTAAGTTGAAACTCACTGAAGTTTTTATTGCCTATACTCACGGAGCTTTTGAAGGACTCTAAGCCTCAACCAGGTGTTTAAAACAATTACTTGACATTTTCAATCAGGTTGCTTCTCAGTGGAAAACACTGGCTAGTTTCAGCTAACTTTATTTTTTAACAACTGACATCTGAAAAATAAAACATTCATTTTCAGGCAAAAATACGAAAACATTGACCCAAAGTAATGTGGGGTGAGTAAGCTACATTAGATAAAATATATATTGCTCCTGATTCCCTGGTCTGACTTGGTGTTGTCTTCCAAAGGATAAATAGGCCATTTACATATAAAGGTCATTGTATTCCACTTCAGCTGTCTACTCTGGGAAACATATCATCACTTCCAATGAAAGCTGCCTAAAACTGGTGAGAATATACTCATATCTGTGGGCAACATTGAATATTTGTCTACTGCAAAGCCAAGCAGTCTCTCAGGTACACATCAAAACCTCAACACAGATAGTGGGACAAGTTATCAATAGTATCTTTCCATGAAATGTTTCCTTACATAAAAATGTCTGTCAATCTCTTTCATTGTCTATTCCCTCACTTTGTCAGCTTTAAATGTTCTGAGTTGTATGTTATTGTACAAAATGATTACTGTGGATAACGTCTGACACTCCTGCTGGCCTTGGGATGATCAGTACACCAACTTGTTCTATAATTATTGAAGGCAAGCTTGTACTTTTTACATAAATAATAAAGCAAAGCCACTTTTAAGATCACTGTTCTTATTGTCCTCTCTCCTATTTTAGGATCACATGATAGGTCAGGTTGGACAGGATCTCAGGATATTTCTAATCTAACATCCTGCTCAAAGCAGGGTCATCTTGAGGTCAAATACAAGCATTTTTTCTAGCATGTCACTGCTTTTCCATACTCATTTTGCTTCCCACCAGGGACTCCCAAGATGCTTTTTGCAGGTCTCTCTCCAGACATCACTCCCCAGCCTGCATTGTTCCAAGGGACTCTCCTTTCCCAGGGATTGGGATTTGCATTTATCCTTGTTGAATTTCTTGTAATACCTACTGGCCCTGTCCTCAAATTTACAGTTTTCTTCTTTCTGTTAGAAAAATTATGAAAAAATTTCTCTAGTTGTGCTGGTTTAAAGGTAAACCAGCAGGAGAAATGAACCAAACTCGAGAGAGATTATAAATCAGTTACAATTTAATAAAAATATTACAATAAATGCAATGACACAAAGAGAAATTGGTTTTAACCCACAAAACCCAATAGTATAACCCAGCACCCTGGGGCACAAACAGAATGGTGTTTGTTAGCCCCTATGCTGAGCCCACGTGGTTCTCCTGAGCCCAGAGTAAAAGGAAAGGAAAAACCTGTTGGTGCGAATGACGGTCACAGTCTGGTTGACAGTGGTGGTCATAGTCCTGTTGAGGTTCTGGTCCTCCTCTGGATCCAATGAATGGTACCAGAAGTCCCTAGACCCCAAGATTATATTATTCTCAGGTTCCGGTGGGACCAGTACCTCCCCCACAGTAAGGAGTCCCACAATGGATGATCTAACTTTGTGAGTCATGGGGTATTTTTGGAATTGTTGATGGTCCATTAGCAGACATGACCCCTCAGGCTGAGTGCAGAGGTGCTAATGACTTCCTGGAGGGGAATTATCACAGCTCCTATCTCACAGGCTTCTTTAACACCCAGCTTACATCCTGTGGGGTGTCATGTATGCCCTGGGCAGCTGCTGCAAATGGTCCATTGTTAACAGTTCATGAGAAATGACTAGAGGGTTTAGAATATACAGCTTAAGTCACACCCACACAGTGATAAACTGGTCCCAGCTTGCTGAACTAGGACATTGTTATCTTGTTTATGATTCATAAATAATCAGTACCTACCCTCAACGCAGGACAGAAGAGGTTCCAGGCTGGAGGAAGTTGAATGGCATCAACTGAGTGTGTGTGTCTGCTGTAAGAAAGGCATGTGAAAATGCACTTCAGACAAGAATAAATATGCCCTTTTGGCAGAGACATATATTACTTTCAGGAACTGTGATGGACTTTCACAAATGCTTAATATAGTTGAGTTTAACCTGCCAAAAGTTGACCCAATGATATGTCTGTGACTTAACAATGTCCGTTATGGATCCCCTCAGTTTTACTTTTGGTACTGAGATCAATATCTTTTTTTTTTTAACATATATAGTTCAACTGCCTTTTAAGCAACAAGTTCCAGTTAAAAGAAAAAATCACAATGCAAATAATGTCTGGTTGTTTTTTTTTTTGCTGTTTTATTCAATGTCTTTTTTATTTCATGGATTTATTATGTTCTTACAGGATTTAATGGTAACATTGACTGGAACTGAAAGCTATGTCTTTGACCAGTGTTGTAAATTTTGACAGGAACCAGGCTTTTTCAGTGTGTCATGTCACCAAATCACTGGGTGTAACACAGGCAGTGCCTACAACAGGTACTAGCAATACTTTCTTCCTGTGAAAGATTTTGTCCTATCCAAAGTCATGCTCTCTCTGTCTCTCTTCAGCAGTCACAGCACTAATTTCCTTAATTTCTCAAAGCATATTGACACAGCTTCAGCTGAGGGGATGAGTCAACCTGCAGTTTCCCCACAACCCAACTGAACTGTTCTGTATAAAGGAAACCTCATCATATTTTGAAAGACGTGATAAATGTGAACTTTGAAATAGGCTCTGAGTTGTTCAGTCATGTCAAGAAAAAGGTACACTTATTTTTTTTACATGCCTAGCAAATCTCAGGGTCACACTCAGGACCACATGTATGAAGTTTAAGTGCAATTGCATTTAAGTAGTTTAGAAGTAATGAGTTTTCATAATGATAAGAAGAGCTCAAACCTGGCCCAAGACCTATTTAAGTAACTTCAGTGCTTTATAGCATCTATCTATTACAAATATTCTGAAGCTGTCCATATCCCTATTAACAGCTTAATTTCTGGGGTTTTTTTGGCTCCAAATATCACAAAGTGTCTCTATGATTCACCTGAAATACTACAGAGTGCTGTCTGTAGTCGTCCTTGCATGCCAGCTCTTGGTCAATGGATGGTGCTGTATCACGTTTATGGAGGACAATCCCTTCAGTAAGTGACAGGATGAGAAAGAACATTCACCCAGGACCTGGCTAGCTCTCCTCTGGCACCTAGGGTATTCAGATAGCACAAAAGATGTAGAAATTAGTAAAACCTATGTTTATGACCGTTCCTGTCACTTTGTGTCCAATGACAAAATAAATGTGAGGTAACCTATCTTTCCTTCTTTTAGTTAGAGCTAAAACTCTCTTTTGCTTGTTTTCTCTTGCAGTCCTCTTTTCACTGTAAAGGATTTGCTGATGAGATTTTCCTAGAGACTGGTGGCTGGGTAATTCCTAGAAAAAGGAGTTAGACCTACTTATACCAAAAGGGACTGGGAATATAGGTCTGAATCTCAAGGTCCTTTACTGCTAAGGTGTTAAAACGGAGCAGAGAAAAAGGAACACCAATTTCTCCCAGGAAAAAAAAGTCCCAACACTTCATCCCAGGAACTGTATAAGTAATATACCGCTGCTCCAAATTTGAATACACTTCCTGTTCTTATATTAGAGGGCACTGCAATGTTCACTTGAGCAATATGGATCATTCCATAAAGAATATAAATGTAAGATGTACATCCAGATATCTGTGCTTTTGAGTGATGGGGAACACAGAGAATTAGTACTTTAAAATTTAATTAGGAAAATATGTATTTTCCTGTCTTTCAAACCTGTGTTGTACTTTTTCTTATTTTAAAGGACAGTAAAGCAAATTTTTGTAAATTTCTGGAAATAACAGAATAAAATTTTGCCTTTACTGGGGCTGAATTAGGTAATTTAGCACAGCATTAACCTTACTATGAAGCTTCATAAATGTTTTCATCTCCAAGTAGGGTTCCTGTTCAGATACAAGAAAGTGCATCTAAACCAATAAAGCCTGATTCAGGAACTGATGGGCTCATTTGCATCCTGGCCAGAACATCAATCAATAGCTTTCATTTTGTTTAAAGACCAGGGGCCAAATTAGAGTTTGAAAAGTCCTTGTAAAACCTTTGGGTAATTTTGAGATTGAATCTAATGAAAGATTAATGAATACAGGCATCCATTTCTAGCCCATCTATTTACATATGACTTCTACCTTAAGTCCTGCTGAGTGGCAATCAAAGTGAATTAGTCTGCTTCTGCAGATAGTGCTGACTAGCTAAGAATAGCTTGTGCTACCATAGCAGTCTCTTCATGTCATTCTTTTTTATGCCTGTGTCATAAGTCCAGAAAGACAGATAGAGGAAGAAACAGTGGATGCAGTTTCTGAGTTTATCGCTCCTAAAAAAACTTACCAGAATTTCCACTCTAAGAGTAGGGATCATCATAAATACTATCTGTGGTAAATATCACTGCACAATGGCTCCTACAAGCTACAGACATGGAGAAAAATTTCCAGTGGTGAATAAGAGCAGAATGCTCTCTGACTCACAAATCATATTTCCAAAACAAACAGCTGAGTATATTTGGATACATGAGTTTTTTACAATGGTAATCACTAGATTGAGTAACCTGCAGTTTTTTTATTCTATTTAAGAAACACAGCTAATTAATTTCACTTTTCCAGTATAATTTAATCTGCAGAGAAAAACACATATTTTCATTACTGTTATTTTATTTACTTTTATGAAACACTTGATTAGTTTTAATATTAAGGGAAACTGAATATTCCTGGTCTGATATTTTGTTATAAGAATAACAGCTCAAGTTTTCTGGGGCTTTTGGTGTTGGATTTTTTCATATGAAATGAGCTATTTTGTTGAAAGATTTTATGTACTACACAAAAAGAATAAATTGTCTTTCTTGATGAAAGTTGCTAGATGTTTCTCCTACTAACTTAAATTAAGCTTCATGAGAACAGTGTCATAAATTTCTTCTGAATTATCTTTTTTACTGTGGAAATGTTATTTTAATACTCAGAAATTTAAGAAGTCTTTTTTCTAGCCTATTTTTTTTAATAGTGATGCAAATTTTTAACATGAGGAAAATAATTTTTTTAAGTAACTTTTTCTTACAAATGTTGGGTTTTTCTTGTTCATTTAAACTTTAAACATTATATATAAAATCAACAAATATTCATAGCACCATATTTTTTCTCGCTTTCTCCAGATAATTAGATAATACATATTTGCTTTGTCCTGATCCTCACCAAATATCTGAATGTATCTGAACTGTTATTTAGTCATTCTCTCTTTTTCAAGTTAGTTTTCAGTCCCTCTTACCATCTGAGGATCACTGAAAGACTGGGACCTCCTGCTAGTTTTGCATTGACAAGTCCTTTCATTGTTACTAGATGATAATCAGAGAAGTAAATTATATTGAAGGAGTGATTTTACAGAGTTCTGCTCCATGCTACCGGAGGTGAATGCTATTAATAGAATTTGGGATTCAATGTCAAAAGAGTAAAAATTTCACCCAGATATCTTCTTGAAAGTGATTAGAGATCTTGAAGCAATCAGTAGAAATTTTTACTCATGCTCTATGTACCCAAATGAAAAGGAATATTCTATTGCATCTGAGTAGAAACAGAAGAATAATGGACTTGATTTATACTTTTTTTCTAGTTGGATAATGGGCAATAAAAAAGTTGTTTTTCCTTTGCTGTGAATGTTAATATCTTAATTTTCAATGTGAGTTGTAGAAAATTTATCGTGTTTTATTACACTAGGCTCAAGAAAAAATATGCTTTGAATGAAACATAAAATACAGATGTACCAGTCCTAAAAATACCAAAGCTTAGTAAAAGAGGCAAAAGCATATTCAAGTTAATATCATGATTCAGTTAGAATTTCAGAGTTATGATCACAAAGGTAGCAATCACCACCAAGGCAGTCTGCATCTAGAGTTACCATTGGCTCAAAGAACTCTCCTCTGAGTTTTCCTCTCAGGACTGCATGGAGGAGTCAGGTCTCTAGGCAGGGGAAAGACCTCACCATCCCGAGGAGGATTCAAGTGTGGTAGGGTGAGACAGGAATCCATATATGGTGACTCAAGAGGTGAAGCAGCCATCAGGTAGATTTTTAATGAGATAATCAGGAGAGTAGAATCCTAACAGGTCACTGGGAGCTGCAGGTATGAGACACATCATTCTGTGACTGTCCACAGGGCACCAAAACACTATGGACTTATTCTGGAGCTATTAAATTCTGTGCAGTAGCGATTTGTGCAGCAAATAGACAGCTGAGTCCCATTGGCTTCCATGCGAAACCACTTCAGGATTTTTCTTTTGTGAAGAAACAGAATTAAACATGTATGAAAGCATACAAATAAAACTCAATATCTTTTGATAAAAATGGAGAAACCCTCAGTACGATTTCTTCTTCTGATAGCTCATTGCAGCTACTGTTCTGAGGTTAATGTTTTTTCTAGTGTCATTCTGTAAAATTCCTAGAGCACTTTGTCATGACATGTAGACATTTATATCAATAAGGTACATACTTAAAATGTCTGAGGAAGCCACAAGGTCTAAAAAAGCATATTGTATGAGGAAGTTTTGAAATCTGTCTGATTCTGACATCCCAATTATGTTTGTTAAATCACTAACCTGCTTTACTACAAAGCTAGAAGAGACAGATATTAATGTGTGAAACAAAACAGGTAATAACCTCAAAAATACACAAATCCCCCAGAAGCATAAATGAAGGGTGCCCAAAATATTGCTCACAACAAAAAAAGTTCTGCTTCCTTATGATCACCACAGTTTTCTCTGTGTAAGCAACTAAAAGCAAACTTAGGTTTAATATCCCCAGCTCTTAATAGAGATCTTGTCATCAGGTAGAGATGACACAACACAAACAAAAAAGAAGTCAGGCATTTGACAAGATAATGTGCTGGAAACTTTTCTGCTCTTTCCAACTATATTAGATGATCTAATAAAAGATACCACCACACAACTCTGTCTTCTTTTAGCTCTATTGCATTTTGAAACTATGAAACTGCTCTGCTAGGATTACCTCCTCTATACATAGAGCTCACTCACCTTATCCAAGCAATGAAACATGATAAACAAATACACACACTTTTACCAACAGAGAATTTTTGCATTTAATTTTAAATAAGTATAGAAGTATTTTAAATCTTCTTAGAAGGTTGCCTTGAAAAGCAAACAACAAACTCAATCAAAAGCATTCCATGTCCTTATATCCTTTTCTTTCAAATACACCATTTACCTCCATACAAGAGACATTGTTCACCTGATGAGTGATTCCAATAACTGAAATATATAAGGTTTATGAAGATTATATTCTGTGAACCATAAATGAAATAACCCAAACTCAGAGCTCAACAATGTAGACATAAATATCAGACCTTGTTCTCCCACAGGTTTTTTATAATCTGTGGAGAAAAAATGTTCTTCTTGAGTGTTATTAATCTCATGTCAATGTAGGCAACCAAAATAAATCAAATTAATTGAACTCTAAATTGCCATTTTTATCAATGATAGGAAGGTATGTTAGGCAGACTACCTCAGATTTAGAATGCTACAAAGTAGATATTTAAAGTTTGGTGAAATGAATCTCATCTCATCAGAATATGAATGCCATAAATAGTGGCTGTTCCACAGTCAGTCTACAGAAGAGGTTGTGACACCTAATATTTTATTATCTGATTTAATTCAACGAGCTAATTATGACTTTACAGATTTCTGCAGTTTCTGTTTAATTGTCAGTTCTGAAAAGCTTTTGCCTTATAATTTACTTGCTAATCCAATAAAAATTATTGCACTTTGATCCCTGTCCTCTTCTCCCAAGGAAAGCTGTAACTGAAATCTTCTGCTCTCCTTTTCTTTTCATCCTGCTGATTATATTAGTTTTTATCTTACAGAATTGTGAAGTTCCTGTGTAAACAAAATAGTTAACTGTGCTACAGAATTAGTAGATGACCACTGAAGGCTTCTGGAACACATTTAGTATTTTTCACTTGTTATTTGAACAGTAAATTAATCTTGTGGGACTTATACAAGACTAGGGCTGGACTTTCCCTATTTTTCAGAGGAAAATACAATACCTGCATAGGGAGGTAGGCTGTGAGACTAAGGCACTCACTCAGCTTTTCAGGCTGGTGGCTCTGGGTACCAAGGCAAAGGAAGCCTACGCTCTACTCCCAGCAATGCATATGAATATTAATACTCTGAACTTCCCTGAAGGAATCTGCCATGGTCAGGGCACTTAATGGTCAACCTAGTATATCCCTACATATAAATGTCCCTTATGATCTTTTCAGCTCTTCATTTACTGCCCCTCCAAATGTGTTAATATATCTTTCCAAACACTTTGTATGCATTTATCAAAACAAGCTAAAAACAATTACCCTGGGGTCTCCAAAAGAGGCCAATGATATAACTACTTTACTTAGGCATACAACTTTCACAGGAAAGGGTAAATACTGTTCATTTCTAAGGATTCTGGATTTGCTATTCCAGCACAAACTTCTGGAATCTGCAAAGTTCTGTTCCAGACAGACAGAATTTGCATCTGGCAATATCTTTATAATGTCAGCTCCACTGCTTTACCTTTCTCAAAACCATGGCCTCACTGATTTTATGAAATGGTAGTTCCCATTCATAGAATCATAGAATCGATTGGGTTGGAAAAGACCTCCAAGATCATCAAGTCCAACCCTTGGTCCAACTCCAGTCCGTTTACTAGATCATGGCACTCAGTGCCATGTCCCATCTGCGTTTAAAAACCTCCAGGGATGGTGAATCCACCACCTGTGTGGCCATTCAGTATGGCTTATGCTCACTGAGTTCCAGCTTCCCTCCCAGATATTTTGTGTTTTGCAGGAGTTACTCTCAGGGAGAGTTTTACTACTGTACCTTCAAAGATTGAAAATCAGGCTGGTTTATTTTGTTATTAGCATCACTGCATCGCTCCTTTGAAGATATGTTTAATTATTTTAGACACTGCATTGTGTTGCCAAGCAAGCAAGTGAAACTAGTCCTTCCACCTGATGGAAACAGAATTATATTTTTTGATTTTGTAGCCACAAAAATGTCAAACTTCATCCTCCTACAACCAATAAGTATCCATAAACAGTGACTAACTAAATATAGAGTCTGAGAACATTTCATGGGATCAAAGCCAATTGTCTGCATGGATAGACATCACAGTAACTCTACGTGACTTCAGTAAGAGTTCAGACAAGAAATCTCATCTCTAATGGGAGTTCAGAAATTGAAGAAGCAACCTGGAAATCCCTTGAATCCCAGCAAAATCAAAGCCTGGGACTTTCAAAAAAAAGCACACATATTTGAGTGAAAAAGTTTTTAGGTAAAGGAAATCCATGTCTAAAGGCAAACAAAATGACACATCAACAATTTTTCTCCAACTTTGAGACAGACACGCTTACAGTTTAGTTTGAGCATCCCAAAAGATTTCCATGGGGAGCGATAGGCTTGACTCCAGCAGTCTGGATGACCTTCTCCAGCAGCTCACTGGCCTTCCTTTGAACTGCTGCACTTTTTAGCAGGACACCAAAGGTAAGTCACTGCCTACTTGGAATCTCAGTAGCTGACTGAGCAGAGGACCAGGAAGAGACTGGAGCTAAATAAGTCAGTTCTTGATTTCATGTATAAAGTCAGAGATTTTTTTGCCATTACAGAGGACTGGTTTAACATTCTATAAACTTTTTAATACACAATTGGGCAGGTCCATTAGTGTAGTACGAACAAAATTCTCCATATTTTGTCTTTTCATTACAATTATTTATTCCTCACCTGTAAAAATCAGTATAATTGAAAGCAAAAAACTTACCCTAACCCTGTGATTACCATATTTACTTTTACATTATGGTAGGGTTTTCGTTTAGTTGACTATGTTTCAGTGAGCACACCTATTTTTTTGTCCTTTGAAGAAAATACTGACCTCATGTTTGCCTTGGTCAATAGCTTGTCTTACAGAGAATTTAAAGACCTCACAAAAAGCAGATCTTTCATTATTAATTTTCATGTGCACAACTAGTAGTAATACGTAATCATTAAAGTGATAAGTTCCCTCATAAACACCAAGGTATCTTTGTAATAGAGTAACTTTTTGTTAATTCAAGTGTAAACTCATAATAGTTTTCTCAAATGCTTCATGCTCCACACCTCCAACTTGAATGCTCAAGGCTTGATTTCAGTAAAAAAATATTGCAAGAAACACCAATGAATGTCCACAGTAGCAATACTCTGATTTCCAACAGAGTTCAGAACAAAGGTAATCAATTTCATATCCTTTCTGACTGGTCATAATGCCAGATGTGCTTTCTCTTATTCACATCCAAAAAGTGTTCTCAATCCTAGGTAACTTACCATGAATTTCCAAAATTTTATTGTATTACACTAAGTATTTGCAACCTACTATGGTAACTGTAAAAGCTTATGGATAAATAAATACAGTCTTCACCTGTGTGCAAGAATGGCAATACGGCCTTCTGTGAGTGACTATGGGTCTTGACCACATACGAAAAGGAACTCAATTTTTTCCTATTTTATCTTCTCCACATAGGTTGGATGGGTTCAGGGCAGTGTTTTACACATTGCTATGGGCAATCTATTAGCTCATTACTGTAAATTGGAAACTCTTACATTAGGACTTGAAATGCATTTCAGTAATCAATGTCATTAAAAATACTGAAATTGTCTATATAATACTTTCAGAAGATTGTTACTGTTTCAACTTTTCATTCAGAAACATGAGTGATTTCCCTAGAGAGACTTCAAAGATTAGAAGAAATTTTCAAAATGTAAACCCCCTGATAATAACTTTTAAGTGGCAGTGCTGACTGCTGCAAGCTATGAGCCTGCATATGGATACTTGAAATTACATCCTACATCAAAGAATCTTACATGATGCATAATGGTGTTTAATGTTAAAAAGTGATCTCCTTTCGAGCCTTAGAACTGTTGTAAAGGCAGAATAGCCTGAAGTAATTTACACATTTCAGGGACAGTAAAATGTAGAGTGATTTCTAATGTAGAACATAAATAGCAGAGTCACATCTGTTGCTTTCTATAGCAGGGCAACTTTTCACATTCCTTTTTTTTAGTACCAACTTTTCCAAACTTATTTAAAGGGAAAGCTAGCATTTGTACCTTTCTTCTTGTGAAACTGAGAAGTCCAGCCATCACGAGTGACAATTTCTTATTTTACCTTTGAAATACAATTTAATATTTCAAAATCAGAGCCTACTTGAATAAACTCATGTTGAAGATATTTCATAGGCAACAGCTGAATTTTATTCATGGACTTGAACTTGACTGTTTTTATTTAGACAGCTTGTCCCATTTGTCTGATCTGAAGCAGGACAGATTATTTTAAATAAAAGTAATGGAGAATAAATGGAGTTAAAAGCTTCCAAGGAAAGCTTTGCCCTCAGAGAATTATTAGGTTAGTTCTCTTGAAGAACAAGGCTAAAGAAAAAAGGAAATTTGGCAGTTCCTCACAGAAACACTATTAAGATCACAATCACAAACTATTCTTATGCAAGAGATCAGCTTGACTAAATCTTCTGCTCTTCATTAACCTCAAACACAAAAAGGAAGCATGAAGAAACAGAAACTAGGTCAGTATATCAGGGACAAGGATAAAAGAACAGTGTAAGTATATATGGGCAAAATTAGAAAAGCTAAGCTGTGAAGTGTGGTACAATCTGAAAAGACCCCTAGGAGGAAAAAGAAAACATCTGTAAATACATTTCTAGCATGTGGAAAATCTGGTGGAGAGCTGATTCAGTACTAAGTGGGAGGAAACTGTAGTCACAGATGTCAGCAGAAGGGCAAGAATTGTCTTGTGTTGTTCCATTTCCTTGAGGCTCTAGCTGCAGTAAATTGCTAATGTGTAGCACTGGTTTTATGATACTTAGCACTCATAACACTGAACTCAGATAACCGTGGCAGAACAGTGTAAAACAATCCCTCTGCTTGTCAGTCCCATCCTCTGTTCCAGGTCACTGTCCTTACAGCAGGAACAGCAGAAAAAGAAAAAAAAGCAGCTTCAGCTGCTTCGGTTAATGGTTTGACATCATAATGCAAATCCATCTTCACATGAAAGTTACTGAGGCAGTTGGGGTGTGGAGGCAGAGTAAATACTGGAATAGCTCTGAATCCTTACATCCCAGTACTAATTCTTTTGAAGAGACTACACATAGTCTTATGAACTATCTTGGAAAACAGAGTTGTTTTCTGTTCTCTTTGGGAGTTCTGCAAGAGTAAGAACTCAAAATAGTAGAACGGGTAAATATAATGCACAGTTTAATAAACAGAAAGGGGAAAGTAGAGGGAAAGAAAGAGACAGAGAAAGAGGAGATAGAACACAAGAAAGACAGCTCAACTTAAGTTCCTGGAAAAACACTGAGACATATAAATAAAGTGTCTGTAAGCACTCTGAAGATAACAAGGGAGATGAACAATAGCCAAAAGGGATTTGTCAAGTACAAATTTTGTCAACTCAATCTAATTTTCTTCTATGAGAAGGTAACGGATTTTGTGGAGAGAATGAAGGCAGGAGATGTAATATAGCATGACTCTAATGCAGCTTTTGATTCTTAGGTGACATTCTCATTAACAAGTTAGGTAAATCAGATGTGGAGGAAAAATTCTATAGATCAGTGACAAAAAAAAAAGACTAGAAAACCACAACTTTGACTGTCATTAATCTACAGTCTAACAGAAAAGATGTATTTATTGAACTGCGATCTTTGGAAGGGTCTCCTGAATCCAGAAATGTTTGCTATATTTAGCTACTTCAATTCTATATGCACTAATATGACATTTTGAATGTAGGTAGAATGAACTGCAAAACAACATGCATAGAACAGCTGGTGTAGCACCGAATCCTTGAGGAAACATCCACATAGGTGAATTATGAGATGAACACAAATTAGTAATGGTGTGCTATTGTGAAACAGTCAGATTTCATGCTGGGATTTACAAACAAGAGTGCAGACTGCAAACCACCCTGATCAGCCCTAGCTACGAGTAGCTGAATTAATATATCTGGTCTGAAGCACTTCAGAGGGATTTGTACCAAATTCAGAGGTGAGGTGCAAGGTTTACTACAAGGTGCAGCATGCAAGTCAACACTGAAGGAAACAGAGTTTCTCCAAATACAGAAAAGGCTGAGGGGAGAGATGATAATGATCTTCAAAAATGAAATGATGCTGAAAAGAAAATAAATTTTCTCCTTGTCCAGTGAGTGTAAAGTGAATCTTAGGTAAAGAGTTTGCAGCAGTACAGAGCTAATACAGGCCTTGGGAAGAAACTCAGTCTTTGGGACACTTAACTGCTGTAGCAGACAGTGTGGGAAGAGGTACAATCAACCTTATTTCTAAAAAGTCAGCAGTGATGTAGTTTACTAGATCCCACCTTGGACTAGATGACTTCTGAATGTCCTTTCTATCTTTGTCTTCATGAGGAGAGAACATCTGAAGTGGATCTGAGAGCCAAAACAAATCAGGGGAACTGAACAAGAGGTGCAGGGAGGTTTCTCTATGTTACAAGTTTCTATAAAAGAATAGAATGGAAAAATCAGACAATAGTCTGGGATAAATATAGGCAGCTTGCACTGACATTGATTGGGAATTACAGACCAAAGATTTCAGTGACTATATATATATAACATATGTGTCTTTATAGACATATAGAATGTAATCCTAAGGCCATACATTTTTATCCTGCATTGCTGTATGTTGATAAATCAGAAATAAAAATATTCTTTATGTAATACATTTATGTATATTTATGTATATGTAATATCTTTTACATATAATTTCTCAATAATTTAGTTTGTATTACAAGGGTCTATAGATGAAAAACATGAAGAGACAGCTAGGAAAAATGTGTTTCTCAGATATACAAATGTAGGTCCCTCTGAGCTTAGTAGTACTTAATGTAAAATTTAGTTAGACCATTCTATAAAATAAGGCTTGTGCAATTTGCTTAATAGCACTTTGAATTTTGCATATTGTCTCTCTATTCTCAAAGAAATAAGAATGTTTGATTTTCAAAAATTAGGTTGCAATTTTTTGTACTGATTTTTTAAAAGTGATTTAAATGACTGTCCAGTCCTTAGACAATTTAGTAGAACCTATTTCTGAATAACAATAATTCCTTACATTTTTAATAATTGAGGCCAGATGCTGCTATGTCTATGATTTCTATACCTTAAACACTAAGAAATTAATTTCATAGAGAAAACTCTGTTAAAAGGGCTGCCCAAAGCATCTCTTGATAAATTTTATTACTGGTTTAAGGAACATCTCGGTCTGTAAGGTTCTAGTACTTTCCATGTGTAACATTTGAATATTTGGACAGAGCTAAAATAATTTTTCCTTTTGCTGACAATCCTATCAGCAGTAGCTTTTAACAACTACTTAATTTAAGCAATGAATTTATCTTGTGATCTACTGTATCCTTTCCTACACAGAAAACTGATAAGTAACCATCAAATATCCCATCACTTTCTGCAATTTTATTTTTTTCTTATTTTTCCTGTTTTTTAGGGTGAACTATTAAGAGAGTTCCCCGGACAAACATGCTAAAACTGCACATCTATATTGGATGAAAAGCTCTTTACTTTTGTTTCAGAGGGACTGTCAATGTCTTCTGTAATATTACATTAAGTACTTACTTCACAAAATACCATCTATCTGTTTGATACTAGTAGGTTTATCTCTTTTAACTCTTAAAATAAAGAACTAAAGGATTCCACCATAACAAATGTTTAATTCAGGATACAGTTTGCATAATTTTTGGTAGTTCATACCACAACTAGATTCAAAATTTCATGTTTCTGTTTGTCCTTAGCCACGGTTATTGCCTTCATCACATAGTTTGTTCATATTTTTATTCTAAATAAAATTCTTCAAATCCTAAATCAAATTTGAAGGGCTCGATCTGTAAATCTGAGCTCTGACAAATACTGGATTGTATATAAAAGGATGAAAACACCTGATTGGGGGGTCACACAAATTCCTTTGCTATACTGATAAGATTATAATTTGGTAAGTAAAAGTGTTGTTTTCGCTTGAATGTTCATTCTTTAACCTTCTGTCTGATGTACTGGCTTCCAAACTGTGTAAAGAATAGACCTTCACCTTGCTAGAAAGAAAAGGACATTTGACTAAGTTGTTTTCAGCCTATGACAAGTTATACAAGATAGGAAAGAAAGAGCCATAGGGTTTTCTTCTATTATTTTGGTTGTGTTTTGTGTTTTGTTTCATTTTGTTTTGTTTTGGGGTTTTTGAGGGGGATTGTTTTTTTGTGAATATGAGCCCAGCAACTCCTCCTCAGTCTCTCTCTTCAATGTGTGTGAAGATAACCACAAGCGATTCCATCATGCAGAAAACAACGTGGTCTTCATTGTGCACCTAGAGCTTGAGTAAGGTACCAAGACAGCTGTTCACTGAGAAAAACACCTAAACTGACATTAGTTAACTTAAGAAAAACAATAACTCAACAGGTTTTCTGCTATTTTTAGGAAACAGGTGTTGCATTTAAACTTCCTAATCTCTCCAGTGAAAGTAAATATGTGATACTGATTTAAGTTTTCCCCTTCCCCAGACGCAAACCTTTAAATCTCTTCTTCATCTACAACCTATATACTGAAATACTGGGAAGATGCACATTGTTTTAACATCAGAGAGTAGCAAGTTGTACAGGTTCAGTACCCTGAGGATTTGGTTTGGCAGTTGGGTGGGAAAAGCTGACTTCTGTTTTTTGTTATACAAGTCTGTTCAAGACACAAGTGCAAGGTATTTGCAATGTGTCTCAAGTGCTGTGTTTTGGAAAGGAGGACAGACATCATAAGAAGCATTATAACATGTTATGCAATATTGACCAGAATACTAATGTTTTGTAGTAGACTATGTACTATCATGGAAACTTGAAAGGTCTCATTTTCCTGCTTGACAGTAATGCTGACTTGCTGTGTTTGTCTAAACAAGTTATTTAAGCTTGCTTGACTCTCAGTTTTGCTATCTGAAAGACAAAGGTTATGGTGTCTTGTAACAGAAATGAGAGCTCCAGATTAATTAAAGCACTATATCAGCAGAAATACTGTTAGTATTAATTATCTAACTGAAATTATATATGAACATTGAGTATGTATCATCATTGTTTTCTAGGACAACTGCAACACTTCTTTTTGGCTTCTCTTCTCTCAAGACTGTATCTTTATAGCTTAAGAAAGCAAACATTTAAAGACACTGGTATCAAACCAGGAGCACCCGATAAAGCTCTAAAATTTATTGCAGTGAAGGATGGTAGAGCTGCAAACTGATATTGAAAGACTTCAAACACATGAACCATAATATATTGTTGACTTTTCTTGTAATGCTTCCTACCATTACACTTTTTTGCTCCCCTTACAAAATAAAATCCTTTATTCCTACATTAATTTCTCCCAGGGGAAGCCAATGAATCTTGGTGTGAACAATATATTAAATCCAGCATAAGACATTCTCACAAAAGATTGCAACCACTATGGCCACACTACAGCTCTGATTTAATATATCAGTCTGGCAGTTCAGACTTCAACCTGACTTTCTGCCAGGCTGACTTTCTCCCGCATTAGGTTTTTTCCATTCTTTAGTATAAATGACATACTAAATATTTTGCCTAATGAAACTGGCATGTCCTAGCCTTATTTCGTATTATTGTTATAGTAGGAAGTGATGTAGAAATATGTAAATCGGGTAATCAGATGGATCTGATAGATGATTAGCCATGTCTCAGTAGAGAAAAGTGGTCAGTTAAGATTAAATAAAAAAGGGTCTGTTTCTTGCCACATGCATTTTGCCATTGTTTATAATTCACTGCAGACAAAGGTCACTTCCAAGGTTTATGCTATTCTTTACTTATTTAGGACCTGATTTTATGTCTGTTGAAATCAAGTGAAACATTTTTATGAATGAATCAGTGGATTGAGCATTTTGCCTCAGTAGTCTTCTTTTATGTCTGTTCAGTCACATGCATTTCAGCTGCTCTAATATGTTGAAAATATGGCCACAACAGAAGTCACAGTAGCTCAGAAAGCTCTTGCTCAGTCACATACCGTAATAAGGGGCATCCCAAATTGACCTCAATGTTCTCCAAATGCTGGTCTACATGCCTTAGATAACCCTTTAGTAAGCAGGTGTGTTTCTATTTCTTGCATCCACCTGATCAGGGTCAGAAATGAAGTGGAGTAGCATGCAGGTTCCCAGCTCGGGGGTTCTGAGTTCAAAGCAGCACTGGCACACTGACCAGAGGTAGTTGTGACTGCACAGCCAAGCACATCAACAGGATTGTCTGTTGGCTAACACAAAACTCACAAAATATTAAAGTATCAGCTACAATGAATGTTTCCCTTCCACATAGCAAAGGAGTGCCTCAGGAGGAGTGCAATGCCAAGTGGTGTTAATGACAGGGCTCACAGCAGACACAGTTCTCCCAGTTAATTTGTGTTTTGCCACAACACAGAAGGTCCCCTGATATCCCAGTCTGATGTCTGACTAATCCACCAGTGACATGCTAGGGTAAGCCTTCATATTTTGGTATCTCTATGGGGAAACCATACAATTCCAGATGAAGCTGAAAAAAACCAGAAGTAGGTTAAGGAGCCCATACATCACCGGCAAGTGGAAAGAGATGAAAAATGAGCTTTAAAGTGTACACAATGAGCTTCCTTATTCTCATGCATTCCAGTTATCTGGCCTGGAAGAGAGGTGAGATATGCAGGGTATGTACTTCATTGCTCGAAAGTTTGTCACTATATATCCTAAGAACTGAGCCCTAGAGTAAAAAGTTACTGTGTTCTGCATATAAAGCGAAAAAGGAAACAACAGAAAAACCGGAAGTTTTATTTGTAAGCACAGATGAAAATACAAGAGACCAAGGGAATATAGTCTTTACTATTGACTGTTTAGGACACAATGAAAATTAAACTGGGAATTATTTAATAGCTGTGAGACATGCAATAAAATATTTGTCAAACAAAAGTGTATGTCATTTTTATGAAGATATCAGTTGTTTCATGACATATATCATCCCTCACTAGCTTATTATTTTGCTTTTATGAACACATCTTCCCAAAAGAAGGAGATTTTTTCCCTTTTTTTATCATTGTTTTATTACAATTCATCATGAAATACCTAGAGGTGGAAACTGAATATTAAAAGCATGTTTACTTTAAATCATGTTATATTGAGTTCTATTTGTATAAAATAATTGAATAATTTTTCTGTTTTATGTATTTGCATCTTTTTGATATAGTGAAAGTTTGTTCAAATCTGTTTTCCAGCAATAAAAGTCAAATAATTCAAAAGTGGAATATAATCTTTCTTTATTGACCTAACAAACACACACTGCGTATGGCTGTACTGCAGTAAAATCTAGGCATAGACAAAGATTAAGGGTCTGTGGTGATTCCTGTTAACAATACAGCAACTGCTGGAGTAGGTCATCCCACTTCTCATGCAGATGGTTGTGCAACCACAGGATGTGCAGCATCTTGCTGGCTGAAAGTGTCCTGGAAAAGAAAGAGACTTAAGAACCGTCCAGATGAGCTCTGGCTGTTTTGGAAATTGCTACTGCCAGCTGGTATCTTGCCCCTCTGCCACACATAGCACAGCTGGCAGAAAGAAGCATATGCCTAGACTTCAGCACCACCATTTGGAGCCTATACCACTTTGAACAGACTCAAATTTAGCTTTGTGCTTGCACACCAGGCTGAGCTCTGCAGCAGCTAGTGTAGGGGAGCTGCTGTGTGCTGGCTGCTGCCCAGTACACAGTCAGGGCAGTGAGGCTGGCAGAGAGGCAGGTGGATGGTAGGGTGTCAGTAAGAACACAGAGAGCCCTGGAAATACTCAGATGATTCCATCTGGACATACCCTTAATATAACTTAATTTTAGGCCTATTCAACCCTATAAGGATATCTACATTAATTTAATTAAAAGAGAAGATAAACACTACATACAATTTTTCCATTGGTTTAATTTCCAGCCTCGCATTCCTTTATTTGCTTCCATCAGTACTTTGATTTTCCTAACACTGCCTTTCTTCTTTCACACTCTTCCTCTTTTTCTTATATCTTTAGTACCCACCCAAGAGATTTAGTAGAGAATCCCCATATTCACATGGGGCAGGTTTGTAAATACAAGCTCTGTGACTGTAAAGGGGACAAATACCACCCTAGTCTAGGTGGCAGAGAAAAAAAGATATCAGAAAATATCTGTGCTTGCCATGCAAAGATTCATAGCTACTTTAAGATGACTGGTTTAGTCAGCATATTTCAGCAGACTTGGGCTATTTCAGTCATGAAGAGGTGAACAGGGAATAGAGAAATCAGTCAAGGTGATGGATGAGATGCAGACTTGATTGTTTATTCAAATTATTCCCACAACAATTGAGTCTTCTTTATTTCAGACAGCATTTTATCACAATCATTAGGAGAGGGCAAAGGTGACAGGAATTTAATGGCCAAATTAGAGTTATTGAACGGTGCAGAGTATGAAAATATTTTTAAACTCTGAAGCAGAAGGCTGTCTTTATCAGTGACCAACAACATTCCGAGCTCCTTTCTCTAAACTATTTGAGTCTATGTTTTGTTGGGGGGCGTGGGGAGTTTTTGAGTTTGTTTGTTTGTTTGTTTTTTCTCTTGAAAGTACATTTGTAACTCCAAAGGTATTCCAGAGAATTTCTTCAGTAGCTCTCAATCTCCCTTCAGGCCCTTTCTCTTAAAAAGAAACATGGATTCTCCCTATTCCCTCCCATGCCCCTTGAGATATTTGAACAAATACTTCAAATATATCTTTGCACCATCCCCTCTTTACCTTTTGTGTTAGTCACCGTGTTGGTGCAAGGGAAGAAGCAAGGAGAAGGCAGTAGGGCAGGCTGATACTGAAAGGCGATGTGCTGCACTGCAGGTCTGCGCTGCCTTCGGCTTCAAAGGGCCTAAGGTTTTGTACAAAGACTCCAACATGTTTATACAAAATTGTGCAATTTTTTTTTGTCTTTAAGACTTTACTTGTGTTTGACTTGAAGAGAGAGGAGAGTGTGAAGGGCACAGAAACTTTAAAAAGAACACCTTTTTTCTAGGTATGCCAGGTTTTATCCTTTCTTTCACCTCCAAAAATACTGCTGCTTAGGTCAGTATTGTATTAAGCATCCTGATACTTTCCCTCGATAGATGATAACCAGCTCATACTTGCATTCCTAATCCAAGCAAGTTGTATACTCCACTATACAGAACAATAAAAATCCTTCTTATCTTGTAGAGAATACAAATGTCTAAAAAATACCTTTCCAACTTCCTTGAAAGAAAAATAATATCAGTCTGGTCCACTGAGTCTTTCAACAGCATTAGCTTGCAAGCAGTTCAAAGGTATTGAAATGTCATATATTAGACATTGATTAAAATAAAATGGTGCTGAGAATTAAAAAAATATTTTTTGCCACTTTATAAAATAATGGAATAAGTGCAGCCTAATTAATTTAGTGGGTGTTAGTGAGATTTAGTCAAGAAGTTTAAAATGATATAACATTAGAAAGATCTCAAAACATATTAATTTTCTTACTTCCAGATCTTGTAGTGAAAAAGTCAAAGGAAAAGCATGTACAGAATGAAAGTACAGCAAGAAGAGAAACAGAACAATTTATTACCACAGATTTATTCAGTTCGATTAAGAAACAAATCTAGGAGTGCATCAGACTTAATAGTAGACTGAAATATGATTTAAAAGTTTCTCTTGTCATAAATAATTTATAAAAAAAATTCATTTTCCCTATCTTTTTAAATGGCTCAAATTAACATTTATTTTTGATTGAACAAGGACAGTTTTCTTGAGTTCACTTGATGGCAGGTGTTTACTGTGTGACAGGCTGAATTTGGACTCTTGCCATTACTGCCTGGAGTTTCTGCTATGATCCAAGAGTTCAAAATTTGAAAATGAATGCTTAAAAAGATACAGTTGTGTATAATAGTTCACCAGAGAATCACTGGGAGTCATTGGCATTGTGGAATTGAAAAACAGATCACATCAGGGTCCATAAGCTGGAACATTTGCAGCATAGTTCAGAATTGCTGACATTATCAGGACTTGTCCAGCTTGAAGAGTACTGCATAAAAATCTCACCACTCGAAAAAGACAAATTCACAGTGAAAGATGTATTGAGAAATGTCCTTTATGATAATAAAAGTGGAAAGCCTTTCTTATGAGAGCGGCCAAAACACTTTGGGCTTTTCATCTTAAGCCCAGCTAAAGCTAACATGACTTCTTTCTACATACTTATGAGGGTTACTGCATATAAGTCAAAAATACTAACCAAACTATTTGTAAGAACAACTGGAAATAATCCAATTCTATACTTAATCTTCAAATTAAAGATTTCTAATTCTCAGAGGAGTGAGATTTTTATACCATTTTCCAGAGACCTCCTGAAGTCAAAATACTTACTCCCTTAATAATATAGTTTACAAAATACATTGCAAAATTCATTTGCTTATGTTAGTGAGGCACAATATCTGGAAACTGACTCTTTTGAAGAAGATCCACCTTTGATGATGAATGCTGTGATGTTGCAATTGACTAGATTAGACCTCAAAGACCAATTTGAAGTAGTGAAATTCCATACCATCTCCAAAATTATTAGTAGGACAAGTTTTCCATGGCAGGACATTAATTCTTTGGAGTTTTTCAAAGCTACTAATCTTCAGAAGTAGAGATGAATCCTCATCTTCATCTTGCTTCTCTCTGTCCTGTATCCCTAGATCTCTATTTTGAGGTGACTTATAAAAAGAAACTATATTTCAAAATGGTCCTTTTACAGAATGTAAAATAGTATCCATGATCCTTATTTATTTCTCCTCAGTGCAGCCTTGAAGGCCTCCAGCTACTTTCTTGCTGGTCTTTAAATAGCATACGATCATGACTTTGATAAATTGCCCTTTATGTGGACAGGACTGGGATCTACCATGCATTACTTAATACCCTTTATCTCTGTGATGTATAAATTAAAATCCACTTTCTACTCAAAAATAACATCAACATTTTACAGAAAAGTGTACAGGTTATTTTCATGTTTGTTTCTAAAATTTGATTTAAATTCCAATGTTAAAAGGCATTATGGAAATTGAAAAGGATCCTGCAGAGCTCTTAGTGATCACTCTCTTTGCAAGGTGTGGAACTAAAAAGGTAAAATGAATACTGAGGATGGGAAGACTTCAGCTTCCAAGCCCTTCATTATGACATGTTTTATGAGTTTTTCATTCTCACAGTCTTAGCAAAGTGATAAAGAGAGCTCATAAAATATTGATTTGCATTCTGTTCTGTCAGGCTGACTGGAAGTCAAGTCAATGCAGAATCAGGTTTGGCAAGCTAAGTCTTGATGAGATCTGAAGCAAAACACTGGCTCTTCATTCCTTGTCTTCTATTTGACTAATCAAAGGCAGAGAAATATAACTCTGTTGTGAAGCTTTATTTTGTAAGCCATAGGGAAACATCTAAACATGACAGCATGTAGCAATAATTGTCTGAATTATGCACCAACTTGTAAATACTACAGGTCCTTGTATTACACTTACGTAATTCAGCATACTTACACCATTGGCTACTAACTAGTATGTTGAGTTAGGAACAAAATAAAAATCACATATGTTGCTGAACTCTTACTATGTCAGATTCCACTGTGAGAGTCTAAATTCCACTTCATGCACATCAGGAAAATTCACAGTCAAATAACTAGAATGCCTAAAGTAAAATAAACAAAGAAGTAACAATGAAATTAAAAGATCACCTTCACTAAAGCTGACAATTGTTGTTTTGTAAAGGCAATTATTTGAGTATCTCTATATCTTATGTGAATGAGAATCAACTTCCAGCATTCCAAAATAGTACAGAATACATCCACTGCAGACATCTGTTGGTTTGTATTGCAAACATCACTAAAATAGAAAACCAAAACTGAACAAAGAAGTTTCTCTTGAACTACTGGTAAACTGGCTTTGCTTTTCCACACACTTACCAGAAGACATAGCTTACTTGCATTGTGCCTGTTCAACTATTTCAACAACAATAGGGTCATATTATAATATAATAATTATTACAATAAAAGAAGATTAAAGCCTGCTAGTATGTTTATGTTAGTGATGCTTTTATTGTGATTAATGAACTCTTTCACTTTCCTGTTCCACCTTTATGTCTTGAAAAATATACTGTATTGTTGATAGGATTGCTTCTACAAGAAAATAAAATAAAGAAGTTGTTCATTTAGTCCATTTTTAAACATTCTCTAAAGTGTAAGTTGTTTCAGATGGTTTCAGATGGTTCAGATTCTTATGTATTGTACTTGAAGAGATCAAAAATAACTCATCCAAGATCCAAGAAGAATTTAGGGATTTATCTTAGTAGTAAAAATATATACCTCACGTTTTCCCAGATGATTTACCGCAGCTGATAATTTTGCCATTCACTTCATTTCCTAAGTTTTATTTGTCCATTTCAGTCTAGTCACTACATCATTTGGAGTTTTGCAGTCAGTTCTGAAAAGTGTGTCAGGAGGACCACGACAAATGCTAATGTGAAAGTTTGGTAATAAAAAGATAATGCCTACCACACTTCTAGAAAGCCATTATCAATTGCACCAGAAAGAACAGGAAGAGAATTTGCAGTGATGAGTGTTTAACCTTGTTGGGGTGTTTTGTTTGTCTTTTTTCTAATGTATATTTTCAAAAATCAGTACTGAATCCCTTCTAAATTAGCAACAATTAATACATACAACTTAGCTGTCACACATTTGATTAATAGTGAATTGTTTATTTCAATCACCTCTTATTTGTGGTACACAAATGGAATGTTTTAGTTCTTAACCTGCAAATATTTGCAGGTCATGAGCATCTCCTGGAAAAGCTGGTAGCCCATGGCTTGGACAGGGGCACTCTCTGCTGGGTTAGGAGCTGGCTGGAGGGTCGGGTCCAGAGAGCGCTGGTGAATGGAGCTGCATCCAGCTGGTGGCCAGTCACTGGTGGTGTTCCCCAGGGGTCTGTGTTGGGTCCAGTCCTGTTTAACATCTTTATTGATGATTTAGATGAGGGGATTGAGTCCATCAGCAGCAAATTTGCTGAAGACACCAAGCTGGGAGGGAGTGTCGACCTGCTGGAAGGCAGGAGGGCTCCGCAGAGGGATCTGGATAGACTTGAGAGATGGGCTGATTCCAATGGGATGAAGTTCAACAAGGCCAAGTGCTGGGTCCTGCACTTTGGCCACAACAACCCCATGCAGTGCTANAGGAGGCTCAGAGGTGACCTCAGCACTGTCTAGAACTACCTGAAGGGAAGTTCTAGCCAGGTGGGGGTTGGTTTCTTCTCCCAGGCACTCAGCAATAGGACAAGGGGGAACAGGCTTAAGCTCTGCCAGGGGAAATTTAGGTTGGATATTAGAAAAAAATCCTTTCCAGAGAGAGTAATCAGGGATTGGAATGGGCTGCCCAGAGAGGTGGTGGATTCACCATTCCTGGAGGTTTTTAAACTGAGATTGGTCGTGGCAATGAGTGCCATCATCTAGTAAACGGACTGGAGTAGACCAAGGGTTGGTCTTGATGATCTCGGAGGTCTTTTCCAACCCAGTTGATTCTATGATTCTATGAAATCAAAGATTGTATTTGTTACTTACCGTGTTTCTCAACCAGTTCTACTTAATACGTAATAACACTGAATAACATATGAGAAAAAGTGTGAATTTACACTGTGGTGTCCAAAGAAGAGCTGGTGAAAGGTCTGGAGCACAAGTCTTATGAGGAGGAGAAGGCTCAGAGGGGCCCTTATCAACTCTCTGCAACCACCTGAAAGGGCACTGTAGCTGGAGGGGGTGTCAGTCTCTCATACCAAGTAACAAGCAACAGAATGTGAAGGAACAGCCTCAAGTTACACCAGGGGAGATATAGATTGGATACTAGAAAATGTTTCTTCACAGAAAGCATTGTCAAGCTTTGGAACAGGCTGCCCAGGGAAGCGGTGGAATCACCATCCCTGGAGGTATTTAAAAGACATGCAGATGTGGAGCTTAGGGGTATTGTTTAGTGATGGACTTGGCTGTGTCAGGCAAATGGTTGGACTTGATTGTAAAGGTATTTTATACCCTAAATAATTCTATGATTCCATAATTATATGGTCAGATGATAAAGGGAAGATAGAGTTAGACTCTTCTTGGAGGTACACAGCAATGGGACAAGAGTCAAAGGACACCAGTTAGAGAACTGGAAATTTCTGTTTTATGATAAGATTTATTTTTTTAAATCACTGGGATAATCAAATACAGGGACAGAACATGCAGAGGCATTACAGCATCCCCATCTTTGGAACTGTTTAATGTTCAACTACACAGGTTGATTTGATTAGATCTGCTCTGTGCAGGGGATTAGACCAGTTGACTTCATGAGCTCTGGTCCAGTCTGCACTATTCTGTGATCATATGTTCACTTCAAATGCTTTCAGAACCCATTTCCTTTACGCAAGTGCCTATTTGAACAAAACTTATTAAAAGGTAGTTATCTCTAAATGTTTTTCCTCTATCAAACTGTGTTGAAATTAGCCAAGAAGCTGAGCGCAGACTTTAAGAGCGATTGCGTAAATCACGTTCGACCAAAAAAAAAAAGGGCAAAAAATGTAGTTAATAAAATTTTGGCAGGTAGTTCTTTAGAATAGCCCCATCCAGGTTATATTTAACTTTCTTCCATCTGAAAAAGTAAAAGATTCAGAGAACAAAGCATTGTTGTGAGAACAAAGCATTGTTGTGAGAACATGAATTTTGGCCTCTCTTAGCTGGGCCCCAATCAAAGCTTTCTTTGTTAGGTAGTAAAACTCTTATAAAGCCAAAGCACCATAGAATCAAAGGCTGCACATAAGGGGATAAGGAGACCAAAACCCAACTGACTTTCCTAGTGCAGCTTCAGAACAAACTACATATCAGATTCAAAGCTGGTGTCAGCCAGACCAAATTACCTAATCATCAGGTGAGCATCTGGTTCTATATAAAAAGTTAAAAAATAAAAGCTATTTATAGAAGAAAAGAATTAATAACACAGGTTGGAAACACAGTGGTTCACACATTTTGGCAAAACTTCTTTGTGGGTTGTATGGTTGTATATCATTGTAACCTTAACCCTAGAAGTCCTTGTACAGTAGAACCTAAAATTTTGGCTGTGGTAGCTCACATAATCCTTCCATACAGGTATCAAAGCAAATTTCATTCAGCATTAGAAGAACTTAAATAGAACAAAACAATGTGAATGTTATCTTTAATTCACTCATGGAAATCTATTTGTGTAAAAATACCATTTTGGATGAAAGACAAGCAGATCTGGAGTGTAAACCACCCAAGTTTAAGAGCCTGCTCGATGAAATATGTAGATGATCTCATAATTTAACGTAAATTAAACAAAGTAGAACATGAGCACACACATCTCCACTAGTACAGAGCTCATAGGCATGGAAACTGCACTAGCTAGACCTAAGAGGTTAAGTCAGCAAACCTTATACCTCTCCCCTAATTTCTTACTTCCTCCCCCTCATACCCTCAATGCTTTTCATCAGAAACTTCACTCAACTTAAAACCTTGAAATAAAAATATTTGAGAAAATCTTTGCCAAAACTAGGAATCCTAGAAATTAAATTTAAAAATACAAAGAATGCACTGATCTTGGGGCAGCAAAATGTCTCCAGAAGGTATACCTTTAACTAATCAAATATGAGATCCATAATGAAAGTGAGAGACTTAGAAACAGTGCAAATATATCCCTCTTACCAAAACCAACCTTTGTTCATCATGGTGTAAGGAAAAATCAGTATTCTTTCAATATGAAATTTCAGCCTAAGAAATCTGTACATGCATTATCTTTTAAAGGCTGATGAAGAAACTTCATGATAAAATGATTAATAAACATAAATATAATACAAGTAAGCCCCAAATGCTTCATTCAAGTCAAAGAACCATTTTTGTGTATTTTGAGTTACATAGCCATCAAATGAAACTCTTATATAAGGCACTTACAGGCTGCTTCGGCTAACCCCAAGAAGCATTAAGATTCTTTACTAAGTGTCTATTTACAAAACAGTACACTTGCTACTGCTATCAGGACAGTTTTGCAGTGCACTTTGTCACTGTTATATGCATGAAGCAATTGCAGGTTTTAATTTTAGGTTTTCTGAAAAGCTCATAATTTTTTCACTTCAAATTAAAGCATGTGAACAAAAAATACTCAAAATGTTTATTGACATGTACGTTTCAGTAGTTACTGTTGTTTTACTGTTACAAATAACAGTGTTTCATATATTGTCCCTTACTGTGTGGTTAAGCTCTCTGTGTGGCTAGACACATGGAAAACCTTTGAGTAAAGGCTGTTGACAAGATTTCTGCTAGCAAGCAGGAAATAGAACTGACTCCAAATGCATGAAGATTGTTTTTTTATTTAAACAAGAGGAAAAAAATAGAGATCTTTTTCTTTGATTATTCAAGACAGTGTTGTAGGAGAGCTGACATTCACTGCCATGTAGGTGCTGTGAGTTGAACTAGAGGACTGAAACGCTCTCAGGTATACTTACATTGTTTCCAGAAGGAAATTTAGAAGGGGACATACAGATACTAGCTCCTGACTCAGGATCTTACGTGGAACAGGAGAAATAAACCTGCAAGTTCCAACTCAGCTGTAAATTGCTGAGTTTAGGAGTCTTTAAAACAATTTCGCTTCACTTGCTCTCTTGTTATTGCAGTTAGTGTTGCATTCAAGTGTGCTCATATCGGTGTCTACTCGTGCATTGATGAGAGGAAGAGAGCAACTTTATTTTCAGAGTTTAAAATGGTACATTTTTTTTGCTACATGGTTATCAGTTGTGTTCACCGTGACATAAAAAAAAGTGTAAGGAAAAAAGTACTAGCTTTTACCATGACCTAAAGTAGGCAATACATGCAGTTCATCATAACTCACAGTTGCTCTCACTCTAATGCAGAAGAGCAGAACTTGCTGAAAACACTTGAGCACCCAGTCCCACTACTGGAATGGTGGTTGCCTTCCTGGGGAGTCACGTGGAGGTCTCCAGGGCCTAAAGTCTGCAGTGACCATTTAAGAAGCTGCCATGGCAGCTTAGAGAGCCTAAGACTAGGGTAGAGCCAGGCCAAGTTTGCTACTATTCTAGAGTGGCTGTTTCCTGTTCACCCTAATCTCAGTCAAGAATCACTACTAGACTTCATGGCAAGAACTCCATTTATGCATGAGATTTTGTGTGATTGTCAAAATAACATTCAAGGTCTGAAAAAGCTACATGAGAATTGCTTGATGTTCTTAAAGAAGTGAAGGAAGCAGAGAAGAGCTTTGAACCCGCAGGATTATATGGGAGAGAATACTGGGATGTTAGCTTTTCCACTGAGACATGATTTCTAAAGTACTGGTAATTGTCAATAAACAGAAGATAAGAGAAAGGCTTATATTTGTCTCCTGTAAAAAAGGACCAACAACATTTCAGAGGAGAGGAAAAGATAGTATCTGAGTCAAATCTATAGGTGAATCTGCAGAAGATGGAAAATACAAGCTAACATTCATGTCCCTAAAATGAAGTCTGGTAATTGAAGCATCCATAATCCATATATTGGATACACAGAAGGAAAGAGTTCAGTAAGGATCATTTTATTTCTGTCACACATCAAGTTTTCTAAATCTTTGCAAGTGCTATTTCAGATTTCACAGATAAGTATTGCTCGTTTTTGCTGTAATGTGGGCTGAATAAAAGGTGATTTCAGGGTAAAGGACAATTTCAGTATAAACAACTAACATCAAGGCATCATTTCTGTGCACTGGAAATTCTTGTAACCCCAGATCTGCATTGCTCCTGTGACACCTGTCACTTCAACTCAGAGAATGGGAATGGCATGAGGAGACATCTTCCAGGTTGACACATTAAAAATCCTACTTGTAGAGCCAAATCAGTTCACCTAAAATAAGTATCTATAACTGGTTGGTTGAATATTTCCATGTCCTCCCCAGACTACATTTCCACTGGCTACAGTGAGAGTTTGGGTGCTTTGCAGACAGAGAAACAAAATTGAATCCAAGATGTGCATTGCACAGATGCTCTGGGGAACTGACTGAACAAATAAGGTTCAAGAAAAGTTCTCTTTCAGAGCCAGCATTTGCTAAAAAATCTTTCTGGTGCTGTCAAAGTGCTTTGTGATAAATATCAGTAAAGTCCTAAGTGACTGTAAAAGTGCAAACAAGCACATGCCTACGTAAATCAAGCATGTCACAAAAAGCCCGGCGCTGGTGGTGAACAAGCCTCTTAAAGAAACCGAAACAGTTTACTGGCTTCAGCATTACTAGGTCTGAGCCAGCCAGCCTTTCATTCTAGAAGGGTACATTAGTGTGACTGCAGTGCCACCCTAACACTACACTGCTTCTCTAAGCTTTGGTTTCATATTTCTGCCTGGAATTGCACCACACTATACAGGCATGTCAGTTTGGAGACCTTTAACTCCACTGTGATTTATGAGTATGCTCTGTGTTTCTGTTAGAAAGTGGACATCAAAAAGTTGAAAGTCTGAAATTTCTGAGCAGTCAATCCAACCATAGCCAAGCTAGAAGATGTTTTTCCTGTGTGAGGAAGAGCACATATAATGTACTAAAGAATGCAGAGCCAAAGAAGCCAGTATTCATCTAATCATACTATTGTAGCCAACAGCCAGAGTTAGGATAGAATGTGAGACTTATATTCATGTACTGATCTGTCTATCTAAATAAGAAAACTGCTTCTTAAAAGAACAGACTTAATTTTCTATCACTGAAATTTTACTGCATTGTCAAAGACACTTAAGTATCCGTTTAAATAAAGATGTAACTTCATCTCCCTTTCTTGAAGCCATCTACTACTGAATAAAAGAGGAAGATTTCCTTCTTTTTCCCCTGGGAGTGATATCTAGGCCAAGTCTCTCTTGGCAGTGTACAAGTTCCTCAGCATGAACATCAATTCCCTCAGTCTGCACTGTGCAACTTTGACTGGATGAGTCACTGCACACAGATATATACAACCCAGGCTGCAAATTATTCTCTTTGCAAGTCTTGGGAGAGGGCTGTACACAGCACACTCTCTGATTCTGAGCCTGTGCAATATATCACATAGCCTGTAGGTATTCCAGATCTACTGATCAGATACAGAAAGAGAATCAGGAGTTACCAGATAGACACAGAAGATTAGATTTTTATATATACAGAACTGGTAGTTGCAAAAAGTTCTGGATTTAAAGCACATGTGCAATGCATCCTACAGTTTCCTGGAGAATGCAAGCACCACAACACAAATGGCTACCTGAAATACAATGGGTTCCTTCCACTCTCATGCCAGGTGATGGAGTATGGGTAGAGCAGCGCAATCCCAAGGGAAATGGTTTCTGCAAATAAGCTGGTCTTGTCACTGGGACAGATTTTCTGCTGTACTTTACCTATAAAGACTGAACATCTCATATTCTAGGTGGGAGGTCACTTAGAATTTAGGCATATCTATATCTGTTTCCTGCCTTTGTCCTTCTAGCCTGAAGTGTCTGGTTTACATTGCATAGACATTACTGTAGGATACGTTGTGTGTTATTTCCAGGTATGAGCCTTTCTAGCCTGAGTTCCTAGGCTAATAGCAGTCACTCATTCGACATTTGTGTCTCACAAGAACGTCTCCAAATATGCTTTTGAGTATATTGTTGAATTTCAACTTAACTTGATTTTGAGGAGCTAAAGTTCCTATAAATTTTGAAAAATGTTGTAGATTACAAGAATTAGGAAAAAGCCTCATCATAAGCAATTTTCTAAGAGAAAAATGGTGTCTTTAGACACAGCAAACTCAGAGGATGCAATAAAGCAGAAGGCAAAATCAAAGAAAATTAAACTCTTTTTTATTCTAATGGTAATGCCATTATTTATTAGCAGGACAAAACACTAAGCTGACCAGCTACTGATATGACATTGTTGAGGACAGAGATGGCAGGAGTCTGGAAATGTCATCTCCAAAGTAACAAGATCCTATGATGTGAGGAGTTGGTTATTTGATGTGTTTGAATGTTGCAGTTCCTATGAATTCACTACAGTATGCAGCAAGTTTTTTAATACAAAAAGCAGAGTCAAATGCTCCATTCCATTTCCAGCCAAACTCCTATTTACTTTGACAACAGAGAAAACTTAGTTCTTGTGTGGTCTAGTGCTATTTAAGTAGAATGTTGTGCCACTTTCTCGTAAGCCAGAATGACCACTTGAACACAAAAGTAAAAATAATGGTCAGCTTATCTGCAGAGCTGAAGAAAAGAATTTTTTTGGGCAAAAAGAAAGGAAGAAGATAAAAACAAGGAAGTGATTGTAAACACCAGTTCAGAGAATTTTTTGACAAACAAAATGCTGGTACACTTTTATTTTAAGGACATTGAAAACCTCTCACCTCTATGCTTGATCCTTCTCATACTAACTCCAGAATCTGCAAGACTAGGACATGAATGCAATACATGGGAAAATCTGCAGTTATGATGCTTTCCTGTTTTACACTGTGCACTTAGAGGTGCTGATCTATAGTAGATCATTACTTTCATCGATAATTCGGTAACATATTTTCTGTTTAGTTTAGGATCCCAAAGCAGCAGAGCTACTGAGGGACAGCAGATCCCAGCACTGCCTGCTAATTAGGAGCCCTACAAATGTAGGTCATGAAAACAAAAGCAAAGCTTTTCCGGGAGAAAACAAACGTGTGATTTGTGAATGAAAAGCCAGGAAGTTTTAAAAGTGAAACAAGTAAATTCAATCAGGCTCTTCTTACAAATGAAAGCAGTGAAAACTCTTGGCTTTTAGCACTTGAAGAGTGGAGAAGATTTTGTTAACCCTTTGTTCTTCCAGATAAAATGAAACTGCAGTCAGTTAATGTCATAAATATCTTTTCTCATCAATATATTTTCCCGTGCTTATCAGAGTGAGTAATTTGTTTTAGAAATATCAGACTATCACAGGGCTAACAATTATATAGAAGCAACAGGAAAAGAGGTATGATAATCTCCTGTTCCCGTAGTTGGTGATGAGCTGGACTTTGCTAAGTACGACTGTAGCCTTACTCCCTTACTCAGTACCAGACACACTTCCAACCTGTCGCTGGTTGATTATTCAGGTTCTCCACATTTGCTTTGATTATGGAATATGTTTTTAGGTTAGTTAAGCACTTTCACATGTGAACATCCTTCACTGGGAGAAAGGTGATGGTTTGTTTTTAATCAAAATATAATGTCTCCACTATGTGACTTCTGAAGATGCAATTATTCTCCGCTTCAGAAAGACTGATTTACAGCCTCACAGACAATAAAAGGATTATAGAAAAGAGTTTACAGCAGTATGGATCAAAACCAAACATAATATAACTGTTTTTATTAAAAATCTGACATTCTATGTTTCCTCTTATTGAAGTCAATGTAAGGGTCTTTTCCCTTAATTTATAGGAGACTGTTTTACCAAGCCATGTCTTCCTTCCCAGCAAATAACATTTCTAACCATGATGAATGTCATGAGTAAATATCAAGGCATCGTGGGATACGTGTTTGTTTTGCAATAACAATGCAACTGAATGAGAATTTAGGATATCTAAGTCAGTGACACCTCCTGCTCTAACTCTTTCTTTTTGCTGAGCAGAATTTTTTGCAAATATCCATTCAGTACAATTCTTTTCCATCTTCCTAAACTTTATGAATTCTTGCTATTTGTCATCTTAGAAAAGTTGAAGGGAATAGAATTCTAAAAATACTATTACTCTCATCACTCTTTACCACAAGCCTAGCTTTAAGAAATTGCTCTTCTGAATTCCTTTCCTTCATCTGTTTAGTTGCAGAATGCAATTTTAAATTATCACCATGAAAAGCCATTGATAGGTCTGACACAGGGACTGCTGTAACCCTCCCCCAATAGCTTAAAATATTCAGTCAGAATATCATTCATCTTATCAGTATATAAAAGGAAAAGCTTGGCAACTACATGCTTAAATACCTAACCCCCCACCCCTTAACTCTTTTTCCTCCATTAAGACAGTGATTTAACATCCACATTATTTCATAGTCTTTCCTAGAGCCCAGTACTTATGAATTGCAACACAAGACAACTGGATTTCATTCTGTGCTAAACCACAGCTTCTGATCTTGAGAAAACTTCCAAATCCCACAAATTCGTACTTAAATTCTGCCTAAATCCAAAACTGTGCCTTTCAAACCCTACTGCTCAACTACTGCCAACCCTGGGGGCATATGCTCAGACCGAGCAATAATCTCCCAAGACCTAAATCATAACCATGGAACTGGGCTCTGTACAAAATACAACAGAAGATACACAGGTTGTTTTGTTTTGTTTTGTTTTGAACTGATCCAAAGGAGATAATATACTTTATTCAGTGTCTCACTAGATTAGAGGGCTCATCCTATGAAGAAGTACCTCATTACCCCAAAATGCTCAAATACAATACTCCTACAAAAATGGGATCTTGTCCGCTGCCCTTATCAAATAGCCTGAGATATTCCTCTGAACCATAGGGACAAACATACTTACTTCCCATTAATTATACATCTGTAGCATATTCCCTGTTCCACCTACAGAATTTGCCTTTATAAAGAGCTTTTATCCTGCTAATGAGATATACATAATGTTTTCCTTCATGTTTATAGAGTCAAACATATAATATTACCTTGAAGTTTGACTCTGATCTGTAATATACAGATAAATTGTTTGAGACACTGTGAGATCACAAACAGCTCTACTGACAGACACAGTAGAGGTGGCAAATTTCTTCTGAAGAAAGTAGCAATTGATTACCATGTGCAGGTCAGGAGCACCATCAACAGAAGGAACTAGGGGTGTAAATAAAAGGTCACTAGATAAAACAGAAGGATGGAATTAGGCCAAGACTCCAGTATTTCAGAGGGGTTTAGTGCAAAATTATATATTTCCCTAATTCCAAACTCACAGTTGTTTTGCAAAGATATGGAACACCTAGAATAAGAGATTTATTTGTATTAAGAAGTTTGCTTGGCACAAACTTTTGCTAGTAAATAATGTTATAAGCCTGTAGATAAATTTGTGTGGTAAACTACAAGGAATATTTTTGCCTTCCGACTTGAAAATGGGAGCAAAATTATTTTCAAATATTAACAAAAAAAGGTATCTATATATCTTTAACTTATAGGAATGTTATGCAAATAGGCATCCAATGTTATAAGGCTAATACAGAAGATGCTTTCATTTGCAGATGAAAAATTGCAGGGAAAAAAGGGAACAAAACAATCTCTGTAATACAGTGCAACATGCAACACAGCAGAACACTAAAGAGTAAAAAAGAATTCTGGCTTGGAGTTTTGGGGCATTTTTATTGTGTAATGTATTTCAAAACAAAGTAACAGGTTTCAAATTAGAAACTAGTAACAGAAAGCATTTTGAAGGATTCAAGTACAGCAGTAACATCTTTCAAGTTTTTCTCTGGAAATTTTCACTGTTCATTCTGAGCAAAAGTATTTCTCCTGAGAAGTCTGACCTTATTTTTCCTCCCCCTTCTCTCCCCCACATTTTCATTTTTTCTCAGACCAGATCGAGGAAAACGTTATCCATTTTCCCTCCCAGATGCTCACCCATCTCTCTTCTATCCACTCCTTTGATCTGTTACTAACCTCTTCAATCATTGTTTAACTACAGAGCTACTATTTCTTTTGAACTCCAAGTTGAAAATAAACTGATGTACAGTTTGGACTTTAGTGAACCACTTGTTTTGTTAGAGATTAATTTTGGATCTTCTGGTAGTCTGTGTTTTTGCTTTCTCTTCTCACATTTCAATCAGCATGTGATCTCTTATGATAGAAACCCTTAAAAATGTAAGCTTGTAACTGATCTAAACCTAGGTAAGTGATGACAAAACATTTTTCCTTTATTGCTGTATTTAACAATGCTTTGAAGCTTCATTTTTATGTGAAGAAATTTTTTAACTTCTGTAATATAATCCCATAAATTAGTATCCTCTGCATGAGGTAAAATATGCCTATCAACATCTCTTAAATATCCTCATAGCCTCTAAACTATGAGTACTCTTCGCAAAACTTTCCTCATTCCCCTGTTTATAAGCCCTCAAGAGAATGATACAAGAGTATAGTTTTCAGAGGTGAGGTATTCAGGTCTTTTCACTCTAAATAGGAGACAAATTAGAATTACATCTGTCATTGACTTTGAATTGTCATCAGAATACAGAGGAGAAAAAAACTGCCACAAAAAGATAATTTCTTTTCCATCTTGCTTCATTTTTCTTCCTCACTAACTAATGCAGTACTTTAGCAGTTTATTTCTGTCATATGCATATAAGAGTTCAGTTCGTAATATAATTATATTTGTTTCTTTTCTCATTCACTTGTTCCTTGGTACCCAATTCAAGAAGTATCTCTTTCAAGGTACATACCTAAGCATATAAGTTACGCATGAACTAATTAAAGTCCATTAGAAGTATGCACTAAATAATTCCCCCAGGCACTCTGGTATTCTATCATGGAGTTCTGTGCTAAACCTGAGCATTTCTTCCTACATCACAGGAATATTGCATTTTAATTTTTTAATTAGAAGTCTATATTTAAATATGTCATCCAGATACAGACCATGAGATTACTAGAAAACAAAAACATTAAGCTGCGTTATACAAATATTACAAGTTCATTTAAACAAGCAGGTATAAAAATATAAAGTGAATAATAAAACTCAAAAGAAAGTTGTAAAATATCAAATAGTATAATGGCTTGTGATGTCAATGTTAAAACATAAGAAGATAATTGTCTCATCTAAATATGCAAAATGACTGCAATGTCACCTTCTAGTCTGCTCAGATATTTTCTATTACAATTGAGATTTTGTAAATATGCTCTACTAATAATTTATTCTTTTAATCACTTCTTAAATTTGTAAAGAGATAATTCTATTAAACTTGGTAAGGATGTCTTTCCTAGTGCCAGCTGAAGATGATATTCTTAAAATTTCTTTACTGTGATGCCCATATTGACAGCTTTTCAAGAAGAGATTAGGAAGCTTAAAGGATAATTCTTTAGGAGATCCTACCATTGACCTACCCTTGTTCACACTATTGATTATACTTTTTCAATATTTTCTCATACAATTAAATATTTTTCACTTAAGGTGCCATTTGAATAGAAATTATTATTGTGAGGAAGCCTCTTGGCACAAGCTCGTTATAGCCATCCATTTTAGTTTTACTGCAGAAGGCCAAAGGACAGTTCTTTGATGCATCTCATTAATTTACTTTATCACTTTTTTTGATTACCAAGGGTTAAAGGGAGCATTTTTAATGAAGTTTTTCCATACTGTAGCATCACATAGAACAGCTCTTCTAGCTGTAAACATTTACAGGTGTCTCCTCAAAGAAGTGTAAGGCCCCTTCTTACTGAATGCCAGTGGATGGGCTGGCCTCACAAGTTGATGAGCTTTTAGGTCGGGCATTTATTCAATTCTGCTCTTAAAAATACATAAATAGCTCCAAAATCCCATGACCTCTTAAGCATGACTAGGTGTTTGCATTTCTAAGCAATTACACCACTTTCTCTAGCTAAAAATTTTTCATGAGAAGTAGTTTTCCTCTACAGAGTCCTTCAGGTCCTGTATTGGTAAATAATTAAGAAATAAGGACTGTGATAATTTAGTTTTGTTTGCTGGATATATGCCTTTGATATCATAGCACAGTTAGATCGTCATTTCATAGGTCATGCATATATCAGCCTTCAACTTTCTGTTAAAAAAAAAAGGTACACATGAGTGACTATGTTGGTCAAAGTCTGAAATATTACTAGATCCTCCTGGGGAAAGTATGTCAGTTCCTACACAGTTATTTGTCATCATATATATATGCAGGACTTTTAGGTGAGAAAAGAAAGGAGGATTCTTCTGTTGACACATACTAACCATTAAATCTCCAAGCAGGGAAGCTTAAGTGCTAAAATGTCTTATGAACAGACAACCCAGCACCTCAGATTAGAAAATAAGTCAATCTCAATTCCAGCTTGTAAGGGAGGTTAGAAATTGTCACTTCATGTTCCTTCTCTATGGCCCATTTGGCTGTTTCATCTCACAAAGATTTCAAACAAAATAAAATTATAGAATTTACATCCATCCATTCAAGACAAAAATTTCCTTTGCCCGTATCCTAGAGACTCTGAATTAGGGAGCTGCAAAATCTTACTGCATCTTTGTGTTGTTCTCTGTTTAGAATCCTGTTTTAGCTATAAAGTTTTCTTGTCCCTATGAAGTTTTTCCTGCTCTACTACTTAGTCTGCTTTTTCAGAAGTGGTCTGTCTTGGCTTCAGTCTTTTACCCTGGTATTTGATAATTGACTTCTTAATTACGTTGGCTAGAGTAAGCTGGTTGTTTTTTTAACCACTTCTGTGTTCCTGTAACATTAGATCTCATAAAGTCAAGGTTCAAGGTCAATAACGGTTCTCCTGGAGCTGATATCAAGTAGGAATTGATTACATAAATTTACAATAAAATACAAGAAGTTCGTTATACTTTCACATAGGTCGGGGAACTTGGTGTACGAAACTTGTGTTGCTAAACCATGCTAAAGGGACTGAAGACTGTCCGTACATCAGCTGCTATTCTAGTCACCGCTGTAGAGTCAAGGCCATTCATGTCAAGTGAATGTATTATGACCCTGATTCCAGAATGACTCAAATACTGCAAAATGACTGATTCTTAATCCCATCCATTCTTTGGGATGGACTTTCCATTGCACTGGGCCAGCATTATGTTGATATAAGGACAGAGGAGTCTTTATTGACATGGCACTAAAATAAGGTAGTAAAAAAATAAGAAGCATAAAAGAAGGCCCTGTGCAAATCTTAACACAGTCATAGACACATATTGCAAAACAGAGTCATCATAGGCAGACACAGGAAAAAAAAAAGAAAAAAACCACAAGTACTGAAACCAGTCAACCTAACTACCAAAATTGAACCTTAATATTAGTAAAGAGTATAGACAACTCAGCTGTTCAAAATAAGTCATGCATTAAATCTCTCTAGACTGTATCACTATTTGGACCCCATGCCATATTTCCTACATAGTAAGAAAGGTATAGCACTACAGTAGGCCATGAGATAACCATCACAAGAATGAATCAGGCACTCAGACAATTAATACATGGAAAATGACAAGTTGCTTTCCCTAATTTTTCTGCAGTCCTCAGGGCTGCAGATAGATTATCTCCCCTTGATCATTTCAGAGGTGATCATATTGTACTGGCAGAATCCCAAAGGAATACATATCAATACCATTTCTGCTAAATTTTCTGACTATAATTTGCTAGATTGGCTAATCATAAAATATCACTTGTGGCTACTTATAACTAACAAAACTCCTAATTAAAATAAAGAAATACAGAAAAGAACAAGCATCTTATGAGTGAAAAAATTATTACGGAAATGTTTACCAAAATTATTTTTATTTTTTAGAGGTTTCGTTAAAAAGAAGCAATAACTTTAACAAAACAAGCAAACAAACAAAGTTGTGCATCCAGCTGAATTAAACAGAAAATCAGGACTCACTGAATGCTTAAGTGTTGAATATAAATATGAGAAATAAAATAGCCACTTCTGAATACCTTGATCTCTCTCTTGTTAGACAGGGATGGGTACACTCAAGTAGCCTAAATAAATAGTAAGACCGGATATGAAACCCAAGATGCCATGGTTACATGGCAGTTTTTCACATATTGGTAAGTTCCATCCTGTAAAATGACTGTAATCTCCTGCTATAACAAATGTTTTAAACTACCACTGAGGTTAGTGAAATAAAGGCAGTCAATATACTGAGATGTCCAGTATGTTAAGGATATATGCAATATATATCTGTTACTTTAAGCCTCTCTGTTTGAAGCTGACATGGTTTCAGTGCAGTATCAGTTTTCTCACATCTCTTTTCCCAGATTTGTTTTCAGATAATAAAAATAAATCTTTAAGATAACTACAGATCTCGTATTTACTAGTAAAGAAACAGCTTAAATGAGGCCATATTTTAAATTTGTCATTAGTTCTAGACTTGACTCAGAGTTACTGCAAGAATCTTGCTTACAGGGATGACAGTGAATGATTCACTCAGTGATGTTTTGTTGATCCAGCTGTAAGCCTGAATTAGACATCAGACTTCTAGAAAGACAGAAAAATGTATTTTTACAGTGGACAGAGACTGACATGCCTTGGATCCACCAAGATAACTCACTTTCTTGCAGTGAGAAGTAACCCTTGTCTTAGTCAGTTCACAAATTATCCATGATTAATCAAGAATTAAAAAAGCTGCAACAACTATAGCAAAATACACCCCAAATTAAACATAAGTCCTTCCAAAAATACTTGTGATATATAATACTTCTTAATATATTCGTATCTGTTATGGTTCATTCAACTGGCATCTTACCATTACTGGACTTGCTTGTCACAGAATGTTAGTACAATAAACGATAGCAGAAATTTAATTTCAAAGTAATACTTGTAAGGCCTTGAACACATATGACTTCAAATTTCCATGTCAGATTCAGGTTTAGAAATTACTTAGAAAACTGCTTATTCTACTAACCACCCTTTTTCAATTTTAGTTTATGCTACACCTGGTTTTGTATCTTCCCCCAGATTATATTGAACAGATTAAAAAAGTGTAAATTTGATCATTACAGATCTTGACAGCACCCATCAAAACAAAACGCAAAACATTAAACAATACCAAATAGCAACATATGTGATCTCTCTGTACCCAGGGCTGAAAAATACCACTCTGATGATTTCTGTGAACAGAAAATACAGTTCAGAGATCTGGTCAGGATCAATCCATAGAGACAGTAAGACTGGGAGGGAGCAGGACTTGGAAATCATTGCATTTTTGCAGACAAATAAACCCACAGAAACTACAATCTATTCATAGCTACAGGCAGATGGTTTCATAGATTCGTGTCCAAGAGAAGAAAAATCAGCTGTTTGTCAGGGAAGATATATATACTGTGAGTTATTCACTCAGCTCAAGTAAGAAGTGGTGTCATGGTAGAACAAAATAATACATTGATTTTTCCCTACAAAAAGTCAAAAAAGTAAAAAGCTAGTGCAGGTATTCATTTGAACTGCTACACCAAACCCAGGGGCCAGCTGCCTGCCTCTCCAATTAGGTTTCTTTCTCACTGTCCAAGTGCCTGATACCAGGTCCACAGTTCTCAGACTGCTGACACTGAAGTCCCGTCTAAGCCTTGGAGGTGCTTAAAATCAATTTGTTCCTCCATTTCAGTGCACAAAGTTACCGAGGACTGGCAATCACTTAGAGATGCGTTGGCTGAGGGGATAAAGCTTCTACACTCCAGTGCAAGCTGATAAAAGGCACGAGGCAGCTAAACCTACCCTAACTCCTTAGAGAAGCCTGATCCATTAGACATGGTCAGGTCATGCACTGACTTCCACACAACAGCTAACAGAATAGACTAACATTTACAATACGGGAAAACCACACTTTTGACTTATTTTGGCCTGTGGTAGTTTTGCATCTGTAGATCCCATTTTTAAGAAGGTGTTCTTACTACAAGGTTATGGAATAGATGAAGACCAGTCCCTACCCCTGGAGATACCAAAGGTGTGATGCTGAACAGAAGAGAAAGTGAGACTTAGGGCACTGGAACAAGACAGATCCAGATGGGGATTTAGCCCAGGAAAGGTACAATGTCTTTATTTTTAGTAGCATAGTTTTGGGTTCACAGAATGGGTTATATAAAAAGATTCTAGGTTCCTGAAGACTGGGAGTCAGCATTTCCTGAAAAATCTTCTCATTCACATTCCTGCAAACGTATAAATACAATGGGTTCTGTTGCTGCTATTGTTCCAGGCCTTGATTTTCCCTCTGTGAAAACTTATCTGTTTTTTGACACTTTGTCTACTGAGTAGGCTGTTATCTATCGTAGCCTGTTATCTATCATATCCAGGTGTTATTATCATAATTCATTATCTAGTTCCTGATCAAATCATCTACTCTTACAAACACGGGATAAAAAGCAGTTATGCCTGAGAGAAGCTCCGAAGAAACAAAAGGCGTGAAGAGAAAGGCTTAGTGGCTTACTGCGGGCTCAGCAGGAATGCCGACAATGAGAACCCCAAGACTATGTCTTGCAATCTGGTATTTCAGTGTGTAGTATACATTTCTTCCTTTTTGCTTCCTTTGTCATGAACGTTGTACAAATATGTGCACTTGCGAACTTTACAAGTTATAATTTCTAAGTTTTTCTTCATCGGTTGTCCTGGTAGACCTGTTTAAAATTTCAAAAATGGGAACGGTGAACTTTTTTAGTTTGGGCGCTTTTTTTATTATTATTATGTTTGCCAAAGAGAGTTGTATGGTGTATTATCTATTGTGTCACAAGCTGGACAAAATACTTGCAACACTGAATGAGTGAGAAGGGGGGGCTATATAAAGATTTTATGCTACTTTGCATTATATTCCCACAGAGACTTAAACTCTGGACTTCAAAGTATCTTTTCTGAGATGGTGATTAGAATTAGTGCAGTGACAGCTGTCAGGATTTAAACTTCATAACTTGAATTTTGGACACTGAAATTGCATTTCTGACTACATCTGAAAGACCTGAAGAGGGAAATGCTGGACCTGGGACATTATTAATTTCCAGTGTATTTTAAAAGAAAAATCAATTCATGGCTAATGTACGTTTATCCTTTCATGCTCTTTAAGGTACATCAAAATACCATCTATTCTCATTTAAGATATACCAGATTCTAGTGAACCAGACATTTGGAGCTTATACAAGCAGGCTACTGTTTGACCTAGTTTCATTACAGGCCTGAAACTGCCCATTATCCACTTAATGATGAGTAAGATGAAAAATTGAATCCAATCTACCTCACAGACTTGAAAAACTATGGAGACAAATCTTGTCCAAGAAAAGCAGCTCAAATTAATATGCCAGACTGTGAACTCCAGTGGCTGAGGGAGGAGCTGTCACACTCATTTCTTCTGCCCCTTCCACAGATGCAACCTCTTGCTGTGTCCCAGCTGTGGGGCAGGGATTTGGTGAAGTTGTACCTGAGCTGACCTCCACTAAACTCATCAACACCTTCCTGCCAGAGTACACAGCTTTTCAGTCACCTTTCAAAGAGCAGCAGCAGCAGCAGCAGTGGGGCTGTCATGCACAGGTTAACAAGCTCTGCTTTCTCAGCAGTGTCTTTTGACTTGGGCTTAATATTTCACTCACCATTATTGCTGGTTTCAAGGATAGCTCAGACTGTTATTAGTTAGTACAGCCTGTAATGTACACAGCTATACACTTAGGTGTCAAATGGTATATTTAACTACACAAAATCAAACTCTCTTCCTTTCACCAACATAAAGAAATAAAACTCCAGCACTTCAGATACTCCTTAACTATTGCTGTGTGATGGAAATGTCCTTTAAGTCTTCTTTAAAACACTGGGAAAATCAAGATTTAACACTGATGAGAAAAGATAGCTGATCCTAGATTTAGACTAGTATAATTGAGAGCAAAATCTGTTCTGGAGTGTCAAATCAGTATAACAATGAATTAAAGAGTGCAACCAATTTAAAAGAAAAATGCTCATTAGTATGACTATAAAAACCATTACAGCACAAAAATGCCATCACCTACTGCAATACATCAGCTATTCCCGTAATAAAGTAACTTACCATTTCTGGATAGCATGATGCATGGCTGAACAGAATACTGCAAAATGATAGCTTCCATCCACATGACTAAATTACAGTTCTTCTCTGTCTTTATCAGCCTATCTCTCCAGATATTTTACTGAAGAATTTTAACATGGACAGTGAAAAAAAAAAAGTGGGGGGGAGATAAAGCTAAAGTTGTTTTGCATACAATAATACATGGATACATGAGTCATACTGATCCTATATATAAATAAATAAAATAAAAATTAGCAAAACTAAACCAAACCTGTGGTTTTAGAAATATTCTCCAAAAGTAGTAATCTCTAACACTGCCCATTTTTGAGCAGAGTGATTCCAGACTGGCTGAAAATCCCAGTCAAAGCACATAGTTTTGCAGTAGACTCATCTGGATACTTTCTTAGCCAAAACAATTTCAACAAAAAGGCTGGTTCCAGACATACCATATTAAATAACCTCTGAATTGGCAAAGAGTGATGCATACATTCCATCTGAGAGTCTGCTGTGGGTCTGGTCAGTTGAGGTAATGTAAGGTCAGTTTCACAGCTAGAAACTGTAACAGCATTTTCAGCAAATAATTGTCAAATCAGTCCTTTAGTACATTCAGTGTTGAAATATATATAAAAATCTGACTAGATAAAGAAAAAGTACTATTTCAGTCTCTTTAAACTTTCAGAAACAAAACAGCAGAAAAGTGGGATGAGTGGTTAGTTACAGTGAAAGCAGAAATAAATGTGTGTAATTTTATTGGCAGACAGGAGTATATGGTCATCATCAAAAAAGTTCCTGTTTTTTTTTCCTCAATTATGTCATAGTTCACTGAAATTTCACTTGCTCTGTGGGAGATACTGACAAGAATTAAAACAGTCTGCAAACTATGAAGGTGGGAAGGGTCCTCATTTCCTCAGCCTAAATTGTTTTTTATCTTCTCCTGACCTATTCCCTTACAGTCATGGCACATTTCTGCTTACCTCTAGTTTGAGAACCATTTGTCTAGGTGGAACAGAGATGGATGGATGGATGGATGGATGGATGGATGGATGGATGGATGGATGGATGGATGGATGGATAGATGGATGGATGGATAAGTGCAAAGAGGGTTTCTTCCCTGTGGTGGGATGCAGAACTGTGGGCAGAGCAAGAGCAGAGAGGTGGCCATGGCTCCTGGCAGCCCCTTGTACAAGCAGCAGGACGGAGGGCAGGGGCTGAAAGGCAGGGATGAGGCCCAGCATCCTCTTCATCTCCCATTAGGATCCTTCTCTACATATTACCCTGGGCAAACACTCCAAAACTCTGTCTTTCTGATCTCCAGATTTTATTTTTTAAATCTTAACCCATCTTTTGCTCTGCTGCATTCAGTGCAGCCACAAATCTGGGCTTAATGGTGGTGGTCTATAAAACTTCTGAAACAAAAAACTTCTGAAACTTGCAATGTTCTACAGTAACTTGCAGTTAATATATATGAAAGCTTGCGTTAACATCTCCTACCACATACTCCTTTTCCCAGTATGACTCAGGACCAATCTAGTTTTCCTGGATGTTTCAAGAACTAGAAGGCTTGAGTACAAATATAATGCAATATTCCATACACCAATATGCAACATGTGCCCTGGCAGCCAAGAAAGCAAACCCCATTCTGGAGTGCATCAAACACAGCATAAACAGTGGGTCAAAAGGAATGATTATCCCACTGTGTTGGTGCAGCCTCACTTTGAATCATGTGTGCAGTTCTGGGCCCCACAATTTAAGACAGATGTGAAGTCCTTGAATGCTTTCAGAGGAGAGCAACAAAGCTGGTGAAAGGGCTGAAAGGAATGTCCTGTGAGGAGCAGCTGAGGAATCTGACCATGGCTAGTTTGGAGAAAGGGATGCTGAGACATGACCTCATTTCTCTCTACAGCTTCCTGAGTAGGGTAAGTGGAGAAGATGCCTATCTCTTCTGCCATGTATCCATTGATAGGACACATGGGAAAGGTTCAAAGCTGCATCACTGAAGGTTTAGGCTGGACATTATGAAGCATTTATTTTCCAAGAGGGTTCAAACCCAGGAGCAAGCTTTCTGGAGAGGTGGTTAATGCCTCAAGCCTGTCAGTGTCTGTCATTTGGACAATGCCCTTAATGACATGCTTTAACTTTTGGTCACCCTTGAATTTATCAGACAGTTGGACTGGGTGATTATTGTAAGTCCCTTCCAACTGAAATATCCAGTTCTGTTTCATTCCAGTAGTTCTCATCTACTTTGAATATTTTAACTATAAAATCAACAGTATAACATTAGCCAGGGAACAATATTGCAATAGTACAGAATCACAGTCACGAATGAAGCTATACTGTTGTGCTGGTTTAAAGGTAAACCGGCAGGAGAAATGAACCCAACTCAAAAGAGCTTACAAGTCAGAGTTACAATTTTAATAAAAAGATTACAATAAATACAATGATAGAAAAAAAATTATTTTAACCCACAAAAGAACAGACATATAACCTGACACCCTGGGACATGATCAGAATGGTGTTTGTTAGCCCCTGTGCTGAGTGCCACCTGGTCCCCCTGAGTACAAAGTAAAAGGAAAGGAAAACCTGCTGGTGAGGATGATGGTTGCAGTCTGGTTGAGAGTAGCAGTCCCAGTCTTGTTGAGGTTCTGGTCTTCCTCTGGATCCAACAAGTGGTACCAGATTTTCCCACACCCCAAGATTTTATATGCTCACTTTCAGGTGGGAATGCCCAGTATCTCACCCAGGGCGAAGAGTTTCACAATGGGTGATTTACTTGGTGAGTCGAGGGATTTTTTTGGAATCTTTGATGGCCCATTAGCAGACATGACCCCTCAGGCTGGGTGTGGAGGTGCTAATGCCCCCTTGAAGGGGAGTTATCATGGTGAGTCATTGGTGTGAAGACAGGAACACTCCTCTGTCTCACAGGATTCTTTAACATCCAACTTGTAGCCTGAGGGGTCAGGTGTGCCCTGGACAGCTACTGCAAAGCATCCATTATTAACAGTTCATCAGAAATGGCGCAGAGGGTGTAGAATACATAGTTTTGGTCACACCTACAGAGTGATAAACTGGTCCTGGCTGCTGTAACTAGGACAACTTTATATTTATTTGATTTTTGAAGGTTAATTCTATAGCCTGTCATTTCCCTACATCCATCACAGGGAGGACATGACGTTTTTCCCTGCAATTCACCCAGAAAAGCCTTTAGTTGAACTAGTGAGTTTCTTTAATTTTTTCTTTAAAAAAAAACTATACATAGAGAGATTATTTAGAAAATGTAGTAATAGAAAGAATTTCTGCATCACTGACAGCAAAATTTCACCTACTCCTAATGAGTCTCACAAGTGAGAGAGGTAAAACCAAAGGGATGTATTGCCTACTTGTCATAAGATTTTTCCACAAGGTATAAGGTATGCCCAAAGAATGAAAGAAGAGAATGTGAAAGAGCTCTGGTGCAGACTGACATGGATTTTTTATTACAAGTGAATCTCAAGTGCAGCAAGTGCAGCACACTGATTTGGGTTCATGCAGTTTGAGTGAATTCAAATGAGCATAGCTTGCATGGCATAGGTAGCAAGTCTACTCATGTGAAAACATATCCCTGTGCCTCTAGAAGCAGAATAGAGGTGACTTCAGTTCACACCGTAGCTACTGTGATCCCCGCTTCCAAGGTTAATAGGTCATTGTTTCAGCACTGATTTTATTTCTACAAACTACCAAAATCAACTCTTCCTCTTATAAAGTCTCATACAAAAAAAAAAAAACAAACCAAAAAAACCCAAACCAAACCAAACCCAACCAACAAAAAAACAAGGAGCCTTCACAAAGCTTAGAGGATTATTGAAAGGATAGAGCAGAAAAATACATGACCGTGAATGACAAGTGATAAGTGTTTCTTCAGTGTCTTGTGCTTTGCTTAAGGTCAAGATCTGAAAAACAAATATCTACAGCGACTGATATCATTAATCAAATTTAAGCTCCCAGGAGTGTTAGTGCTTTCAATTTGGAGGTATATATTTTGCTGCTCTTTGCAGATTTAGGATAATTTCCATGCTTAGTAACGCGTAAATCTTTCAAATGCAAAACATAACGTGGCTTGGTTTATGCACCTCATCTTGTCTGGATTTATTCATAGTTTCAGTATGTCGTGTCACTCTAATGCCCTTCAAAATACCTGCATCATGATGGTACATATTAGAAATATTTTGGATGCTTTGGTGTGTACAGAGGCCTTGAGTTCACCATGAAAACTGGATAGACAAAAAAATAAAAATTTAAATTTTCCAAAGGGGAAAAGGGTCCATAATGGCCTAAACTCATACATCATAAAACCTCCATCCTTTCCTGATGTTTTCTTTGTTAAATTGTGACCTCTTAGGGACTGTCCCTCAACAGATAATGCTTTGACTAGAACATTAGAGATCGATCTTGTTAGGGACTGCAGATGCTAATGTCATACAAATTATGCAAGTAAGTATGACATTTTTGCAGCCCTTTATCTAGGAATGTTGCAATAAAAAGTTGATCACTGAATAAATCTACAAGCAATTGTGGAAGTAAAGCAGAGTCTTAAGACTTCCTTTAGGGTAATCATTCTTTAGAGCTGCACCCTTCTCATTTGTTTTCCCCCTTCACTCTTCTCTGTGAAGTAGCCCAGCTGCTGTAAAAAGCAGCCACACGACAGGTGTCCATCATAGTGATTACAACTGCTTCCATGTCTGCAGGAGCTACAGACTCACTCTCTTCAAGACAGAGAGTTTCTAGGATCGTGATCTGTGGGAGAAGACCCTGGATTCAATAAATGGCAGGAGTATTTTAAGTGCTGGGTCTGAGAATACAGATTCTCTGATTTATACTGTCCCTAATGTTGATAGGTTAGCATCAGAGGTTTAATTAAAAGTGTATCATAAACATGTTCTCCCCATTGTATTTTCCCCTTAGTCATTCCCTATCCAAGGTTCTTCTTCCCATAATCCCCTAGGGTACCTTTCCTGCCACTTCTCCCTATTGGTTTATGGTGAAGTTCTATCCCTACATCCCATTGGTCCATTTTCAATCCTTCATCTGCATGTTTTCCAACCAATGGGAAGCTTAGCACCACCCCTTGTTCTAGAAACTTCCCTGCTGAGCCCATAAAAGTGAGTGATCGCAATAAAGTGTTCTTCTTCTGTCACTGAGCTTCCTGGACCTCTCTTCTGGGTGTGGCGCTCTGGATTTGGGGGGATCGGCAAGGAAGGAGCCTTCCTTGGCTTTCAGGGGCTAGAGCTGAGTCCCTCAGAGCAGAATCGCTCACCAACATTTGGTGGAAATCATCCACCATTAGTGATCGAACTGGCTGGCTCCCAAAAAGATGGTGAATAAGTCTTTCTCAATGAAAATAATAATAACTTTTATTTTTTGCTAGTCCAGCATGTCAGACACACTCTAAACATGCCTCATGATTCACCTAGGAAAGTTAGGAGACACTTAGGTACTTCCCTAGGCATCTCTGAAATGCTTAGCCAGAAGGTAGGTGCCAAAACGTACCAGGAGAGACATGTCCAGGCAGGCAGAGGGTGGATTTGGAGCTCCACAGTGGAATGATTTCAGGTTCTTCTAAAGAAGCCGTCCAAGGTGCTCTCTCAGTCTTAGCTCCATAATGCTGTCCTGTTACCAGCCTTGACAAAAAGTCAGGAACCTGAACCTTGGTGTGGACCCTCAGTTTCTTTGCTGTCAATACACTGAAGTAAAACTAGATCTCAGAACCAGCTGAGTTGGAATAACTAAAAAGATCCACATGTTAAGACAAGCTAATAGTAAGGGCTGTCTGAGTAATGGAAACATTGAGTAAACGCTTGCAGTGCTTTACCACTTCTCAGTCCATATAAGCCATAAACAGCATGTGTCTAGCATACAGTTTCATGAATAGAGCAATATATTCCCATTGTCCTTGAAAATTGTTGCATTTAAGATGGCTTTCTTCAACTAACCTTGTGCTGAACTAGATGTCAAAGCTTGTGGCACTCCATCAAACCAGATAATCTATTTCCAAAGTAACAGCTCATTTAGCATTAAATTTGGCACTTAAGCATTGATATAAATTGTAAATTAAATGTAAGATATGAGTAAATGAAGCTACTCTTATACTTCAATTTTTATATTGGTCCCAAGGTTGATATTTTTATCCAATCATAAGTATTCTTTCTTCTTTTAAAAGTACAGTTTTCAATTTCACTTGTGGCATTGCTTTCAAAGCAGAGAAACATCACCTTCACTACCAATTCACGTGAGAGTAATATGACTATCAATCACAGTGGCTTGGAAAGAGCTAGTAAGATTTCAAAGCTAGGGATAAAGATAAAAGAAATTAAATTAAGTAATGCTAGAATGAAGCAATCAAGATTAAATGTGTTCTCAGCTGTTGAGTTAACCGGTTCTGAGTTTTTATCGAACAAAAGGTTAAAGAAACGAACCCTTAACAGGAATTTATTTCAGTTTAATGTTTTTTTAAGCTCAAGATCACAGCAGCTGAATTTCTTCTGTCACTTAAAAAAAAAAAAAAAAAAGGTAAAACATCTGACATTATCATGTCTAGTTAATGACTCTCCAGAAGTTAATTTAATACTCATGATGGTCATGTCCAAACCAGCTTTGTGGTTTAATTAGGACTCTAAGAGTTTTGAAAATCCTGTATAGTAAGCAAATTTATGGGCTGATGATTTAAAAACCGCTCAAAAATATTGAGCCTGAGTTGAATCAATTATTTCAATGAATTAGTCATAACTGAATTAAAGTGAAAATAATGAAACCAATTCTTAAAATGTGAAAATAGACAAAGAAATTTTATCTGTTAAATGCTATCCTGGAAGAAGAAAACTTCAGTGGATATGAGAGGATATTCTAGATGAAAACAGTGTAAATTCGAACCTTGGTTTTCATATCTAACAAAAATTTCCAATAGAAATTGAGAAGTCGTGTCTCAATTCTCTTCGGAAATAAGCAACATATTTTCCTGGGTAACTGAATTCTTTCACCCACCAACACCACCACTGCACTAAAGCTCTTGCTGGTGTGTTTTTACCCTGCACTGTGAAACCAGAGATGGAGGGCCAGAGAGGGGTACACTTCAGTGATGGGCCTCATGATGAATGTACCTTGGTGACATTCTGGAGAATAGACTCACTCCTCCATGTCTTAGGGCTGCAGCAGGACATCGATGCTGTGCTCTGGGTCGACTCTCCCAGCAGGGAATACACAGCCCAGGTCTGCCTGATGACTATGGTCTCTCTCCTGCTTGTCAACACATTGGTGCAGACAGCTAGTTCACAGACAGCTGAGCAGGGCTGCCAGTGGCCTGCCAAAAGGGACAAGAACAGTGCATAAGTTATACTACTAGAAGCCTGGTGTTGAAGTTCACATGAGGTGCACAAGACTCAAGCACACAGTTTCTCCTGGGGTTTTCTTTAAACATCTCTTATGCAGTGTTGCGGGGAGGGGAAAACAGTTCCTGTCTGCCTCTAGAGCCGAGGGAGCGCTGAGAAACAGATGCTTGCACTCTGGAGGACAAGAGGTGAAAGACTTCTATTGCAAACTACATGAGGCTTTTATGAGGTCCCCAGGGGCAGGGGGGGAAGGTGCTAGAGTTGGGACTGGATTGGGTAAGAACTCCGGAGAGGGAAGTGGCTTAGGTGCTTAGCTAGCGAATAGGAAAATGGAGGGACCAAACACCCAATAGAAATCTATGGTTTGGGGACAGACAGGGATGGTAGCCAATAGGATTAGGACAGGGGCAGAAGCTAGCAGCAGTTGCTGCCAGGCCACCCCAGGCGGCACCAGCTCCACAAGGCAGAGGCATTCTGGCATGGAGCCAGCTCTACCTGTACTGGCAGGCGGCATCCCGGTTCATCCCGCAGCTGCAGGGGCTTCTCCGTGGAAGTTCTGGTTGTTGCTGCAACACCGGCAGTGCAGGGGTGGGCTGGGGGCTCCCTCCGGGTGGGGTCGTGGCAGCCCATGGAGAAACAATAGCTGCCCCAGACTGGCAGAGGCAGGCCCCGGCATGATCGCGTGGCTCCTGCCGCAGAAGTGCTGGGAGGAGGGCTGGGATTGTCCAGATCCCGGGGCTCCCCCAAGGCAGGGCTCACCTGGCCCGGGAAGAACTGGTGATGACTCACTGGAGAACAAAAAGCCTCCGGGAAGCACAGGGGAAGACAGGGTAGGGGGTGGTGGCAACCCAGTAGGAATGTGATGACCAGCAAGGAGAAGTAATACAAAACTTTGTAACTAAAACCCCAGTACAGGTAAAAATGCATAATTTTAAAATTTCAACAAGTCTCTCATATGTATGCAGCTTGTCAGGTTCGGGGTGCTTTTCCAGCACTGTTCTTGGAAGTTCATTTCCCTACAGTCTCTCTAGAGTAAACTAAGTTAACTGAAACTCATGAAATTTGGGTAGTGGAGCTAAACTTCAGTACACTCAGTGTAGACATTCCACCTAGAATTATGTGCCTTAGCCTGATTCCAGGCTTTTGTATAAGGAGAGGACCACTCAAAATTCAAGAGTTCAAAATAATAGGTTGATGTTTATTTCTTTTCCAACTATGCCAGGCTGGGCCATGCCAATCCACAATTCCTCCTTTCCATCCTCACTGCCAGCCGCGGAGGTGCAAGATCTCTAAGTTTTTCTTCACCTATAGCAGCACTGCTCATGAAGCTGATGCACCGGGCTCCAACAAACAGCATACTGCCTCATCCCCCAAACACAATCCCACATGCTGCCCCATCTCAGTCTCTTCAGCTGCAACATCATGAGACAGACTGAAAAACTGACCAAATCAAAGACATAGCTCTTTGGGAGGGTAGAAAAGAGCAAGTTCATGTTTGGCGGCCATGGTGAGAGGGGAAGAAGAGCAGATGACTTGGTGCAATTTCACAGTGCCCACCACACTGACAGGTGCCTGATGTGTTTCTTCTGCTACCTCCCATCCACATCACACTAGGGCTCATGTGGTCATCTGGATCAGGACTTGATCTGGCTGAAAAATAACTCTGTAAATGAGTAAACTTGAAAGATTTATGTTTAACCCAGGTCAATTATCTAATCAAGTTCTCTGCAAAGCCCTGCAAATGGTTGCACTGAGAAAATGAGGGAGTGATGGTAGAGTGGGAATGAGTAACCTGTGGGATGAAGTAGTATGGGTTGCTAGTGTTGTATTACATTTGAAATAAATGTGGGTCAAATGACAGACTTAGCAGCTTTTTCTTTTAAACTTTTGTGCTGGTTTAGAGGTAAACCAGCAGGAGAAATGAACTCAACACAAGAGAGATTATGAGTCAGAGCCACAATTTAATAATAATAATACAGTAAATACCCTGACGAGAAGGGGAATTGCTGTCAACTCCCAGAACCCAGCTGTGTAACCCAGTGCCCTGGGGTACAAACCCAAAGGGGTTTGTTAGCCCTTGTGTGAGACCTGTGTGGTTCCCCCAAGTCCAAAGCAAAAAGAAGTGAAAAAACCTGTTGGTACAGGTGATGGCTGTGGTCTGGTCCGGAGTGGTGGTCTCCTCCTGCCAAGGTCCTGCTGCTGCTCCTCTGGGTCCAACAAAAAAGGATTCCCCAGGTCTTCTTACCTACCCCTTTTTGTACCTTCAGGGAGCATCCAGTCCCTCCCCTGGGGCGGGGACTCACACAATGGGTGATTAACTCTGTGAGTCGTGGGCTATTTTTGGACTGTTGATGGCCCATTAGCACCTACGCCCCCTCAGGCTGGGAGGGGAGGTGCTAATGACTCCCTGGGAAGCTGCTGCAAATGGGCCATTGACCTTGGGAATGAATAGATGGGGGTAGAATACATAGCTTTGGTCACCCCCACACAGTGACAACTGGTCTCACCTGCTGAACTAGGACAACTTTCACAAAGGAACATCTCACACTGGAAAAATATGAGGGAATTCAAAGAAATTGGAAGATGTGTCTTGTTCACAAGAATTCACAGATAAATTGCAAAGAGGATCAAGAATTTTTTATTCTCATCTTCCTTTTTTTACTTTCAAACTTGTTAGTACCACATTCTCAAATGCCTAAATCACATAATTTTCCTTTAAGTACTAAAACAAAGGTCTCCATATGGTGCCTAAATGTAGTAGGCATGCTTGAGGAACAAGACCCCTGAGGATGGTGAGTGTCTGGCTGCTAATGTGCTTCTTCAGCTTTCAGTATATGCCAAGGGAAGAAGAGAAGGAATGGTCAAAGAATTCCAAATGCTATTTCCCCATGCCACACATTCTGCTGTAAGGATAATGCTGAGCTTGCCTTCAGAATGAAGCAATCTTGCCAATTCCTTTCTACAACCAATTTCATTGCTTTCTGGGCTTATTTTCAATACAAATCAGTGACAGTCAATTTGCTTAGTAGCTGCAAAAATGGCTTTCAGAGTCAACCATTGTAATAAGTAGCTCTCACAGAAAAATTCTTGGTGACAAGGAAAAGTGGATCCACATAAATGCTGTTACATTAAAGAAATGAGTAAATTTCAAGCAAAATTTTATGATTGATCAGCCAAAAGTTTAATCTAGAACAATCAAGCCTTTGTCTAATAAAGACAAGGCTTGATGCTTTTTAAAAAAGTAGCATGAGCATGTAAGATTCCTTAAATCAACAAAAATTGTAAGTGCAAGAATGAAAATCAATCCTAAGAACCCAAAATTACGTCTCAGAAAACTTAATGGACAAGAATGAATGGACATGGAAAATGTCACCCAACAAGTGAAGGCAAACAGTGCCTGGATGTGGAGGTTCTGGAGAGCAGTCCACCACATCCGCAGCTTGGAGGCACTGCGTATGGCTCCAGCCAAGTGGTGGCAGTGGTAATGGTGGTTCCCTCTTCATTCTTCAGCCCCAGCCCTGAATTCACAGTCTTCCCTCACCACTAACCCTTTCCCCATGACATAACACCAGCCCCATCATGCCACCACGGCTCTTTAGGGCCTATGCTGTAAATGAGATCTTTGGAATAGTCCCTTTAAAAATAGTCTGTTTTGGGGTTGCCTCAGTACATCTGTTGGTCAGCTTGACTCTGCAGGGTAAGTTAGTTCAGTGGAACTTATGAACATGGCTTATTAGTGGACATGGCAGAGTTGGGTTAATGATTGGACTCCATGACCTTTGAGGTCTTCTCCATCCTAAATGAGTCCATATTTTCATGAATTTTTGTGTTAATATTCTCCTTCAATATTCTAGTATTATTTCTTCACAGCCATAAGCTCTAATTTCAGAAAGGATCCCACTGAATATGCTTAAGTCCTACTTAGGCTGGACATATGGTTAAGTACTTCTCCGATCAGGCATGTGCATATGTGCTTTCTCAGGCTGATCTCTTAGATCATAACTTATTTGCAAAATATGCTATTATTTCTCTGTCATGTTTTGTGAGCACACAAATAAACAGAAAATAAATAAAACGAAATTTTTTTTTCTGTTGTTTTGTAAAGAGAATTTTTTTTTTAGCTAATTTTCCATTGCCAGGTTGTGAATACCTGGGTGATGAGAATTTTTTGGTCTAGTTTGCCTCTGCTATGTTCTGAATACAGTTTAAGTGCATCTTTTTACCCCTATTTTGGGGTTTAAAAACAAACAGAATAGAAGAAATTTAAAATTATCTTACAGATTTTTAAATGTTATCAACTGTTTTTTGCTAACTAATGGTAAAATACTGTCCCTGGCAAAATATTTGTTGGAAGCACTTGGCTGCTTAAGTATTACTGAAGGCCCTAGAGTGATAAAGTCTAAATAAATTCAAAAGACTTGATATATTCCCCTTTTTTACATTATTCAAATAATACAGACCGCATTTACATTCTGTCAGAGACCTTAACAGAAGGCTGTCATTTGTGACAAATTTCACAAAGCAATTCTTGCGGTGTGTTTGTGTCTGTTTTGTGCTTGTAGTTGTCATGGAGTGACTAATTCACAACAAAAGCTTTATTTGATAAATTTAACATCTTTATTGCTTGTAGAATATCTATACAGAGAATTCAGTTTTAAGGAAACAATCAATTATCCAACTTTTTCAGGAATCACTTTTTTAAACTATTTAACTCTATAATCACTCATGGACACTTGAAAATCAGGCTGTGTTCTGTAGACATGGTTACTCATATCACTCAAGTGGGATCATTTTTCTCTGATATTTGAATGGGTGGGCATGGGAATGTGTCTGGTGAGGTCTCTCCCACATGTACATGTAAAATATGTTCCTGTGTCCAGTGAGCATGCAGTTTGGAAATTTTCTTTTCATAAACACCGATTTCAACTAAAAAAGTCTATTGGAACTTCTGTATGAAATTAATTTGGAAAAAAAAAAGTATATGTAATCCACCAAAAAGGCTTGGTAAAATTAATTATCAAATATTTGTTAAAATGTTTCATGTCACTCGTCTTTCAACAATACAGCCTGGACTTTTATCATCCAAATTGAGACACCTGAACAAGATGTGTCACAATGGGAACATCTGATCTGACTAGTCAATACAGACAGCTTTGCCCCTTGGAAGTGACTCAGGTCACCTAAGGTTTGAGCTTCAGTCATGGGTTGCCTCTCCCTCCGAAGTGAATGTATTGAAAGCCTGGGGCAATTAGGCCTCAAGATGAGATGGTTCAGACAGATGCATGAAGTGAAGTGTTCTGGTTTTAAAGCAGTGCCTGAACAGCTGTGAGGACTTAATTTTCTACTACTTTTTTTGACACCTGTCAAAAATGAAGTGACACAAAAGTTTAGCATTCGGAGGCTCTTTTATAAGGAGGAGCTAGCCCACGAGCTGATCTGATTTTCTAGAATAAGCGTTCTTGAAGAGCAATCTAGATCAAAATATCTTAGAAAGGTCACCGGGCAAAAGGTAACTTCGGCTTATAGTTCTTTTTCATGTAAACAGGCAATCTACCATGTATTCATAACACAACAGAAATGTATACACTCCTTCTGAACTTAAGAAAGAGGGAAAAAGTAAAAAATATTGAACTGGGCGGGGGGAGGGGAGGGAAGAAAAAAGCCAGCTGAGCTATATTCAAAGTAAGAAATGTAAGAGGAAACAAATTTTTTAATTACTAACAGAAGCATGCTGTCTCAAGTGCCTCATCTGCCTGCAATATCCATTGGAAAAGCCAAATCACAGAACACAAGAAGCATCACAACTTCTTCAAACAGGCAGGTTGAGTGAATATTATACATACCTACCCTCCCTTATGCTTCATTAGGCATCCACTTTCAGTCATGGTTAGAGAGAGGACATTGGTTAGACAGCCTTTTCATCTGATCTGACATTTGTTTCTTTAAAAAATTACTTTTAAGCAATCTGATGGAGTTTAGGTTGAAAAAATATTACAAGATTGTTCCAAGGCCAACCTCTTTCTCACTAAAATATTTTTTTTTTCATTTATCTAATGCAACTTTAGATATATTGTGCTGATCCATGTAGTTGGTCATTGGCTAAATGGTCTACTTAACTGAAACATGAAGCTCATGAAGGAAGACTGTTAATTCATATATGTATTGTTTATATTGTCTTTACTAAAGAAAACATTTCAATTATCATTTAAATAATGGTATTTGATTTTAAAATGGACCAAATATGCAAATATTATTCTAATGCTTTTTTTACCTGAGCCATTATACTCTAAAGATCAAAAAAGGATGGGCCAATTATTCTCCAATTTATAGCTGTGTGATGACAGAGACAATTTACTTGTATAAGGAAAATTACTTTGTATTTACCTCGGTGCAACAGAAAGTCAGATGTGTGACCCATTGTAATGAATATCTCTGGGAAACTTTGTCATGTTATCTTGAAAAATACGATACTCACTTACTGTTAGGAATGAATTATTTTAATCACACATTTGGGGCATTATTTTCCTTAGGCTGTTGCACTTTGAGGACATAAAACTAGCTTTGAGAGAATTGCCAGCTCTCTCAATTTCATTAATGAGAGGAACTTCAATCTAGAAATCCTTACAAAACATTGCAGATAAGCTATTAAGTAAAGAAAATGTGCTTTCGTGCAACACCCATTAAAAGAAAACTATACTCCTCATGAGAAAACTTACAACACCCCAAATCAAAGCAACCCCCATTCCGCAGAAAAAATTGTGAGGTCAGCAATTCAATACTTTGTTTTTCTTGATCTGTATGGCCACATATTAA